>CM077622.1:1587608-1940108 GCA_039566895.2 Turritopsis rubra
GTCTTTTCTTGTCCAATAGAATTTCCACATAAATTTATTAAAAATGTACCATCTCCATAAATGTCCCTAATTCTAAAAACAAATAAGTTCAGGCTTCGTGACATTTCCATGCTTCGCATCGATATAAAGTTCTTGATCAGGAAAGCAACAGGGCAAAAATACATTTTTTTTCGCCATTAACACATTGTTTATTTTCAGTTATTTTCAGTCAGAAAATTTATATCCATAACATCGAACGTCAAGTGTTGAGATACCCAAATTTTGAATAAGAACTTCTTTAATATACATTCAAAAGCACCCATGAGGCTCAAAGATTCATCGGATGTCGTTTTTTTGTATTCTTCAGGGATAATACCGTGTTCCTTGGCTTCAATACAAAGTGTGGCAATGACGTCAGTTGTCTGACTAGAATTCTCAAAAGAAAATCCATTCAATTCTATGTCAATGGATGCAACAGATCCATTTAAACTAAGTTGATCGACCAAGATTTTCTTCGTTTCAGAACTAAATTGGTCACGCAATGAGATTGATGACTCACTTCTAAGATGTTGGCATGGTAACAGTTTGACCCACTCTTCAGTTGAAAGCTTGCATTTTATTTCTAGCTCGTTACGATAAATATTCGTGAACATCAGATTAAGAATATTTTCATCAGGAAAGCAACAGGGCAAAAATACATTTTTTTTCATCTTTAATACATTGTTTATTTTCAGTTCTTCGCGTTTATATATAGATTCATCCAAAAAATGTTTTTCTTTGAGTAGCTTCAATATTTCAATAATAATATTTGCCCACATGTGTAACATTTTTCCCCATTTTTTAGCCAGTGCACTTGTCGGCTGCTTCTCCATAGCGTCGCTAATATCTTTAAATTCTTTTGGTGTGTAATATGCATAAATATACCACAACTCTCCAAACTCCTTAATGTTAATGTTGGAGAACTCGCATGAATTGCAACAGGATGAACAATGTATACACCACGAGCAACAGACCGTATTATTTGTACAAGCCGCTTTATCAGAATGTATTATATCTTCAGGATGTATAGGATGATATGCTTTGACGCAAGTTGGATAGGCAGGTATTTTTCGCAATATTTGACATACTGGTGTTGTATCAATCTCGTCAACGTTTATATCAGATTTAAATATTTTTTTAGAAGAAAAAAATTTGATTTTGTTTTCTTTGTATGAAAGAGCTTCTATCTTCAAAGAAATATTATTGTAGAAATCTGGATGTTGTAAAATAGCTGACACTGCTTTACCATATGTTGCTACTCGCGCATTTAAAGCTATATCACTTTCTTTGGACAAAAATTTTAGTAACTGCTGTACGGAGAATTCTGATATTCGATTTAGACATCGCAATTTGCATTCCAGTTCTGTAAGTATTTCATGATGATCAGTCGTCATTCCTGCAAAATGTCTTTAAAGCTTCCTATAGGAGGGATGAGCAAATAAGTTGTGAATATATCATGGTAAATTTATAAATTAGTTGGAAGTAAGTGCATAAAGTATGAATGCGGAAAATTATCTACCCAGCTGAGGGACGATGTTATTTTAATGTTATATGGACTTAAATTTTTTACAGCACAAAATGCTCAGGTTCTAATAGTGTCGAAATATCGTTTCCATTGTGAAGGCGAAATCAGGGTTCTCAAAAACTAATCCTAATTTCAAATTTCATAATTTGAACCGTTATCTGAATTTACTCACCTTGGCTTTCGAATCCAGTAGGCATGGTCAATACATAAAATTATCTTGTGTTGTCATTCACTTTATAAATGGTAATGATTTCATGCTTATTTTTAATAATTCATTTGTAAACTAAAAACATAATAGAAGATATAATATCTATTGTCGAACATTTATAATTAATAAATAAATAAAGAATATATAATATAATATAATATCATTTTATGCATGATTGAGTAAAAGCAGATTAAGAAACGGTTGGATTCTTTTTTTTTGAATAATTATGTATTCTTTTTTTTATTCCATTGCTTTTATTCTTGCAATAATCATGGGGCAGAAGTAGTTAAAAGTAATTATGAACTGAAAACAAGGCAAAACGTCTTGATCAGGCCGTGTGGTTAATTTATGCCAGTTCATGGAGCAATTATGTGGTGTCAGTTTATCCAGAGAGATAATGTCATTTCAGGTCATTGCCGTGTTTGTACAGCTGTTCAGATTTTCTATTTCAGGTGATTGAAAGGTTTGAACGATTATCCTAGATTGCCCTGGTTGCAATTTTAACGAGGATCCTGTAAGATCCTAATAGGATCCTATGTAGAATCTTAGTTGAATTTGGAGAAACGTGATGTTATGCACTTTCGGATGCCTTCTACATTACGTAATGATCAGAAAACAAAAATGTTTTATCGAAAACGTGATCCAGAGAAAAGCCTGTCAAACTGGTTTTCTGTCCTCCTGTAAGATCCTAATAGGATCCTATGTAGAATCTTAGTTGAATTTGGAGACACGTGATGTTATGTACTTTCGGATGCCTTCTACATTACTTAATGATCAGAAAACAAATGGAAAATATGTCTAATAATATCTCATTAATATCAAAATCATAAGCTTAGCTCATATTTTCATCGTTGATCATTAGTCGTATTCACATTTTTTAGCATTATTTTCAATTTCGTTGGCAGTGCATTACTAATGTATTTTACATATAAGAGAATTATGGAGATGGACAATCTTGCTCTGATCAGTTCAGAAAAAAAAGTCACCCCTTGTTTAATCACTTAAAGAAATATACAAATTAAGACTACGAATCTATACAAGTTAGACCATAACTCCGTTCTATGAACGGAATGATTGAATCGAAAAAGAGAGACGGAATTGTTCGTAAAGGAAAATCGGTGGAGGTTCGTTACAGAATTTGCTTGTATTTCATTGCTATTGAGGATAGTTTTTTTCTTCAACATACGGACGTTCGATAAAGAACATAGGTGTAGAAAACATGATATTTTAATAGTAAGTCTTGCTAGAGGAGAAAAAGAGGTTGTATAACCCCTTTTTCGATTCGTCAATTGATTTACGTGAAGTTATACACACGTATACAATAGTAGGTAACTGTTTGAAAGAGGCATGTTTCAAATAAGAAAGAGATAGATACTGAAAGATTGTATACGATATTAAAAATAAATATAAGGTGTTATTTAAGGTACCTTATTGGCCCTAGTTGATCAAGATTTGCAAACTTTCTACTATACACGGCTAGCATGAATGTCGAAGTTTACAAGCATATTTTATCAGGAAACCATTGGCACTTATATTGAGAAATGTAACTGGATACTTCTAAAAAAAATTAGCAAATTGTTGGAATAAGCTATAACATGATATTTTTGTATGTACATATTCCTGGCTATAATGTAGAAGAAAACACAATATAAACATGTATTTAAAGATATCGGAGATATTCCACAGCATCCCAACGTTTTAACTAAATACTCTTCCTGGTAATGATAGATGAAACCAATTTAAAACGTTAAAAAACAAAAATATTAAATGTTAATTAAAAACTAGTACTAAGAAACTGCATTTGTTATCTTTTCAACATGTTTTTGTTTTTCTTTATCAAAACTTTTTAGAAAGCTTTTAGACGCCCTTTGTATTATAGTTGAATATCTAATGTTTTCATCAGGATCATTACAAGCTTTTAAACATTGAAATCTAAAAATCAAATAAAACACACTAAAATACAGGGAATTGTTTGGTTAGATTGTTGTCATTTTGTAAAACCATTATTAAGTGCATTGAAATTTTCAACCAAGAAGCGTGCGACAGTTGGTAGAAATGACTTGATCATCAACATTTTATATTTAAACATTAGCCGAAGTCACACTGAGATTAATTCGGATTAGTTAAAGCTTCATATTATAGTTATTTACTAGGTATGCTCAATTAAAAGTAACTTGTCTCTATGACAAACCGTTACAGAGATATTCTTGATCAAAGATTTTAATGACATCACAGCGCCAAAAAGATTTGACAAAAAGATTTGGGCCAAATTTTAGGGACGGGACCTAAATGTGGCGGACCCCCAAAAAAGTCAGTTATTCTTATTGGTTCTCGAAATAATTTTCCCCAATTCTCGCGTTCGATTTGGGTCGCAATATATCGGTTTCATATTGACGTAGCAAAAGAAAAAATAATTTATGTGTGATCTTAAGTTGATGACTCCCCGATGTCTTTCACAACTCGCGTCTACCATTTTGTGTGACAGACAAACAGAGAGACAAACAAAAAAACAGAGAATCGGGTATTAATATATAGGACGAGCCGCCAAGCTGCCAAGGCGTTGCTCGTAGACATCCGATGGTATAAAAGGAGTTCACCACAAAACTAAAAGCATTTTCAAAGTTTTGCAGATGTATTATACGATAAACTGCATTTATTATACGATAAACAGTATTGTTAGATAAGATCAGTTAATGTAGTCCATTTAAAGAAACTGGATTATGGTATCATGATCTGACAAAGCCACAGATAAAAACAGAGAAGAAAATGAGTATTGTTTAACATGATGAAAGAAACAAGGAGGAACCCAATTGAGACATCTGGGGACGATTTGTGCAGCATTGCTACTGGTTTTGTGCCGTCTTCTGAAATCATCCAAGATATGTTCATTGCAGAAAAAATGGAAGAATTCACCAACAAAAAACAGGTGAGGTGAAGATAAAGCGACAACCAATGCAAAACCTCTTCGATCTCATTCCAAAGATGAAAAATAAAGCTTTTGAAAGCAAAACTTTCAATTTCAAAACATCAACAGGAAAAAGTATTAAGTTGAAAGCTGACAAATATCTGCTCTTAGTGATGACCATTGTTGTGCAAATTCGAGAACACATCTGTTTCAAACCGCAATATTGGAAGGATACTCAATCCAGTTTATGAATCTTATCTATATGGAAAAGGAAAACATGATAGAAATAGCATCTCGGATTGTAAAAAGACACCAGCACCTGACACCGATTTCCAGTTCTACTCAGGTGCATCAAGTCATGCGACATCAATCGTTGCTCTTGTAGAGGGAATGGACTTCGATGTACCGATATATGCAAATCTCCATCCCTTATGGAGACGAGGACAAAGATGACAAGCAGTGACAGTGATGATGAATTTTAAATAATTTCTATTATTTGAATTAATTTTGTTCTTTTTTGGTATATGAAGTCAGTTTTGCTATTGAAGTAGGGTGTTGAGGAAGGAAGGAAGGTGGAAAGCGCCAAAACTCTGATCAAAACAACAAGCAAAAATCTTTGGACGTTTCTTTTCCGAATATATTTAGTGTATACAAAATTGTATGGAAAATAACCAATCTACATGTGATCAAAACGATTTTGGGAACCTGAACTGACGTGCAAACTTTTTGTTTTGTTTTTTGTCTGTTTTGCAAGCATATATGTACCCTCTTGCCATTTCAAAACAGTAAGTCTTTTGGTAACAGCATGAACTTTTCAACTGCAGCATTACATATGTATAACACTAAATGACAACGTTTTGTTGGAAAGACCATAGATCCCTTAACACCAAATGGATATTTCTCTCAGTTAAATAAATACCACAAACGTGTGTCATAAAGTTTATTATAGCGCACCCTATTCAAACTTAAATTACAAATTAGAAAAAAATGAAAGGAATATCAGACGTTTAGGATCTAAAGAAGTAATTAAT
The DNA here is from genome assembly GCA_039566895.2 of Turritopsis rubra. Taxonomy (NCBI): domain Eukaryota; kingdom Metazoa; phylum Cnidaria; class Hydrozoa; order Anthoathecata; family Oceaniidae; genus Turritopsis; species Turritopsis rubra. The sequence continues at coordinate 1,593,296 of CM077622.1, forward strand.
AATAAAAGATCTTTTGGTTGACAATTCTTGAAAAAACATTAAAGAGTGTTCGAGATAGAAAACAGCTGGAGGGCTACAGAAATGTCCAGAAATGTCCAGAAATGACAGACGTGTAACTTTTCCAAAAAGGCATCTAAAAGTATGCGTCTTTCTACAAGCCATTTAGACATAAATAAGACGTCTAAAAGACGTCTTGTGCCGGCTGGGTTGTTAAATTTACATAAAACACTTGAATTTTTTAAAAGTTGTGTTACCATTTTCCTGCTATCAATGTTTTTAGCAATGCTTTTAGTTTATTCTACTTCAACAAATAATACGAAAGCCTAATCCATATTATCATACTTTTTTTTAAAAAAAAAAATGCAAAATGCAGCGTTTTATTTTATTGGTTAATTAAATAATGCTAAAATACTGTATTCGGATTGGTTTAAAAATCATAACTTGTTTATGATTATAATATTATTGCTTCTAATGACAGCTGAATATTTTGTTGTTGTACTTTTGTCTTCAACGCTTTGAGATTTCTATTTCTTCTTTTGCTTCTTCTTTCTTCTTCTTTTTTTTTCCCCTTTTTTATTTACAATCCATCGATTCTTTACTGAAATTTTTTTTACACCTGTCATAGAATATTTTTCGATGAACGAGTACTAATTATGATTAGATAAATCATAACATCTAAAAATGTGCAGTTACATTGAGCAGTATTTATTTGTGATGTGTGCAGCCGCTGGGGAGCAACACCCTCATCGTGTCCATAACCCATTTGTTAGTCCCAGCATTTCCCGGTACTCGTTCATCGACTATTGGCATAAAAAGAATTAAAAGCAAGTAAAAGAAATAAAAGTCTGTGCACTTGACATTTTTGTTAAAATTTCTCAGCGCTGTCTTGATGAATTTCAACAAATTTAAGATTAAATATTTTCGAGATATTTTCGAGAGAGTGGCATAATATGCTTTCGCAAAATGAAAGGAAAATGGCATAACTCATTTTTGGTACGTTGAAATTTCCACCTTTCCTGATTACGAATATATAAAAGTATTTACAAATTTTTGCGGAGTTTTAAAGGTCTCACAAAAACAAACCTCAAAACCACTAAAATCCGACATGTTCTTAAAAGAAACTCTCACAAATTTACCAGCAAAGATGTGAGGAAACGAAGAAATAATCAAAGTGTTTCTTAATTGAAAAAAAGAACTTGAAAGTGAAGCAAAAACTATGTGAAGGAACCAGTTCTTCGCTTTAATATTTTCTCAGGTGAAAAGAATAAGATTTATCATTTCCGTTTCTCTACATATTTATGATTTGTCCATAAAGTAAGAAAAACCTTTAGTTCAGATCTGAACAGCCATGCTTTTTAGCAGAATATACAGTCGCCCTGATTTTCCAAATTAATAGAACAACAACCCGATAAAAACGGATTAAAAGACAAACAGAAATTAAAGACTCTTTAACTCACAACAAAAATATCCATAAATGAATGTGAATTGAACAGAAGTTTCCGAGAAAGAAATTATGTTAAAGCATAAGAACTACTCTGAAAGAAACCCATGCAAAGCAGAAACAACTTATAGCAACCACAAATAACATTTACGCAAATTTCCTTCTTACATAAAGCAATTACACCCAAAAGCAATATAAGATAGAAAAAGGATTTAGCATTTCGAAGTGTTTTATTTTATTTTTTTAAGTAATTTATGAAACGTTGTGTCTCTATCTTGGAACTCTAGTAAACAATGCAGTTTACGTAAAGGAATGTACAAAAAACTAAAGACCGTCGAGGTTTAGACAGGAAGGAAAAAACAATGAAAAAAAAGCCGGTTGCAAAGTATTTCTTGGTTTTGCAGAAATCCAATTAGACATTTCAGAATGATCCCAATGGCTTTAAATTTTGTACGCAATCTTCTTGAACATCTATTTGAAATGATATTCAATGCCATTTCAATAAAGTGATGTGAGTATCATTCATTCTTCAAGGTGTTATTCCAAGGGAGAGCAGATCAGGTAATGATTGGGATTTCCTGGAACGACATTTAATTCATGGTGCGTGTCAGTAAAAGATTTTACCTTGACTTGGTCGACCGCTGTTAAATATAAATAGATTCCCATCAATGTTTCGTCAAATTTGATATATGTTTTTCAGATCTTTTGTCCATTAGAACAAATTTTAGAGTTTAAGGTATCGTGTATCACTTTTTTGTGATGACAACCAATCCGCAGTAGTTATTTAACATCACGTGTATCAAGGGAGAGGAATGATTTCAAATACTGAACTTTCATCTTAACAGAGTTCTGTTTTTCGGTTCTTATGTTTTTTATTTGAGTTTATAAGTTTTCCTCCAGATGAAGGGCAATGACAGAATGATCACTTTTGATTATCGATCTTCCTGAAATGAAAAGGACTTGGACCATATTCTAATAGTGGATTATACCTAGAAGACTATCCATACCCAGATACCGAGATAATTGAAATGGCGTTATTTAAAATAAATTTTATGCAGCTTGATAATGCACAATATTACAATGCTGTTAATCACCTTCCTTTCAAGCATAAATCAATTAACTCTTCCCATTCTCAGAAACAGTTCCTTTTCACGACACTAAAACTTTATCCATATGTTTCCATTGAACCGTATTATAAACATGAATTGTTTAAAACGTGCCAGCATGAGTAGACACAAGGTTTTCCTTAGATGTAATTTTTCGTGGAAAATCAATATCGTGTCAACACCTTCCTGATAACTTCTGTGTCCCCAGTGATTTCTTCTCTCGTTTAATAAACTATAACCAAAGAAAGACTTTCTCAAATAATGAGTTGTATAGTGCCATATATTTCGTTTCGTAATTTTAAATACAAAAAGTAAGCCTGAAGAAAACAAATGCAACATGGAAAAATGCAATAAAATGTATGATGTTGAAAGTTTGATTCATTTACATCCTACGTGATGAGTACAAGCAATAACCATAGAAAGACTGTCTCTAATAATGAGTTATATAGTGCCATATATTTCGTTTCGTAGTATTAAATATAAAAAGTAAGCTTAAATAATACGAATGGAACATGCAATAATGCAATAAAATGTTTGATGTTGAAAGTACTCAATACAAATAAACATGTGCAACTGAAAAGAAATGATACATCTGTAATAAATTGTATTTATAACTTCGAGGATTATCAAAGCAATATCCAAATTTTATTTATTAGTTTTCGCTTTCTAAGACTGTTGGTTTACAATTTTTCAAAAAGAAAGCACAGGCAGAATCATGACCTTTAATCTGATCAACAAGAAAATAGAAATATTTTGATATTTTAGGTTCAGTCATCGAACACCAATCACCAATGGTCATGTGTCTTTTCTTGTCCAATAGAATTTCCACATAAATTTATTAAAAATGTACCATCTCCATAAATGTCCCTAATTCTAAAAACAAATAAGTTCAGGCTTCGTGACATTTCCATGCTTCGCATCGATATAAAGTTATCTTGATCAGGAAAGCAACAGGGCAAAAATACATTTTTTTTCGCCATTAACACATTGTTTATTTTCAGTTATTTTCAGTCAGAAAATTTATATCCATAACATCGAACGTCAAGTGTTGAGATACCCAAATTTTGAATAAGAACTTCTTTTAATATACATTCAAAAGCACCCATGAGGCTCAAAGATTCATCGGATGTCGTTTTTTTGTATTCTTCAGGGATAATACCGTGTTCCTTGGCTTCAATACAAAGTGTGGCAATGACGTCAGTTGTCTGACTAGAATTCTCAAAAGAAAATCCATTCAATTCTATGTCAATGGATGCAACAGATCCATTTAAACTAAGTTGATCGACCAAGATTTTCTTCGTTTCAGAACTAAATTGGTCACGCAATGAGATTGATGACTCACTTCTAAGATGTTGGCATGGTAACAGTTTGACCCACTCTTCAGTTGAAAGCTTGCATTTTATTTCTAGCTCGTTACGATAAATATTCGTGAACATCAGATTAAGAATATTTTCATCAGGAAAGCAACAGGGCAAAAATACATTTTTTTTCATCTTTAATACATTGTTTATTTTCAGTTCTTCGCGTTTATATATAGATTCATCCAAAAAATGTTTTTCTTTGAGTAGCTTCAATATTTCAATAATAATATTTGCCCACATGTGTAACATTTTTCCCCATTTTTTAGCCAGTGCACTTGTCGGCTGCTTCTCCATAGCGTCGCTAATATCTTTAAATTCTTTTGGTGTGTAATATGCATAAATATACCACAACTCTCCAAACTCCTTAATGTTAATGTTGGAGAACTCGCATGAATTGCAACAGGATGAACAATGTATACACCACGAGCAACAGACCGTATTATTTGTACAAGCCGCTTTATCAGAATGTATTATATCTTCAGGATGTATAGGATGATATGCTTTGACGCAAGTTGGATAGGCAGGTATTTTTCGCAATATTTGACATACTGGTGTTGTATCAATCTCGTCAACGTTTATATCAGATTTAAATATTTTTTTAGAAGAAAAAAATTTGATTTTGTTTTCTTTGTATGAAAGAGCTTCTATCTTCAAAGAAATATTATTGTAGAAATCTGGATGTTGTAAAATAGCTGACACTGCTTTACCATATGTTGCTACTCGCGCATTTAAAGCTATATCACTTTCTTTGGACAAAAATTTTAGTAACTGCTGTACGGAGAATTCTGATATTCGATTTAGACATCGCAATTTGCATTCCAGTTCTGTAAGTATTTCATGATGATCAGTCGTCATTCCTGCAAAATGTCTTTAAAGCTTCCTATAGGAGGGATGAGCAAATAAGTTGTGAATATATCATGGTAAATTTATAAATTAGTTGGAAGTAAGTGCATAAAGTATGAATGCGGAAAATTATCTACCCAGCTGAGGGACGATGTTATTTTAATGTTATATGGACTTAAATTTTTTACAGCACAAAATGCTCAGGTTCTAATAGTGTCGAAATATCGTTTCCATTGTGAAGGCGAAATCAGGGTTCTCAAAAACTAATCCTAATTTCAAATTTCATAATTTGAACCGTTATCTGAATTTACTCACCTTGGCTTTCGAATCCAGTAGGCATGGTCAATACATAAAATTATCTTGTGTTGTCATTCACTTTATAAATGGTAATGATTTCATGCTTATTTTTAATAATTCATTTGTAAACTAAAAACATAATAGAAGATATAATATCTATTGTCGAACATTTATAATTAATAAATAAATAAAGAATATATAATATAATATAATATCATTTTATGCATGATTGAGTAAAAGCAGATTAAGAAACGGTTGGATTCTTTTTTTTTGAATAATTATGTATTCTTTTTTTTATTCCATTGCTTTTATTCTTGCAATAATCATGGGGCAGAAGTAGTTAAAAGTAATTATGAACTGAAAACAAGGCAAAACGTCTTGATCAGGCCGTGTGGTTAATTTATGCCAGTTCATGGAGCAATTATGTGGTGTCAGTTTATCCAGAGAGATAATGTCATTTCAGGTCATTGCCGTGTTTGTACAGCTGTTCAGATTTTCTATTTCAGGTGATTGAAAGGTTTGAACGATTATCCTAGATTGCCCTGGTTGCAATTTTAACGAGGATCCTGTAAGATCCTAATAGGATCCTATGTAGAATCTTAGTTGAATTTGGAGAAACGTGATGTTATGCACTTTCGGATGCCTTCTACATTACGTAATGATCAGAAAACAAAAATGTTTTATCGAAAACGTGATCCAGAGAAAAGCCTGTCAAACTGGTTTTCTGTCCTCCTGTAAGATCCTAATAGGATCCTATGTAGAATCTTAGTTGAATTTGGAGACACGTGATGTTATGTACTTTCGGATGCCTTCTACATTACTTAATGATCAGAAAACAAATGGAAAATATGTCTAATAATATCTCATTAATATCAAAATCATAAGCTTAGCTCATATTTTCATCGTTGATCATTAGTCGTATTCACATTTTTTAGCATTATTTTCAATTTCGTTGGCAGTGCATTACTAATGTATTTTACATATAAGAGAATTATGGAGATGGACAATCTTGCTCTGATCAGTTCAGAAAAAAAAGTCACCCCTTGTTTAATCACTTAAAGAAATATACAAATTAAGACTACGAATCTATACAAGTTAGACCATAACTCCGTTCTATGAACGGAATGATTGAATCGAAAAAGAGAGACGGAATTGTTCGTAAAGGAAAATCGGTGGAGGTTCGTTACAGAATTTGCTTGTATTTCATTGCTATTGAGGATAGTTTTTTTCTTCAACATACGGACGTTCGATAAAGAACATAGGTGTAGAAAACATGATATTTTAATAGTAAGTCTTGCTAGAGGAGAAAAAGAGGTTGTATAACCCCTTTTTCGATTCGTCAATTGATTTACGTGAAGTTATACACACGTATACAATAGTAGGTAACTGTTTGAAAGAGGCATGTTTCAAATAAGAAAGAGATAGATACTGAAAGATTGTATACGATATTAAAAATAAATATAAGGTGTTATTTAAGGTACCTTATTGGCCCTAGTTGATCAAGATTTGCAAACTTTCTACTATACACGGCTAGCATGAATGTCGAAGTTTACAAGCATATTTTATCAGGAAACCATTGGCACTTATATTGAGAAATGTAACTGGATACTTCTAAAAAAAATTAGCAAATTGTTGGAATAAGCTATAACATGATATTTTTGTATGTACATATTCCTGGCTATAATGTAGAAGAAAACACAATATAAACATGTATTTAAAGATATCGGAGATATTCCACAGCATCCCAACGTTTTAACTAAATACTCTTCCTGGTAATGATAGATGAAACCAATTTAAAACGTTAAAAAACAAAAATATTAAATGTTAATTAAAAACTAGTACTAAGAAACTGCATTTGTTATCTTTTCAACATGTTTTTGTTTTTCTTTATCAAAACTTTTTAGAAAGCTTTTAGACGCCCTTTGTATTATAGTTGAATATCTAATGTTTTCATCAGGATCATTACAAGCTTTTAAACATTGAAATCTAAAAATCAAATAAAACACACTAAAATACAGGGAATTGTTTGGTTAGATTGTTGTCATTTTGTAAAACCATTATTAAGTGCATTGAAATTTTCAACCAAGAAGCGTGCGACAGTTGGTAGAAATGACTTGATCATCAACATTTTATATTTAAACATTAGCCGAAGTCACACTGAGATTAATTCGGATTAGTTAAAGCTTCATATTATAGTTATTTACTAGGTATGCCCAATTAAAAGTAACTTGTCTCTATGACAAACCGTTACAGAGATATTCTTGATCAAAGATTTTAATGACATCACAGCGCCAAAAAGATTTGACAAAAAGATTTGGGCCAAATTTTAGGGACGGGACCTAAATGTGGCGGACCCCCAAAAAAGTCAGTTATTCTTATTGGTTCTCGAAATAATTTTCCCCAATTCTCGCGTTCGATTTGGGTCGCAATATATCGGTTTCATATTGACGTAGCAAAAGAAAAAATAATTTATGTGTGATCTTAAGTTGATGACTCCCCGATGTCTTTCACAACTCGCGTCTACCATTTTGTGTGACAGACAAACAGAGAGACAAACAAAAAAACAGAGAATCGGGTATTAATATATAGGACGAGCCGCCAAGCTGCCAAGGCGTTGCTCGTCGCCCATATTCAGCCTGCGTTCTCTCCGGAAACTAAATTAAGTATTTTTCCCAACAATTTTTTTCTTCTCACCTGAAGAAACAAGTTGGAGAGATGTCTGTATGAAGTTAATTACCTTCATGAAATCGTGAGAAAATATGCAGGTCTAATCTGATGTTTAAGAATAGCTATTTAGAATGAACAAATAAAAAATCTTGATTGCATAGATTCATAGTAGATGCCCCTAACAGATTAATAATCCGATAAATAAATAAATTACAATCTTGTTTGTGAAGGAATTTTAAGCTTATTTCACCTCTATTGCTATCACATGGAGCAACGACAATCGCCCAGAAGTCGTAAATAAACATGATTTTCAGTTCATGTCAATCATATTCAAGGTACAGGAATAGAACATCCCATGAATTACGTCACCAGACAGCCGTGCCTTCGTTCTTAAGATGAATGATTATGACATTTGTGTCGTTTACAAATATAAACCATACTTCAGGAAAAGATTTTTTGCGTCGCTCGCCACCCATGAAAACTTTCAGTGTGCGTTCTCCCAGATAAGAAAAAAATTAAAATTTCGGAAAGCTATTCGAAAGTGCTACCAGCTTATAGAACTCGAAATCCTCATCAAGAAAATGTATAGGATCGTATGTCTATGACAAACCGTTACAGACATATGCTCGACCAAAGATTTTAATGACGTCACAGGGTCCCGTCCCTAAATTTTGCCCAAATCTTTTTGTCACCCGATCGCCAATGTCGCGGATCCAAAAAAACGTCAGTTATTCCTATTGGTTTTCAAGATAAATTTTCTTAAATCTCGCGTTCGATTTGGGTCGCAATGCATCGGTTTCATATTGACGTACAAAAGAAAAAATAATTTATGTGTGATCTTACGTTGCTGAATCCCCGATCTCTTTCACTACTCGCGTCGACCATTTTGCGTGACAAACAAACAAACAGACAGACAAATAAACAAACAAACAGAGAATCGGGTATTAATATATAGGATAGCCGCAAATGCGGCGTCGCTCGCCGCTCATAGGTTCTTGATAATGTAGTAGCTGAGAAGAAATTTTTGTGATTTTTAAGTTATTTGCAAAAATTTGTTGTGCAAAAATTTCCCAAATGGTAATAGTAAAAGTCTATCTATGTTTTTTGTAATTTTAATTATGTTGACAAATAAATAAATAACTTTACAACCACTAAATAAATAAATAAATAAATAAATAAATAAATAAATAAATAAATAAATAAATAAATAAATAAATAAATAAATAAATAAATAAATAAATAAATAAATAAATAAATAAATAAATAAATAAATAAATAAATAAATAAATAAATAAATAAATAAATAAATAAATAAATAAATAAATAAATAAATAAATAAATAAATAATTAAATAATTTCGAAGGCTTAAATCAATCCAAACAAATCAATCTATCAAATTTACAGAAAAAACGGCATGACGGCATATACGTCATGTACTAGGCCATAATTAGGTGTTTAAACAGAAATTCCGGTAAGGCGGAATTGGGCGGAAAAAAAAGAACCTAAGATGGTTGTAATGTATTTCTGGTTTTCTCAGATATAAAAAAAATCCTCAAAAATAATTCGAATTTATATAGTAAATATAAGGAATCGAAACTCACCGATATTATGTAGAGCCAGTTTACTAGAATCACATCATCAGTACTCTTTTTCACATTTTTTCTGATGGAACAGTTGAGAATGACTAATCTGTTCTTTTTTCATGCTTTTTAAAACAAAAAATGATTAAGTATTATATGTTTATAGGATACAACAATTATGAAACAAAGATGGAGAGCAATTTTAAGCACTGATATCAAAATTGCTAAAAACAATATTAAATGCAAAACCAGCAGGCGATCAGAGATGCTACATTGCAATAGGTTTTCAACAAAGCTCGCTTTTTAGTGTGAAGGTTTGACATTTAAGAATATGAATCGGCTTTGTTTATTCATGTTTATTTTAATTCCGTGCGTTCTCCAACTTGGAGATTATTTTGCCACTTCATTAGTTTTATGTCTCTATTGTTGGTGATAATGATCCTATTCAAATAGTTGGCTATAATTAACTATTTAGAATTTTATATCATCTTTTATGATCATCTTTAATTCCGGTATTTACATATTCATCATGTTGCTTATCGGTCAATAAGTTCTTTATCAGCAAGAATTAATTGTTTAAATTTAATTTGTGTTTTCACAGCAGGGAAAGGATTAATTAGGAATGTCAGACTTTCTACCAACTTTGAACTTAGCGTTTCTTGGCTATTCGATATACGGACGGTAAGAGACCCTGAGTTGGAAGCTGACTTCCTATTTGAATAATGACTTATTACCTTACGAGCGTTTGAACCTTTGCTTTACTTAAACGAGTGTTTAAAATACCAAATTTTCCATTTGTTTTTATTTTCATTCCCAAAATATATTTCATCAGAATCTTCACAATTTGGTCTAGAAACCACATTTTGATGTTCTGAATTGCTTGTAAATTTGCAGTTGTCATTAGTTCTTAATTTAATTGGGAGTTCAGTACATAAAAAAAATCCCCAACCTTTAACCCCGAAATTCTTGTGTTTTTTCATATGGAAACACTTTTCCTTGACTATTCATTGATGTTTTATGGTAATAACTTGGTAATACACAATATGACAACATTTATATTCGTTTCGCTAGAAAACTGCGGGGTTACATGCTTCGCATCGATTTTTGTAACAACTAGTAGTCAACATCAAAATAAATTAACCGAATCAAAGTTTAATAAAGAATAAATAATAAATAATAATAATATAATAATAACAATATAAAAAATCTTTATTATATAAATAAATTAAGTCTTCATAAAGACGCATATTTTCAGACGCATTTAAGACGTCTTTAAGACGGTTTGAAAAGGTTAAACGGTAGACTGACAATTATATGTGATTTTCTTGTTTTGCTTTTCATAATTTTAGGATGGTGGTGTACAACGTTACATTGCCAAAGGAGACTTCTTTAAAACCTAAACTGGGTGTGTGAATGAACAAGGTCAAACGTACACGTAATCTTTGTCAAAAATTATTTGAAAAGTTATTGTGGTGAGTGTAGTCAAATGTTCTGTTTTGAAATCTTTATGAAACTCTTTTCGTCGCTCAGTTCTTTTGACTTCTTTATAAACTTGCGTGGGTGAACAAGTTCAAACGTACACGTAATTTTTTGTCAAAAATGATTTGGGAGGTTATTGTGGTGAGTGTGGCATATGAATTTGGAGACACGTGATGTTATGCACTTTCGGATGCCTTCTGCATTACGTAATGATCAGAAAACAAAATTTAAAACAAAAAACGTTTTCCAGAGAAGCCTGTCAAACTGGTTTTCTGTGCTCCTTAATCAGGGGTTGGGTGTAGCGGTGCCCTGGCGCACTAAACATTTAACCTAACGTAATATATAAGAACCTAGCAGTAATTAAATGGTAGGCGAAGAGGCAAAAAACAAAAATAAAGTTATGGGCTACTACCACAATCGGAATTTTTGGGCAAATCGGTCCACCACTACAGTGAAACAAAACCAGATCTCCCTGACTACAACTATAACACATGCGTTCACTGGTTCAGGGCGGCATGTCTACCATTGTTTTGCGTAAGCGAAGCCCTAAGCAATACCTTATAGATTGAGTAATCGAAGCAATTTTGCGGCTCCTTTATTCCTCAAAAATTTACCCATCTAAAAACAGCCCTGGTATATAGAAATCCCTATGACGTAATATATTTGATCTTGCGAAAAGCTTCTGCTCATTTTATATTCTTGTGTTTTTATTTGCTTTTCACACTAATTTATGGCCAATACTATTAACACAGTAGTAAAGCATTCTATCTATTTTATCCGAGGCAGTTGATGTAGACCTGTTATGTTTTTGTGTCAGTGGGTCATTATTATCTACCTATATCTATTGATGCGTCTCTGCTGTGGATGTTCCTATAATCTGTTTGAATGTTCAGATTTTTCATATTAGTTAGTTCTAACTACTAGCCGTATATTTGTAATTTCATTGTAACGTGGATTGCTAATCACCTTTAGGAAGAAAGAAGCAGCAAGATCATTATATTGTTGTGAAATCCCTTTGTTTTAGGATAGAAAACTGAATGGTATAGATGAATGTAATGCACGTTTCTTAGTTATTGATGTAACCAGGTGTGATAAAATACAGCAAAATCGGGTTTATGCGAACGTAATACTTGAATAGTCGCTAAAGCTTTCTATCATGTCATTTATGAACACAAGTGATGCATTTGTTTTGGTATCAAAATATGAAATTTGACTAATTACTACGGCATGTTCTGTCTAATTTCGACATTCAAAGAGATCTTAATTTTATTGAATTCAGCAATAATAAGGGAAAATTCCTTTACGTACAAGACTGTGATTCATTTATCGGATTATAACTCTGCAAGACGCACCTATTTTGAATCTACTATGTGATTATAACTTTTAATTCCTCTACACAATAACTATTCTTAAAATCAGATTAGACCTGCATATTTTCACATCATATGATTTATGAAATATAATTAGCTTCAAGCAGCTAAAAAAACAAGAGGAAATTTAAATAATCTTACCCAATACATTGTTTTTAATTAGAAACCAGTTTATAAGAAATGGGCTCGGATGTGGTGAGGGTAGTAAAAGAAGATACGGTAAAATATCAGAACATCAGAGACATATATCTAAAGAAGCTACGTTTCAAATTACATCCACATCTTTTTGCCAATTTTTAATCGATTTTATTAATTTTGGTGTCGATTAAAAGGAATGATTGAGTACTAAAATATCCAATAAAAATTAACTTTAAAAAGAAAGAGCTGAACCTGAAAATTGAAGATGAAAAAAATGAGTTAAGACAATCATTTTCGTATCAATGGCAAACCTGAATCTAGACAGAACATGCCGTTAGTTCCCAAGAATCCAAAATCATGAATGATGATTGTATAATTTTGATCAAAACTCAATACTTGACCCACTTGTTTGCGCCACTTCTTTTCAACCGCAATATTCAATAAGTTTTTTTTCATAACCGTTATTTATTTGTACATCCGCGTCTTTATTATCATTCCAGCTCCAACAATTAAAATCATGCTTTATTTCCACAATTAAACACCCCGCCGCTCATTTCGAAAATCTCAAATTTTTGCTTGGCGTTTATTCAAGACCGTCGTTTGGACGGGGGGTCCAGTACATAAGGAGGTTAATAGTGAGTATTTTTCAAAAACAACTTTGAGTATTACGTCACAAAAAATTATTACGTCACAGGTTTTCATCTGGAACGTTTGCATGTCACCACATTCATAACGATTTCGTATTTGTTTTCTTCTTCGAGCCTGACTCATCGGCATCGGTTGATGAAACATTAACTCACTTCGATTACACGTTGTTTTTTTTATTAGAACACCTAAATTTCGGCTGAGACTGGATGTGCTTATTTTTCTGAAGATTTTCAGCCTCAGGTGTTCTTATTGACGTTCTTAATAGAAATTCAAACAAAAAACAAGAAAAAAATTATTTGACAAGGACCCTTATCCATTTCACCTGAAAAAACATTTCATAGCTACATATGATAAATTTGAAACAAAAGGCTTCATAATTAGACTAATTATCCTAGACACTTTTTTTATTAATAATAAAATAAAGGATTTTATAGGGATAGAGGATTTTGATGGGGTAGAAGTTGTTTTATTGTAGTTTATGTATATATCTAAATAGATTGATATCAGAAATAGCTCTTTATATTTGAACAATCAAACATTGACTGATTTATTTATTTTTCTCAATCTCAGCCTGGCAGTGTTCTTTCGATGTTCTTAGATTTTGGCCAAATCTCAGCCTGAATGTTCTTATAAACGAGGTTCTAATAAAAAAAAACCGTGTAACTCACAAACAGCTGTCAGCTATAAACCTTTCATATTTGAAACACAAAATTTCGACCTAAAATGAACGCGAAATCCGGTTATCAAATGTCCACACTCAGGGAAGCTAATCTGAATTTACTTCGATAATCACCCGTCTACAAAATCGGAGTAAACTTGTATATTTGCTTTTGACTAATTTTACCCCTGCTTTTTTAACGTAATAGATTCACCGATCGGATAGATCGGATAGATCGGAGGTAAACTTTAAGTGCTACAACAACATTTAATGAACGAATGAATGAATGAAACGAATGAATGAATGTCTATTGTATATTCCTGCTCAAAAGAAGACGAAGTATAGTATAGGAATGAGGAGAGTGGAAACTACTGAGAAGGAGCAGAAACTCCTCCACAGTGAAAGTTCAACTGAGGAGTAGAGTGATTCTGAAGAAGACAAGTTTGACAACAAAATTAAAGGAGCTGTCATTGACCAATTGATGTGGTGACGCAAATATGTCATGACAGTGATCCGCAAGAACTTGTTTATGGCGAACCTTTGTTATTCAAATCGCGTATACGCGAGGTGTTTGGAATGCAAAGCGCTCGTCGACTGGACAAAAAAATAGCCTCTATATAAGTACGAAAAACTACAAACCAGTCTAAAAGAATTAGACTTTGATTATTTATCCGTACCGGTAGTACTCAATGTTCCTCGATACAGAGCTTAGGGTTCTAGACTAAGCATTCATCAAAGTGACCTTTCACCACGTGTGTATCTAACCGTGTATCTGGTGGAACTTTTGGATATTTCTGGAATTTAGTAAGTTTCTATCGTTTCTACTTATCTATTATTCTTTTTTATGAAACTGTTAATTCAGAAAAAATACGCAGCATTACTTAACCTAATCAACATTACTCAACACACTCCTTCCAGCACTTCCAGCATAATTTTGTTATACATATATTTATATTTATAATAAATATTGGCGGGTTATACTTAGTTCAACTGTGTTTTACTCTGATCTTCATTTCTCTGTGTTGAATTTTATTTTATTACTTGTGCATGGTATCGAAAGTAATACAGGTCCAACTTTTTCAAAAGTAGTTCAAGGATCCTTTCATCCAAGGTGCGCCTTGATGAAAATTTGGAATCGCCGGCGATTCCAAATTTGGTGAGATAGCAGGCTTCCAATGCACTGCTAATTATTTTCTTGCCATATGCTTCAGTGCTATTAAGAAAGTATCTAAATGGAATCATGGGACTTAGACTATATTTTAAATCAAGGTGACACATTGTTTAAGATATTGAAAGCTACAGGACCTCTAGCAGGTGATGAAATGCCTCATAACATAATGATCGAAAGTCAGCTAATTCAAATTTATTTTCTTGGGATGCAAAATAGTCTTTTTTTCAATGATACTGATATGTTTGAAAACCATAAATGTCTCACACTCAATGAGATATGCCATTAAGCGAGGTGAGGTGACTCTCACAACTGTTAAAGAATATATTGGCACATACTTGAACCCAAAGAAGCGAAATATTCTTGATCCTGCAAAAGAAAATTTTGAAAACATTCCATGTATTTCAAAATTTTTAGAGCAAATGCAAGTATCCGAAACAGATTACTATGATGCACTTATGATTTCCTGCGACTCAGACTTTCAAATCCATTTGAAACGACCACCAGATTCCTACTTTGTAAACAATTATTTTAGTGAAGAATTGCAAGCTTGGAAAGCTAACATTGATATTCAACCAGTTTTCAATCATTTCAAGGCCGTAACTTATATGTGTGCTTATTTTTCTAAAGCAGAAGATGAAACCTCACCGGCTATGAAACAAGCTGCAAAAGAGGCTGTTAGTTCTAATAAAAACCATTTTGAGCAAATGAAAGCTATAGCTCGGGCATATACTTCAAAACGAGAATGTTCTGTTTAGGAAGCTGTTTACTTAATTATGAATAGAATATGTGGACGCAAAAAGGAAATAGATGAGTTGCCTGAAGACTGCACAGAAATATTTCAGCGAAACATGATTGATCGTTATATAGACAGACCAAATCAATTCTTTCAAAATGGTAAATTTAGAATTCTGGAACACATTTATTTTGCCCAATTTTTGTCCCATTACTATATCACCAAGAAAATGTTTCATGAAACTGAAAATTATTTTCAGCCTGTTGTCCTCAATGATGAATTGATGAAATCAAATCATGCAGATTGTGGCTATCCCAAAATGATCCCTCTGATGTCTTCTAAAGAAAACCTACAATGCAGAAACATTAAAGCGGTTTTGCATTATCATGTGCCAAACAAAATAAATATCCAGAGGAATATGCCCATCGTTTGCTCTTTATGTTTTTTCCCTTCCGCAACGAAGATGCATTAAAATCTTGCTAAATGCTAAATGTTTAGTATGAAGGAAATTATCGTACACTTGCTGAATCGAAAAGGACGCTGATTTCTCCCTTCTGTGTCCCTTCAAACGAAAATGCTGTAAGTTCGATTAGGCTCATAAAGTAAGACTTGTTAATAAGAATCAAAAGCTATCCGATAGAAATTTGTTGTATCATGTTATTTCTTCGCCTCCGATTTATAAATAAACACCAGACAGGTATTCTAATCCCTTCTTGGTTCTCTTCTCCAAGCGATTTGTAAATATGCACAGCCTTTTCTTGTTTTTATTTTAAACGAAACTTCGAACTTTCTATTTTCTAAATTGTAAATTCTGTAATGGCGAGGAATAATAATTTTCAATAAAAAAGATGTCTTTTACTATTGTTAATGGAAAGGATCGATAAAGAACGAACAACAGAACCAAAGAAGACAATTTAAATGTTAAAACAACTTTTCATAATAATCTTGATAAACTGTGAAGATCCCATTGCAGTTGAATACGTGTAAGTTGGGTACGTGTAAGTTGGTAGAGGTCTTCTTGTAAGTAGGGGTCATCGGATGTGAGCATGTTACATCGCAGTGTGAGTGGATTACGCTTTTCTTTGTATGTAAAGGATGGTGGGAGTTGTAGTATAGAAGACTGGAGCATAGGTTGGGTTTTTGTAAAGCCTGGTTTTTAGTTTTCTTCCTTTGTCTATGTATATCTGCATGTCTAAAAAGTTGATTGATGTTATGGAATATCCGAAGGTGTATTTCATTGTTGGATGCATATCGTTCATTAATGTTATAAGGAAAAGTAGTCGTGTTTGTGTTCTAGGGAATATGAAGAAGATGTCATCTATGAAGCGTTTCCAGAGGGTGATGAGGATTTTAAATGATTCGTGGTTTCTGACTTGTAATTCTTGTGTGAATAAATTTGCCTACGGTGGTGCCATTTTTGTGCCCATTGAAATACCGTCATTTGGTGGTAGTGTTTGGCCATGGATTGGGAGATGCTCTGTTTCAATATAGTTTCCATAACTATATGTAATGCAGAAATTTTCGGCCTCTAGGGCGGTAGGGTGTGTAGGGCGGTAGTGTGTGGCGATATAATTCAAAGTTTAGTAAGACTGCATCCATACCTTCTTCGAGGTCAGTGATATGTAAAAGCGTAGCTGAATGCAGCCCAGAAGATTTTGCTATTTTATGTTTGTTGCAGGAATTTCAGGAATGTATTTGATTGTTTTTCTTCGGCCAATGAAATTACTAAGATTGTTTTTCCCACCAATGAGAAGACGAGAAAAAAAATTGTGCATACTTCTGTTTTCGCTGGTACTTTATTCCAGCGATACGCGGAATAGTGTTCAATCAGACATGATTCACGGGCTAGTAGACGCGTCGCATATAATCAGACGGCTGAGACGCGTCGCATATAATCAGACGGCTGTTCACATCAACAAATTCCTAATATTCATATCTGGAGGAAAGGGTAAAGTGATAAAATCTTAATTAACATTCATATTTTAAACCACATCTATCAGAAATACAACAAATGTAAAATTTACATTAAAATACAAGCACAATTCAAACTTCCCAAGTTTTAAAATTCAACAAAGCTGATCAAAGTGACAAGAGAAGACATTTTGCTTCTCAAATTTCGCGCTGCATCCAGCTACGCTTTTACATATCCCTTGTGGTATCCCGTGTGGTATGTTGGTGTAAAATGATTTAACATCTGCTGTAACTAAGTATGCCTTTTTCAGGAATTGTTTGGAGTCTTGTATGAATGAATGAAGGGAGTTGTTCTCCAATCAGCTACATGAAATGAATATATACTTTGGTAGGTTGTCTGTGGGTCTGTCACATCCTGAGATTGTAGGTCTTAGCGGATAGTTGTCTTTGTCGATACAAAAGTGGTGTGCGGGTTGGTGAGGGTGGTAGTAAAAAAGCTTAAGTCTGGTCATCTATTTGGTGTGGAGGTATTCGATAGTGATTGTGACGTCTCATGCTATTTTGTATGTTGGAATTTCTTGCAGTTGTTTATAGGTGTTGGTGTAAGTGAGATGCCGTTAACTTTCTTCAATTCGCCTCTCTTGAGAACAACCGGAAATGGATTCGAACCACTGTCATACTTACCTACCGACTGGTGGCCTTGTGGTAGAGTGTTCGCCTTCAGTGCGGGAGGTCAGGGTTCAAATCCTGGCCGAGTCATGCCAGCGACTATAACAGTGTGAATCGATCCACTCAGCTTAGCACTCAGCTTTAGAGCGGGATTGATATCTGAGGGGGTTGTCTGGTTGAGCGGTTGAAGCATACTTGCAGCTTCCGTAGCCCAAATGGGGGCTTTAAATGCTCTGGGACCTCCTTCGCAGGACCCTCATTGATAACAGTTCTATCAGAACTGAAGAGGCTATCCTGGGTAAACATTAATAATAATAATAATTATTACAGCTACAACTGTACCACTGACACATACCATCTTCGTGGGAAGATTTTGATATTAATTCATTACTATTAAGTAAGTAACTAAAGATTTAACTCATTTGATATTGTTAGTGCAGCCATGACAGGAAAAGTCCTCTATGGTTTCGAACCACTGACTTACGGACATTACCAGTCGCATGCCAACACACCAGCCAGTGCGCCACCGATAGATACCATCTTCATGGAAAGATTTGGATATCAATTCACAACGAGTAAGTAAGGAACTAAGGTTGTATATTCCTTTTATGTCGGAAGTTGTACTTTTAATAGAAACAAACCGAAATGGTTTCGAATCACTGACATATTCACATAAAGAGTCGCATACTAACACTCCTACCAGTAACCCACCGATGGATACCATCTTAATGGAAAAGCTTTTGATATTAATTTACAACTAGGAAGTAAGTAACTAAGGTTGTATATTCCTTTTATGTCGGAAGTTGTACTTTTAATAGAAACAAACCGAAATGGTTTCGAATCACTGACATATTCACATAAAGAGGCGCATACTAACACTCCTACCAGTAACCCACTGATGGATACCATCTTAATGGAAAAGCTTTTGATATTAATTTACAACTAGGAAGTAAGTAAGTAAGTGAGTAAGGTTATAACTACTTTTATGTCGCAAGTTGTACCTTTCATAGAAACTATGCGAATTGGTTTAGAACAACTGATAAGCGTACTTATAGGATGTCAGGCCCATCACATCTAGCACTGCACCACTGATGTATACTATCTCATTAGATAGATTTAAATATCAATTCATCACTTGAAAACGATCCCACTGTTTATAAAATGACCAGGAGCAATTCAGTAATTCGTCATCATAATACTAATTTATTTCTAAATGCTATTTTCTAATAATACCCATTTTTCAGTTAAAATCTTGCAAAAGATCAACAAAATCTGTAAAACAAAAACCATAATGCGCAAAGAGGGAGACTGGAAAGAGGAAACGAAAATGCTTTGAAATTGTTTAAAAACAAGTGTATTTCATTACTTATTACCTGTAACACTTAATATCTCGAAATATTTCTTCGCTTCCTTACAAGTGCGATTTTCCCTGTAAAAATTGTGCTTTTACGTTGGAGACTTATTTGTCCCGGTAACAGTTATTAGCAGAAAAGCGGTATTTACAACATTGCTATCAGAAAAAAACAATTCAAAGTACTAGTAGAAATGTGTGTATAGTACAGAAATTAAGTTACCTAAGAAGAAAGTTGATAATTGTACAAGCTTGTTTGCGATAAGGCGACATGGAAACTTTTGGTTGACAAATTGAGGAGAGCAGCATATTTCTAAAGAAATCCATAAAGAAGCATGTTTTATGTGGGAATCAGAAAAACCAGTCTTTTGAACGTTTTTAGATGTAAACACGGTGTTTATGTTGTTAAAATGATATTTAGCCTGAAAAACCATCAGTAAAGTAATATTGAATGAAAACTTTAGGTAATGGTTGCAGAGTATGAAAACGCGAGGTTTAATATTTAAATATTTAATAGTGGGTTTCTCGTGTAAAACGGCTATACCGCGCAATATTATGGTCATTTCTCAATAATAAGAATAATTCAAACGAAGTGAATTTTTTTGCATCAAAATCGTGTTGCTGGTTCATATAAAAAGAAAAACCTTTCCTTTAATTAAAGTTTGGCTATTGGTTAAATTAATGGGACAATTATTAGATTCAATAATATAAAATATAGCTAACTCTATTACTGCTAAGAACTTCTTCTTATACACAGAGACCATTTGGATTTACGATTTTTTTTAAATTCCTAGTATATCATACTGATATCTAATGTAAAGTCTGATTAATATACTCAATATTTCAAATTTAACAAAATGATCATTGATATTCATAGTTAAAGGGATTCCTGCGTCCAAAATGATATTTAAGTAATAAACAGTAATCATGCCAAGAAACAAAGTTTAATTAAACATTTATACCAAAAGTGAAAAGACTTGATGATATCCTTCAAACAAAACACGAGCTTTCCTCTCTCTTCTCTGCCATATTTATTTATCTCTTCACCTCGATTCGCCAGAGTCGCTCCAGACCTCAAATTATTTGTGACGCAATAGGATGGTATAGTCAGAGTTGGCCATAAAACCGAATGTTAGCGAAAAGCGATATTCAGCATATTCTCTCAGAGTTTTCAGCGAGTCTATAAAAAATATGGCCAGCACTTCTTCACCTTCGGCATCTTCATCGGTAAAAACTTCTTCAGAAGTTTTACCTGATCAAATCGAACCATTAAGGTTAGAAGATTCTGACGAGTGGACTGACTGTGACAGTACCGAGGAGGAATATCAAATTCAAAAATTGACGGCACCGCATTCTTCATCAGTCTGCGTTTCTTAGATTTTTTCCCACCATATAACTCAGGACAAAGGTCTTCTTTTAGCGTTGAGCTGGACTCGAAATCACTAGAAAGGAAATGGTCAGAGCATACTCTACCTGTTTTCGGCAGGGAAGTCCGCTTGATAGCTGCCTCCCACTGCCGATATAATACCTTATCTTTCGGTAAAGTGTGAAAAGATACATTAGGATTTTTCCACCCTTGGTTATTACAACCAACAACTACGCAGAATGCCATGTTGAAATAATGCTGTGTAGATATCAACGTTCTTGTTTACTTTATTTTCGGGCTTTTTAATTGCCTCACTTGCTTTAATTTTCAGCATAATAAACTTAAGTTCATGTATTCTGTACAAACACGGTTTCAATTTTTGACTCTCCATCAGAGTTATACAGATTTAGGGTTTGCTATCGCGTTAAATACAACTTTAGTTCTAGCAAAGGAATCTCGCGCAGGTGCAATATTTATCATTGCCTCGTTTTTTTCAAAAATAAGATGTTTTTAAAAACATTCTTGTTATTCCACGAAGTAGTGTAGAGGAAAATACGAAGAAAATTATATCAGCAACTTGTTAAAGTAATTTTGTACCACCAGGGCTGGAAATATAACCTGGCTTTCGCTGGCGGTAAGCGATTTCTAACTATCTTATTACGTCATAAGTATTAAGGGAATTGGAGCGAGTTTTAAATAATCATCCGAAGAAGAACAGTGGCGAGCACGTAATGGCGGGCAATATTTCAGAAAAACATTTTGCTATTTAGTGATATCCAAACAAAATCAAGTGTGAGTAACTATCTTTTTAAATTTGTTTTATGGATTCTACCTGAATTATGAAATATCATTTTGGACGCAGGAATCCCTTTAAGAAGAATTAGAACTTGGTAGAATAATATCATGAATGTGTGACAATAAGACTGACATATGTTTGAAGAAACCCAGTCATGAGATGTTTTATTATAAATATATTCATGTACACTTCGAGATAATGAATAGCAAAGAGCATTTTGTTCGTAAATATCTTTCTTCGTTCTTGTGCGTTTCGGTTGAAAGGGTTTTTTTATTAAATATGAGGAATACAAGTGGGGATGGTTAGGATACGGGTATCTAAATAACTTTTCTAATGAGTTTATGGTGTCAAATCCCTGTGAAATTATATATTTAGTGGTGCTGCAGTAGTACTGTTCCCTTTTGATCTATGGCTAGATGAATTTTTATGTTTTTCCTATCTTTATCCTTTGAGGAGACCATTGTGGGTGGTTTACATGATTGAACGGAACTGCTACTTAGAAAGTGTGGTCTATTAGTTTATTATATATTATATGCAACGGGGTGAAGTTATGGAAGATTTTTTTCCAGGAGTTTCGACGTCAGTTCCACCGAGGGTGATCTGGCTGACCAACATTTTTCCGTTGCTACAGTCATGGACAACATTATAAACAGCTCAAACGTTCTGTGCTAAAGGGGTTAAACAAATCCAACAAGGGCTCTTGGAATATAGAGCGTGGAATAAGAAATTTTGGAATTGTTTTGGTGGTTAGCGGAATTAGTCAAATTATATGCTCCTCCAAATTTGTATTTGTACAATAATGTCTTTTCGCTTTCTAAGAACAGAATTTCTCTGAATTCTCATTATCTCGCATCTGTGGTACATTGTACTGGAATGCAATAACATTTTTTTTTAAATAGAACATCAGAACAAACAAGAGAACAAACATCACACAGACAATTTGTTAAGACTGTGCTCAAGATTACTTAATGTTATATCGATAGGAATACTTACTAAAACTGATGATTAATAAAAGAAAATAATCCCTCGTAATTACGATTATTTATTTATTTAATTATTTATATGTTCTTGCCCTGACGCATGCATTATTTCTGCTCTTTTCGATATATTTTAACTGTAAAGTCTTTTTAGTATCTTCAATATAACACAATAATTATTAATGTTATCCTTTATTTGACTTTTCATGTTGTCAGATCGGTTAAAAGTAAGTCAATTAGTCCTTTGGCGTAGAGAATTTTCTGCTCTTAGTAGCGGATAAGCAGTTGACAATCTTTGGGTCAATAAAAGACAATAAAATGAAAGGGTGACTAACATTAGTTGCCAAATTATGATAGAAACATCTGGACAGATAGATTTTTAGATGAATAGCAAGTTTAAATAGTCATGGTCCGATGCTAAAACAACTAACATGTTAATGCCATTAACTAAATATTTTTTGCAAACGTCAGAATTTGTTATCGAAGAAAGAAATTAAATCATTTCTATGCGCAATGTTATCTGTTTACGTTAGTACAGTTTGTCTTTTATTCCGCAGCTAATATTCAGCATTGGCGTTCGCTTTATATGCTATAAAGACTGTTCCTCACATCCACACTGACGTTCATTTTTTACTTAGAAATTGGGGAATTTTCCTGTCAGGTTGCCCTGGCTTACACATTTGGTAAATCAGCAATGGATCAAACGATTAAGAAGTTGGTCAATGAGGTTACGCAGACATCCGATGGTATAAAAGGAGTTCACCACAAAACTAAAAGCATCTTCAAAGTTTTGCAGATGTATTATACGATAAACTGCATTTATTATACGATAAACAGTATTGTTAGATAAGATCAGTTAATGTAACCCATTTAAAGAAACTGGATTATGGTATCGTGATCTGACAAAGCCACAGATAAAAACAGAGAAGAAAATGAGTATTGTTTAACATGATGAAAGAAACAAGGAGGAACCCAATTGAGACATCTGGGGACGATTTGTGCAGCATTGCTACTGGTTTTGTGCCGTCTTCTGAAATCATCTAAGATATGTTCATTGCAGAAAAAATGGAAGAATTCACCAACATAAAACAGGTGAATTGAAGATAAAGCGACAACCAATGCAAAACCTCTTCGATCTCATTCCAAAGATGAAAAATAAAGCTTTCGAAAGCAAAACTTTCAATTTCAAAACATCAACAGGAAAAAGTATTAAGTTGAAAGCTGACAAATATCTGCTCTTAGTGATGACCATTGTTGTGCAAATTCGAGAACACATCTGTTTCAAACCGCAATATTGGAAGGATACTCAATCCAGTTTATGAATCTTATCTATATGGAAAAGGAAAACATGATAGAAATAGCATCTCGGATTGTAAAAAGACACCAGCACCTGACACCGATTTCCAGTTCTACTCAGGTGCATCAAGTCATGCGACAACAATCGTTGCTCTTGTAGAGGGAATGGACTTCGATGTACCGATATATGCAAATCTCCATCCCTTATGAAGACGAGGACAAAGATGACAAGCAGTGACAGTGATAATGAATTTTAAATAATTTCTATTATTTGAATTAATTTTGTTCTTTTTGGTATATGAAGTCAGTTTTGCTATTGAGGTAAGGTGTTGTGGAAGGAAGGAAGGTGGAAGGCGCCAAAACTCTGATCAAAACAACAAGCAAAAATCTTTGGACGTTTCTTTTCCGAATATATTTAGTGTATACAAAATTGTATGGAAAATAACCAATCTACTTGTGATCAAAACGATTTTGGGAACCTGAACTGACGTGCAAACTTTTTGTTTTGTTTTTTGTCTGTTTTGCAAGCATATATGTACCCTCTTGCCATTTCAAAACAGTAAGTCTTTTGGTAACAGCATGAACTTTTCAACTGCAGCATTACATATGTATAACACTAAATGACAACGTTTTGTTGGAAAGACCATAGATCCCTTAACACCAAATGGATATTTCTCTCAGCTAAATAAATACCACAAACGTGTGTCATAAAGTTTATTATAGCGCACCCTATTCAAACTTAAATTACAAATTAGAAAAAAATGAAAGGAATATCAGACGTTTAGGATCTAAAGAAGTAATTAATAATAAAAGATCTTTTGGTTGACAATTCTTGAAAAAACATTAAAGAGTGTTCGAGATAGAAAACAGCTGGAGGGCTACAGAAATGTCCAGAAATGTCCAGAAATGACAGACGTGTAACTTTTCCAAAAAGGCATCTAAAAGTATGCGTCTTTCTACAAGCCATTTAGACATAAATAAGACGTCTAAAAGACGTCTTGTGCCGGCTGGGTTGTTAAATTTACATAAAACACTTGAAGTTTTTAAAAGTTGTGTTACCATTTTCCTGCTATCAATGTTTTTAGCAATGCTTTTCGTTTATTCTACTTCAACAAATAATACGAAAGCCTAATCCATATTATCATACTTTTTTTTTAAAAAAAAAAATGCAAAATGCAGCGTTTTATTTTATTGGTTAATTAAATAATGCTAAAATACTGTATTCGGATTGGTTTAAAAATCATAACTTGTTTATGATTATAATATTATTGCTTCTAATGACAGCTGAATATTTGGTTGTTGTACTTTTGTCTTCAATGCTTTGAGATTTCTATTTCTTCTTTTGCTTCTTCTTTCTTCTTCTTTTTTTTTTCCCTTTTTTATTTACAATCCATCGATTCTTTACTGAAACTTTTTTTACACCTGTCATAGAATATTTTTCGATGAACGAGTACTAATTATGATTAGATAAATCAGAACATCTAAAAATGTGCAGTTACACTGAGCAGTATTTATTTGTGATATGTGCAGCCGATGGGGAGCAACACCCTCATCGTGTCCATAACCCATTTGTTTGTCCCAGCATTACCCGTCCTCGTTCATCGACTATTGGCATAGAAAGAATTAAAAGCAAATAAAAGATATAAAAGTCTGTGCACTTGACATTTTTGCTAAAATTTCTCAGCGCTGTCTTGATGAATTTCAACAAATTTAAAATTAAATATTTTCGAGATATTTTCGAGAGAGTGGCATAATATACTTTCGCAAAATGGAAGGAAAATGGTATAGCTCATTTTTGGTATGTTGAAATTTCCACCATTTCCTGATTACGAATATATAAAAGTATTTACAAATTTTTGCGGAGTTTTAAAGGTCTCACAAAAACAAACCTCAAAACCACTAAAATCCGACATGTTCTTAAAAGAAACTCTCACAAATTTACCAGCAAAGATGTGAGGAAACGAAGAAATAATCAAAGTGTTTCTTAATTGAAAAAAAGAACTTGAAAGTGAAGCAAAAACGATGTGAAGGAAACAGTTCTTCGCTTTAATATTTTCTCAGGTGAAAAGAATAAGATTTATCATTTCCGTTTCTCTACATATTTATGATTTGTCCATAAAGTAAGAAAAACCTTTAGTTCAGATCTGAACAGCCATGCTTTTTAGCAGAATATACACTCGCCCTGATTTTCCAAATTAATAGAACAACAACCCGATAAAAACGGATTAAAGGAGAAACAGAAATTAAAGACTCTTTAACTCACAACAAAAATATACATAAATGAATGTGAATTGAACAGAAGTTTCCGAGAAAGAAATTATGTTAAAGCATAACAACTACTCTGGAAGAAACCCATGCAAAGCAGAAACAACTTATAGCAACCACAAATAACATTTACGCAAATTTCCTTCTTACATAAAGCAATTACACCCAAAAACAATATAAGATAGAAAAAGGACTTAGCATTTCGAAGTGTTTTATTTTATTTTTTTAAGTAATTTATGAAACTTTGTGTCTCTATCTTGGAACTCTAGTAAACAATGCAATTTACGTAAGGGAATGTACAAAAAACTAAAGACCGTCGAGGGTTAGACAGAAAGGAAAAAACAATGAAAAAAAAGCCGGTTGCAAAGTATTTCTTGGTTTTGCAGAAATCCAATTAAACATTTCAGAATGATCCCAATGGCTTTAAATTTTGTACGCAATCTTCTTGAACATCTATTTGAAATGATATTAAATGCCATTTCAATAAAGTGATGTGAGTATCATTCATTCTTCAAGGTGTTATTCCAAGGGAGAGCAGATCAGGTCATGTTTGGAATTTCCTGGAACGACACTTAATTCATGGTGCGTGTCAGTAAAAGATTTTACCTTGACTTGGTCGACCGCTGTTAAATATAAATAGATTCCCATTAATGTTTCGTCAAATTTGATATCTGTTTTCCAGATCTTTTGTCCATTAGAACAAATTTTA
Source organism: Turritopsis rubra (assembly GCA_039566895.2). Taxonomy (NCBI): domain Eukaryota; kingdom Metazoa; phylum Cnidaria; class Hydrozoa; order Anthoathecata; family Oceaniidae; genus Turritopsis; species Turritopsis rubra. The sequence continues at coordinate 1,620,128 of CM077622.1, forward strand.
GAGTTTAAGGTATCGTGTATCACTTTTTTGTGATGACAACCAATCCGCAGTAGTTATTTAACATCACGTGTATCAAGGGAAAGGAATGATTTCAAATACTGAACTTTCATCTTAACAGAGTTCTGTTTTTCGGTTCTTATGTTTTTAGTTTGAGTTTATAAGTTTTCCTCGAGATGAAGGGCAATGACAAAATGATCATTTTTGATTATCGATCTTCATGAAGTGAAAAGGACTTGGACCATATTCTAATAGTGGATTATACCTAGAAGACTATCCATACCCAGATACCGAGGTAATTGAAATGGCGTTATTCAAAATAAATTTTATGCAGTTTGATAATGCACAATATTACAATGCTGTTAATCACCTTCCTTTCAAGCATAAATCAATTAACTCTTCCAATTCTCAGAAACAGTTCCTTTTCACGACACTAAAACTTTATCCATAAGTTTCCATTGAACCATATTATAAACATGAATTGTTTAAAACGTGCCAGCGTGAGTAGACACAAGGTTTTCCTTAGATGTAATTTTTCGTGGAAAATCAATATCGTGTCAACACCTTCCTGATAACTTCTGTGTCCCCAGTGATTTCTTCTCTCGTTTAATAAGCTATAACCAAAGAAAGACTTTCTAAAATAATGAGTTGTATAGTGCCATATATTTCGTTACGTAATTTTAAATACAAAAAGTAAGCCTGAAGTAAACAAATGCAACATGGAAAAATGCAATAAAATGTATGATGTTGAAAGTTTGATTCATTTACATCCTACGTGATGAGTACAAGCAATAACCATAGAAAGACTGTCTCTAATAATGAGTTATATAGTGCCATATATTTCGTTTCGTAGTATTAAATATAAAAAGTAAGCTTAAATAATACGAATGGAACATGCAATAATGCAATAAAATGTTTGATGTTGAAAGTACTCAATACAAATAAACATGTGCAACTGAAAAGAAATGATACATCTGTAATAAATTGTATTTATAACTTCGAGGATTATCAAAGCAATATCCAAATTTTATTTATTAGTTTTCGCTTTCTAAGACTGTTGGTTTACAATTTTTCAAAAAGAAAGCACAGGCAGAATCATGACCTTTAATCTGATCAACAAGAAAATAGAAATATTTTGATATTTTAGGTTCAGTCATCGAACACCAATCACCAATGGTCATGTGTCTTTTCTTGTCCAATAGAATTTCCACATAAATTTATTAAAAATGTACCATCTCCATAAATGTCCCTAATTCTAAAAACAAATAAGTTCAGGCTTCGTGACATTTCCATGCTTCGCATCGATATAAAGTTATCTTGATCAGGAAAGCAACAGGGCAAAAATACATTTTTTTTCGCCATTAACACATTGTTTATTTTCAGTTATTTTCACTATGAAAATTTATATCCAATACATCGAACGTCAAGTGTTGAGATACCCAAATTTTGAATAAGAACTTCTGCTAATATACATTCAAAAGCACCTATGAGGCTCAAAGATTCATCGGATGTCGTTTTTTTGTATTCTTCAGGGATAATACCGTGTTCCTTGGCTTCAATACAAAGTGTGGCAATGACGTCAGTTGTCTGACTAATATTCTCAAAAGAAAATCCATTCAATTCTATGTCAATGAATGCAACAGATCCATTTAAACTAAGTTGATCGACCAAGATTTTCTTCGTTTCAGAACTAAATTGGTCACGCAATGAGATTGATGACTCACTTCTAAGATGTTGGCATGCTAACAGTTTGTCCCACTCTTTAGTTGAAAGCTTGAATTTTGTTTCTAGCTCGCTACGATAAATATTCCGGAATATCAGATTAAGAATATTTTTATCAGGAAAGCAACAGGGCAAAAATACATCTTTTTTCGCCATTAACACATTGTTTATTTTCAGTTCTTCGTGTTTATATATAGATTCATCCAAGAAATGTTTCTCTTTTAGTAGCTTCAATATTTCAATAATAATATTTGTCCACATGTGTAACTTTTTTTCCCATTCTTCAGCCGTTTCACTTGTCGGCTGCTTCTCCATAGCGTCGCTAATATCTTTAAATTCTTTTGGTGTTGAAAGTGCATAGATATTCCGCAACTCTCCAAACTCCTTAATGTTAATGTTGGAGAACTCGCATGAATTGCAACAGGATGAACAATGTATACACCACGAGCAACAGACCGTATTATTTGTACAAGCCGCTTTATCAGAATGTATTATATCTTCAGGATGTATAGGATGATATGCTTTGACGCAAGTTGGATAGGCAGGTATTTTTCGCAATATTTGACATACTGGTGTTGTATGAATCTCGTCAACGTTTATATCAGATTTAAATATTTTTTTAGTAGAAAAAAATTTGATTTTGTTTTCTTTGTATGAAAGAGCTTTTATCTTCAAAGAAATATCTTTGTAGAAATCTGGATGTTGTAAAATAGCTGACACTGCTTCACCACATGTTGCTACTTGCGCATTTAAAGCTATATCACTTTCTTTGGACAAAAATTTTAGTAACTGCTGTACGGAGAATTCTGATATTCGATTTAGACATAGCAGTTTGCATTCCAGTTCTGTACGTATTTCATGATGATCAGTCGTCATTCCTGCAAAATGTCTTTAAAGCTTCCTATAGGAGGGATGAGCAAATAAGTTATGAATATATCATGGTAAATTTATAAATTAGATGGAAGTAAGTGCATAAAGTATGAACGCGGAAAATTATCTACCCAGCTGAGGGACGATGTTATTTTAACGTTATATGGACTTAATTTTTTTACAGCACAAAATGCTCAGGTTCTAATACAGTGTCGAAATATCGTTTCCATTGTGAAGGCGAAATCAGGGTTCTCAAAAACTAATCCTAATTTCAAATTTCATAATTTGAACCGTTATCTGAATTTACTCACCTTGGCTTTCGAATCCAGTAGGCATGGTCAATACATAAAATTATCTTGTGTTGTCATTCACTTTATAAATGGTAATGATTTCATGCTTATTTTTAATAATTCATTTGTAAACTAAAAACATAATAGAAGATATAATATCTATTGTCGAACATTTATAATTAATAAATAAATAAAGAATATATAATATAATATAATATCATTTTATGCATGATTGAGTAAAAGCAGATTAAGAAACGGTTGGATTCTTTTTTTTTGAATAATTATGTATTCTTTTTTTTATTCCATTGCTTTTATTCTTGCAATAATCATGGGGCAGAAGTAGTTAAAAGTAATTATGAACTGAAAACAAGGCAAAACGTCTTGATCAGGCCGTGTGGTTAATTTATGCCAGTTCATAGAGCAATTATGTGGTGTCAGTTTATCGAGAGAGATAATGTCATTTCAGGTCATTGCCGTGTTTGTACTGCTGTTCAGATTTTCTATTTCAGGTGATTGAACGGTTTGAACGATTATCCTAGATTGCCCTGGTTGCAATTTTAACGAGGATCCTGTAAGATCCTAATAGGATCCTATGTAGAATCTTAGTTGAATTTGGAGAAACGTGATGTTATGCACTTTCGGATGCCTTCTACATTACGTAATGATCAGAAAACAAAAATGTTTTATCGAAAACGTGATCCAAAGAAAAGCCTGTCAAACTGGTTTTCTGTCCTCCTGTAAGATCCTAATAGGATCCTATGTAGAATCTTAGTTGAATTTGGAGACACGTGATGTTATGTACTTTCGGATGCCTTCTACATTACTTAATGATCAGAAAACAAATGGAAAATATGTCTAATAATATCTCATTAATATCAAAATCATAAGCTTAGCTCATATTTTCATCGTTGATCATTAGTCGTATTCACATTTTTTAGCATTATTTTCAATTTCGTTGGCAGTGCATTACTAATGTATTTTACATATAAGAGAATTATGGAGATGGACAATCTTGCTCTGATCAGTTCAGAAAAAAAAGTCACCCCTTGTTTAATCACTAAAAGAAATATACAAATTAAGACTACGAATCTATACAAGTTAGACCATAACTCCGTTCTATGAACGGAATGATTGAATCGAAAAAGAGAGACGGAATTGTTCGTGAAGGAAAATCGGTGGAGGTTCGTTACAGAATTTGCTTGTATTTCATTGCTATTGAGGATAGTTTTTTTCTTCAACATACGGACGTTCGATAAAGAACATAGGTGTAGAAAACATGATATTTTAATAGTAAGTCTTGCTAGAGGAGAAAAAGAGGTTGTATAACCCCTTTTTCGATTCGTCAATTGAATTTACGTGAAGTTATACACACGTATACAATAGTAGGTAACTGTTTGAAAGAGGCATGTTTCAAATAAGAAAGAGATAGATACTGAAAGATTGTATACGATATTAAAAATAAATATAAGGTGTTATTTAAGGTACCTTATTGGCCCTAGTTGATCAAGATTTACAAACTTTCTACTATACACGGCTAGCATGAATGTCGAAGTTTACAAGCATATTTTATCAGGAAACCATTGGCACTTATATTGAGAAATGTAACTGGATACTTCTAAAAAAAATTAGCAAATTGTTGGAATTAGCTATAACATGATACTTTAGTATGTACATATTCCTGGCTATAATGTAGAAGAAAACACAATATAAACATGTATTTAAAGATATCGGAGATATTCCACAGCATCCCAACGCTTTAACTAAATACTCTTCCTGGTAATGATAGATGAAACCAATTTAAAACGTTAAAAAACAAAAATATTAAATGTTAATTAAAAACTAGTACTAAGAAACTGCATTTGTTATCTTTTCAACATGTTTTTGTTTTTCTTTATCAAAACTTTTTAGAAAGCTTTTAGACGCCCTTTGTATTATAGTTGAATATCTAATGTTTTCATCAGGATCATTACAAGCTTTTAAACATTGAAATCTAAAAATCAAGTAAAACACACTAAAATACAGGGAATTGTTTGGTTAGATTGTTGTCATTTTGTAAAACCATTATTAAGTGCATTGAAATTTTCAAACAAGAAGCGTGCGACAGTTGGTAGAAATGACTTGATCATCAACATTTTATATTTAAACATTAGCCGAAGTCACACTGAGATTAATTCGGATTAGTTAAAGCTTCATATTATAGTTATTTACTAGGTATGCTCAATTAAAAGTAACTTGTCTCTATGACAAACCGTTACAGAGATATTCTTGATCAAAGATTTTAATGACATCACAGCGCCAAAAAGATTTGACAAAAAGATTTGGGCCAAATTTTAGGGACGGGACCCCAATGTGGCGGACCCCCAAAAAAGTCAGTTATTCTTATTGGTTCTCGAAATAATTTTCCCCAATTCTCGCGTTCGATTTGGGTCGCAATATATCGGTTTCATATTGACGTAGCAAAAGAAAAAATAATTTATGTGTGATCTTAAGTTGATGACTCCCCGATGTCTTTCACAACTCGCGTCTACCATTTTGTGTGACAGACAAACAGAGAGACAAACAAAAAAACAGAGAATCGGGTATTAATATATAGGACGAGCCGCCAAGCTGCCAAGGCGTTGCTCGTCGCCCATATTCAGCCTGCGTTCTCTCCGGAAACTAAATTAAGTATTTTTCCCAACAATTTTTTTCTTCTCACCTGAAGAAACAAGTTGGAGAGATGTCTGTATGAAGTTAATTACCTTCATGAAATCGTGAGAAAATATGCAGGTCTAATCTGATGTTTAAGAATAGCTATTTAGAATGAACAAATAAAAAATCTTGATTGCATAGATTCATAGTAGATGCCCCTAACAGATTAATAATCCGATAAATAAATAAATTACAATCTTGTTTGTGAAGGAATTTTAAGCCTATTTCACCTCTATTGCTATCACATGGAGCAACGACAATCGCCCAGAAGTCGTAAATAAACATGATTTTCAGTTCATGTCAATCATATTCAAGGTACAGGAATAGAACATCCCATGAATTACGTCACCAGACAGCCGTGCCTTCGTTCTTAAGATGAATGATTATGACATTTGTGTCGTTTACAAATATAAACCATACTTCAGGAAAAGATTTTTTGCGTCGCTCGCCACCCATGAAAACTTTCAGTGTGCGTTCTCCCAGATAAGAAAAAAATTAAAATTTCGGAAAGCTATTCGAAAGTGCTACCAGCTTATAGAACTCGAAATCCTCATCAAGAAAATGTATAGGATCGTATGTCTATGACAAACCGTTACAGACATATGCTCGACCAAAGATTTTAATGACGTCACAGGGTCCCGTCCCTAAATTTTGCCCAAATCTTTTTGTCACCCGATCGCCAATGTCGCGGATCCAAAAAAACGTCAGTTATTCCTATTGGTTTTCAAGATAAATTTTCTTAAATCTCGCGTTCGATTTGGGTCGCAATGCATCGGTTTCATATTGACGTACAAAAGAAAAAATAATTTATGTGTGATCTTACGTTGCTGAATCCCCGATCTCTTTCACTACTCGCGTCGACCATTTTGCGTGACAAACAAACAAACAGACAGACAAATAAACAAACAAACAGAGAATCGGGTATTAATATATAGGATAGCCGCAAATGCGGCGTCGCTCGCCGCTCATAGGTTCTTGATAATGTAGTAGCTGAGAAGAAATTTTTGTGATTTTTAAGTTATTTGCAAAAATTTGTTGTGCAAAAATTTCCCAAATGGTAATAGTAAAAGTCTATCTATGTTTTTTGTAATTTTAATTATGTTGACAAATAAATAAATAACTTTACAACCACTAAATAAATAAATAAATAAATAAATAAATAAATAAATAAATAAATAAATAAATAAATAAATAAATAAATAAATAAATAAATAAATAAATAAATAATTAAATAATTTCGAAGGCTTAAATCAATCCAAACAAATCAATCTATCAAATTTACAGAAAAAACGGCATGACGGCATATACGTCATGTACTAGGCCATAATTAGGTGTTTAAACAGAAATTCCGGTAAGGCGGAATTGGGCGGAAAAAAAAGAACCTAAGATGGTTGTAATGTATTTCTGGTTTTCTCAGATATAAAAAAAATCCTCAAAAATAATTCGAATTTATATAGTAAATATAAGGAATCGAAACTCACCGATATTATGTAGAGCCAGTTTACTAGAATCACATCATCAGTACTCTTTTTCACATTTTTTCTGATGGAACAGTTGAGAATGACTAATCTGTTCTTTTTTCATGCTTTTTAAAACAAAAAATGATTAAGTATTATATGTTTATAGGATACAACAATTATGAAACAAAGATGGAGAGCAATTTTAAGCACTGATATCAAAATTGCTAAAAACAATATTAAATGCAAAACCAGCAGGCGATCAGAGATGCTACATTGCAATAGGTTTTCAACAAAGCTCGCTTTTTAGTATGAAGGTTTGACATTTAAGAATATGAATCGGCTTTGTTTATTCATGTTTATTTTAATTCCGTGCGTTCTCCAACTTGGAGATTATTTTGCCACTTCATTAGTTTTATGTCTCTATTGTTGGTGATAATGATCCTATTCAAATAGTTGGCTATAATTAACTATTTAGAATTTTATATCATCTTTTATGATCATCTTTAATTCCGGTATTTACATATTCATCATGTTGCTTATCGGTCAATAAGTTCTTTATCAGCAAGAATTAATTGTTTAAATTTAATTTGTGTTTTCACAGCAGGGAAAGGATTAATTAGGAATGTCAGACTTTCTACCAACTTTGAACTTAGCGTTTCTTGGCTATTCGATATACGGACGGTAAGAGACCCTGAGTTGGAAGCTGACTTCCTATTTGAATAATGACTTATTACCTTACGAGCGTTTGAACCTTTGCTTTACTTAAACGAGTGTTTAAAATACCAAATTTTCCATTTGTTTTTATTTTCATTCCCAAAATATATTTCATCAGAATCTTCACAATTTGGTCTAGAAACCACATTTTGATGTTCTGAATTGCTTGTAAATTTGCAGTTGTCATTAGTTCTTAATTTAATTGGGAGTTCAGTACATAAAAAAAATCCCCAACCTTTAACCCCGAAATTCTTGTGTTTTTTCATATGGAAACACTTTTCCTTGACTATTCATTGATGTTTTATGGTAATAACTTGGTAATACACAATATGACAACATTTATATTCGTTTCGCTAGAAAACTGCGGGGTTACATGCTTCGCATCGATTTTTGTAACAACTAGTAGTCAACATCAAAATAAATTAACCGAATCAAAGTTTAATAAAGAATAAATAATAAATAATAATAATATAATAATAACAATATAACAAATCTTTATTATATAAATAAATTAAGTCTTCATAAAGACGCATATTTTCAGACGCATTTAAGACGTCTTTAAGACGGTTTGAAAAGGTTAAACGGTAGACTGACAATTATATGGGATTTTCTTGTTTTGCTTTTCATAATTTTAGGATGGTGGTGTACAACGTTACTTTGCCAAAGGAGACTTCTTTAAAACCTAAACTGGGTGTGTGAATGAACAAGGTCAAACGTACACGTAATCTTTGTCAAAAATTATTTGAAAAGTTATTGTGGTGAGTGTAGTCAAATGTTCTGTTTTGAAATCTTTATGAAACTCTTTTCGTCGCTCAGTTCTTTTGACTTCTTTATAAACTTGCGTGGGTGAACAAGTTCAAACGTACACGTAATTTTTTGTCAAAAATGATTTGGGAGGTTATTGTGGTGAGTGTGGCATATGAATTTGGAGACACGTGATGTTATGCACTTTCGGATGCCTTCTGCATTACGTAATGATCAGAAAACAAAATTTAAAACAAAAAACGTTTTCCAGAGAAGCCTGTCAAACTGGTTTTCTGTGCTCCTTAATCAGGGGTTGGGTGTAGCGGTGCCCTGGCGCACTAAACATTTAACCTAACGTAATATATAAGAACCTAGCAGTAATTAAATGGTAGGCGAAGAGGCGAAAAACAAAAATAGAGTTATGGGCTACTACCACAATCGGAATTTTTGGGCAAATCGGTCCACCACTACAGTGAAACAAAACCAGATCTCCCTGACTACAACTATAACACATGCGTTCACTGGTTCAGGGCGGCATGTCTACCATTGTTTTGCGTAAGCGAAGCCCTAAGCAATACCTTATAGATTGAGTAATCGAAGCAATTTTGCGGCTCCTTTATTCCTCAAAAATTTACCCATCTAAAAACAGCCCTGGTATATAGAAATCCCTATGACGTAATATATTTGATCTTGCGAAAAGCTTCTGCTCATTTTATATTCTTGTGTTTTTATTTGCTTTTCACACTAATTTATGGCCAATACTATTAACACAGTAGTAAAGCATTCTATCTATTTTATCCGAGGCAGTTGATGTAGACCTGTTATGTTTTTGTGTCAGTGGGTCATTATTATCTACCTATATCTATTGATGCGTCTCTGCTGTGGATGTTCCTATAATCTGTTTGAATGTTCAGATTTTTCATATTAGTTAGTTCTAACTACTAGCCGTATATTTGTAATTTCATTGTAACGTGGATTGCTAATCACCTTTAGGAAGAAAGAAGCAGCAAGATCATTATATTTTTGTGAAATCTCTTTGTTTTAGAATAGAAAACTGAATGGTATAGATGAATGTAATGCACGTTTCTTAGTTATTGATGTAACTAGGTGTGATAAAATACAGCAAAATCGGGTTTATGCGAACGTAATACTTGAATAGTCGCTAAAGCTTTCTATGATGTCTTTTATGGACACAAGTGATGCATTTGTTTTGGTATCAAAATATGAAATTTGACTAATTACTACGGCATGTTCTGTCTAATTTCGACATTCAAAGAGATCTTAATTTTATTGAATTCAGCAATAATAAGGGAAAATTCCTTTACGTACAAGACTGTGATTCATTTATCGGATTATAACTCTGCAAGACGCACCTATTTTGAATCTACTATGTGATTATAACTTTTAATTCCTCTACACAATAACTATTCTTAAAATCAGATTAGACCTGCATATTTTCACATCATATGATTTATGAAATATAATTAGCTTCAAGCAGCTAAAAAAACAAGAGGAAATTTAAATGCTCTTACCCAATACATTGTTTTTAATTAGAAACCAGTTTATAAGAAACGGGCTCGGATGTGGTGAGGGTAGTAAAAGAAGATACGGTAAAATATCAGAACATCAGAGACATATATCTAAAGAAGCTACGTTTCAAATTACATCCACATCTTTTTGCCAATTTTTAATCGATTTTATTAATTTTGGTGTCGATTAAAAGGAATGATTGAGTACTAAAATATCCAATAAAAATTAACTTTAAAAAGAAAGAGCTGAACCTGAAAATTGAAGATGAAAAAAATTAGTTAAGACAATCATTTTCGTATCAATGGCAAACCTGAATCTAGACAGAACATGCCGTTAGTTCCCAAGAATCCAAAATCATGAATGATGATTGTATAATTTTGATCAAAACTCATAACTTGACCCACTTGTTTGCGCCACTTCTTTTCAACCGCAATATTCAATAAGTTTTTTTTCATAACCGTTATTTATTTGTACATCCGCGTCTTTATTATCATTCCAGCTCCAACAATTAAAATCATGCTTTATTTCCACAATTAAACACCCCGCCGCTCATTTCGAAAATCTCAAATTTTTGCTTGGCGTTTATTCAAGACCGTCGTTTGGACGGGGGTCCAGTACATAAGGAGGTTAATAGTGAGTATTTTTCAAAAACAACTTTGAGTATTACGTCACAAAAAATTATTACGTCACAGGTTTTCATCTGGAACGTTTGCATCTCACCACATTCATAACGATTTCGTATTTGTTTTCTTCTTCGAGCCTGACTCATCGGCATCGGTTGATGAAACATTAACTCACTTCGATTAGTAACTCACAAACAGCTGTCAGCTATAAACCTTTCATATTTGAAACACAAAATTTCGACCTAAAATGAACGCGAAATCCGGTTATCAAATGTCCACACTCAGGGAAGCTAATCTGAATTTACTTCGATAATCACCCGTCTACAAAATCGGAGTAGACTTGTATATTTGCTTTTGACTAATTTTACCCCTGCTTTTTTAACGTAATAGATTCACCGATCGGATAGATCGGATAGATCGGATAGATCGGAGGTAAACTTTAAGTGCTACAACAACATTTAATGAACGAATGAATGAATGAAACGAATGAATGAATGTCTATTGTATATTCCTGCTCAAAAGAAGACGAAGTATAGTATAGGAATGAGGAGAGTGGAAACTACTGAGAAGGAGCAGAAACTCCTCCACAGTGAAAGTTCAACTGAGGAGTAGAGTGATTCTGAAGAAGACAAGTTTGACAACAAAATTAAAGGAGCTGTCATTGACCAATTGATGTGGTGACGCAAATATGTCATGACAGTGATCCGCAAGAACTTGTTTATGGCGAACCTTTGTTATTCAAATCGCGTATACGCGAGGTGTTTGGAATGCAAAGCGCTCGTCGACTGGACAAAAAAATAGCCTCTATATAAGTACGAAAAACTACAAACCAGTCTAAAAGAATTAGACTTTGATTATTTATCCGTACCGGTAGTACTCAATGTTCCTCGATACAGAGCTTAGGGTTCTAGGCTAAGCATTCATCAAAGTGACCTTTCACCACGTGTGTATCTAACCGTGTATCTGGTGGAACTTTTGGATATTTCTGGAATTTAGTAAGTTTCTATCGTTTCTACTTATCTATTATTCTTTTTTATGAAACTGTTAATTCAGAAAAAATACGCAGCATTACTTAACCTAATCAACATTACTCAACACACTCCTTCCAGCACTGTATAATTTTGTTATACATATATTTATATTTATAATAAATATTGGCGGGTTATACTTAGTTCAACTGTGTTTTACTCTGATCTTCATTTCTCTGTGTTGAATTTTATTTTATTACTTGTGCATGGTATCGAAAGTAATACAGGTCCAACTTTTTCAAAAGTAGTTCAAGGATCCTTTTATCCAAGGTGCGCCTTGATGAAAATTTGGAATCGCCGGCGATTCCAAATTTGGTGAGATAGCAGGCTTCCAATGCACTGCTAATTATTTTCTTGCCATATGCTTCAGTGCTATTAAGAAAGTATCTAAATGGAATCATGGGACTTAGACTATATTTTAAATCAAGGTGACACATTGTTTAAGATATTGAAAGCTACAGGACCTCTAGCAGGTGATGAAATGCCTCATAACATAATGATCGAAAGTCAGCTAATTCAAATTTATTTTCTTGGGATGCAAAATAGTCTTTTTTTCAATGATACTGATATGTCTGAAAACCATAAATGTCTCGCACTCAATGAGATATGCCATTAAGCGAGGTGAGGTGACTCTCACAACTGTTAAAGAATATATTGACACATACTTGAACCCAAAGAAGCGAAATATTCTTGATCCTGCAAAAGAAAATTTTGAAAACATTCCATGTATTTCAAAATTTTTAGAGCAAATGCAAGTATCCGAAACAGATTACTATGATGTACTTAGGATTTCCTGCGACTCAGACTTTCAAATCCATTTGAAACAACCACCAGATTCCTACTTTGTAAACAATTATTTTAGTGAAGAATTGCAAGCTTGGAAAGCTAACATTGATATTCAACCAGTTTTCAATCATTTCAAGGCCGTAACTTATATGTGTGCTTATTTTTCTAAAGCAGAAGATGAAACCTCACAGGCTATGAAACAAGCTGCAAAAGAGGCTGTTAGTTCTAATAAAAACCATTTTGAGCAAATGAAAGCTATAGCTCGGGCATATACTACAAAACGAGAATGTTCTGTTTAGGAAGCTGTTTACTTAATTATGAATAGAATATGTGGACGCAAAAAGGAAATAGATGAGTTGCCTGAAGACTGCACAGAAATATTTCAGCGAAACATGATTGATCGTTATATAGACAGACCAAATCAATTCTTTCAAAATGGTAAATTTAGAATTCTGGAACACATTTATTTTGCCCAATTTTTGTCCCATTACTATATCACCAAGAAAATGTTTCATGAAACTGAAAATTATTTTCAGCCTGTTGTCCTCAATGATGAATTGATGAAATCAAATCATGCAGATTGTGGCTATCCCAAAATGATCCCTCTGATGTCTTCTAAAGAAAACCTACAATGCAGAAACATTAAAGCGGTTTTGCATTATCATGTGCCAAACAAAATAAATATCCAGAGGAATATGCCCATCGTTTGCTCTTTATGTTTTTTCCCTTCCGCAACGAAGATGCATTAAAATCTTGCTAAATGCTAAATGTTTAGTATGAAGGAAATTATCGTACACTTGCTGAATCGAAAAGGACGCTGATTTCTCCCTTCTGTGTCCCTTCAAACGAAAATGCTGTAAGTTCGATTAGGCTCATAAAGTAAGACTTGTTAATAAGAATCAAAAGCTATCCGATAGAAATTTGTTGTATCAGGTTATTTCTTCGCCTCCAATTTATAAATAAACACCAGACAGGTATTCTAATCCCTTCTTGGTTCTCTTCTCCGAGCGATTTGTAAATATGCACAGCCTTTTCTTGTTTTTATTTTAAACGAAACTTCGAACTTTCTATTTTCTAAATTGTAAATTCTGTAATGGCGAGGAATAATAATTTTCAATAAAAAAGATGTCTTTTACTATTGTTAATGGAAAGGATCGATAAAGAACGAACAACAGAACCAAAGAAGACAATTTAAATGTTAAAACAACTTTTCATAATAATCTTGATAAACTGTGAAGATCCCATTGCAGTTGAACAGCTCAAGCAACTCACTCAGTATGATGGAAAAATATGTAAAAGATATGGAACCAAAACTGTACGTTCAAACAATTCCTTTAAGGGACTGTTGTAGTGATCCACACTACAGAATCGCTCTGTAGAATAACTTTAACTGGAATACTGGATAACTCAAAGTATCCTGTTCTTGAACTGCTTTTGTGGTTAACTTGGATTCTGCCTTTTGATTACTTTCTCGTAAAAGCTACCGGTTAACTTGAACACGGAATAACTCGAACATTTCGCTATTTTGCTTTTTTTCATTTCCCTTAAGAAGATGATGGCTGTATTTATTATTTTTGTTCAAAAAACTTTATTTTTCCAGTAATTATTAACTGGCAAGTCTTTCATAGTCTTTCTCATCATTAAGGTTATCTTTCTCGGTGATCTAGGCATAACAAGAATGAAAAATCCAGGCGCGTATATAAAAGCTACCATTAACTCAAACTTAAAATCTTAAGATCTCTAACTTTCGAGTTTTCGAGCACTCTGGATCAGACGAATTTTCTGTTAACTCGAACAAATTTCTGTTTCCCTTGGAAACGCGGCGTTATTTATTATTCAAGGTTGTGACACAGTGGATGTTGTCTGACTACGACTCTTGCAGAAATTTCGAAATTTCAAAGTTTCTCATAAGGTTTAATTATTTAAAAGTCAAACATTTCTGGGAGGCATTTATTTGAGAGGAGCGTTAATTACAAAAATGGGAAATGAGAAAAAATTCGCTTATAAAGGAATGAAAAAGGTACTAAAAAAGCTTTCCTTTTTACTTATGATATATACAAGAGAAATGCGTGTGTTGGACAGGGGGAATTTATTCATATCTGGACTTGCATCAGGTGGCGTTTATTATTATACGGTAGTTGAATGACATTTCATAATTAAGCGCAGTTATGTGACTATTTCTAACCAGTTTGATGAACAGATGAACAGAAATTTCGCCATAATTTTAATAGTCATAATTTCTATTGTAGATAGTAAGGAAGTAAGGGAAGTTGGACAAGTAACAAATTAATTTAAGCCAACTAATAAGATATCAAATAAACCAAAGAATGCATTTCCAAAAACCCTTGCAATTTGATGTTGTGTCAAAATTTTGAAAGAAAGATTTCTTGGCTTCCCTGTTAGGTAAACAACCAGATTTCTCTGCACTCTATACTTTTTTGCATTCTTGGGATTATTTGATTAGTAAAAAATAAAAGATTGTACCGTATAAATCAATTTGGAGTTCTTTATGATTTTATAGATAAAAAGAAACAAATAAACAAACTAACAAACAAACAAACAAACAAACTGTTATACCTAGTTTCAGATAAAATAAACACAAAACAAAAATTATACTACGATTTATATCTAGTGAAAATTGGACCTTAAAAGAAAAGTTTGTTCATTTTAAAATGTTATTTTGTATAGCTGGCTATATAGAACATTTATTGCCTTCTTAGCCTATCCTATCTATTGAGAGAGTGTATAACTATTTTCTTTTGGTACTTATCGAAGCTAGCTTACAACATCCTTTCAAAAAGAGGCAAATGCAGCTCTTTTGTGCGAGTATTTTTTGGAAGAAAATCTTTAAGTAGTGTGGATGCTCTGGAAAAATGGCATAAGCTGAAAGTACCATAGATTACATATAGACATGTTCCAATTCCTCGTTCGTTAGTTGAACCTGTCAGTTAGGGATCCCCTGACCGCTTTTTAACGTATGTTGTGCCAACCGTGTTTGCACCTTTCTGCTCTTGCTTTAATTCTAAACGTTTTCTGAATGAAAACATATCTTAACAAATAATGAAATAGAACACACGTGATATACAGAGATCCATCATATACTAGATACAGATTATGTTATATACAAGGTACACCATAATTGTAGATTTTACATTTTCGGGTCTGTTATGAGACTCTACGTGACTTTTCCGATTTTAACTAACGAATATTTGAAATTTTTAAATATGGATTTGTTCCTTTTCCTTTGTAGATGCCTTCTAATTAGTTAGAATTCGAAAATTTGACGAAAGTCAAGTTCTAAAGTCAAAAAAGTATTTCATTCATTTGTGTATTTATCCATATTATGTGCCTGCGATAAGTGATTTGTTGTCATGGTTTCGGATAATCAGATCATCATTAATTAGGATGTGGATGAAGGATAACAAAATGTAGAAGCAAAGTGGATGTTACAGGCAGTCTTTTCGGCATTTTCCTTGTATTTATCTTTTATTAAAACATATATTTGTGATATCTGTATTCCACAGAGTATCCTCGTAGGAATGCTAAAATTTTGTAGTATTATGTATTAAATATTATGTATTAAATTTCGATTTTTATTTGATGCATTTATGGGTTTATCGTTTTATTAGTTAAAGTGTTATTTAATGATTTACAGAGCTCGTTACAGTATTTCTGTTTTTTGTCCTACTCTTCAACCTCTTCCGACTTGTTGTTATTCAAACCAAATTCTGTTCTATAGTTTCCGTTTCGGATTATTTCGGTAGTGTCTTCCGTATCTGTCGGTGTTCAGTCTCTTGTTTCGTCTGTTATCAGGTACTGTGTGAGTTTTGTGTAGGGCAAAAGGATCTGTCTGTGTGTGTGTGTTTGTGAATATGTGTGTGTTGGACGACGTGTCGTTTCTATGGCGGTCTGGGTTGCCGTCTATGTCTAAATTAATATTTTTTTGTGTGTGGTCAATTTTTTTTCATTCCGGCCATCGTTAGATTCTGAAGCCAAATACGCGCTGAATACGGCCATGTGTGAGTTCCCAAGAAAAGGTCTGATGTATGAATCCTTCATCCTACCTGTCGTTGAGATGTGGGTTGAAATAAATTATCTTAAAAAAATTATCCGAACCTGTCGCAAGTGGTTGAAATCGTGAATGAGATAAAAAAAAACATAGTGGCGGAAGTTTTGAAGTTGTAAATATACGTTACTATTGCGCCATGTTCAATCAATGTTCGATTGTCGGAAATTTGTTTGATTGTGGCAGATGACGTGGGCGTGCCGGATCATCAGGAGGAGCGCTAATGGAGGAGAGCGGAAAAGTGTCTGGTTATGCTGAGTAATGATACAAAAAGTTTTGTGTCTATCTGTGAAGGTGGTGATGAAAAATAGTGTTGACGTTTTGTTAGTGTCTTTTTGTTTGTGAATTAATTTTGATTGACTGAAATTGAGTGCTTTTAGGATTTGTTCGTTGATAATGTCAAGTGGGTAATTACGTGTGACCAGGGTACGTGTAAGTTGGTAGAGGTCTTCTTGTAAGTAGGGGTCATCGGATGTGAGCATGTTACATCGCAGTGTGAGTGGATTACGCTTTTCTTTGTATGTAAAGGATGGTGGGAGTTGTAGTATAGAAGACTGGAGCATAGGTTGGGTTTTTGTAAAGCCTGGTTTTTAGTTTTCTTCCTTTGTCTATGTATATCTGCATGTCTAAAAAGTTGATTGATGTTATGGAATATCCGAAGGTGTATTTCATTGTTGGATGCATATCGTTCATTAATGTTATAAGGAAAAGTAGTCGTGTTTGTGTTCTAGGGAATATGAAGAAGATGTCATCTATGAAGCGTTTCCAGAGGGTGATGAGGATTTTAAATGATTCGTGGTTTCTGACTTGTAATTCTTGTGTGAATAAATTTGCCTACGGTGGTGCCATTTTTGTGCCCATTGAAATACCGTCATTTGGTGGTAGTGTTTGGCCATGGATTGGGAGATGCTGTGTTTCAATATAGTTTCCATAACTATATGTAATCCAGAAATTTTCGGCCTCTAGGGCGGTAGGGTGTGTAGGGCGGTAGTGTGTGGCGATATAATTCAAAGTTTAGTAAGACTGCATCCATACCTTCTTCGAGGTCAGTGATATGTAAAAGCGTAGCTGAATGCAGCCCAGAAGATTTTGCTATTTTATGTTTGTTGCAGGAATTTCAGGAATGTATTTGATTGTTTTTCTTCGGCCAATGAAATTACTAAGATTGTTTTTCCCACCAATGAGAAGACGAGAAAAAAAATTGTGCATACTTCTGTTTTCGCTGGTACTTTATTCCAGCGATACGCGGAATAGTGTTCAATCAGACATGATTAACGGGCTAGTAGACGCGTCGCATATAATCAGACGGCTGTTCACATCAACAAATTCCTAATATTCATATCTGGAGGAAAGGGTAAAGTGATAAAATCTTAATTAACATTCATATTTTAAACCACATCTATCAGAAATACAACAAATGTAAAATTTACATTAAAATACAAGCACAATTCAAACTTCCCAAGTTTTAAAATTCAACAAAGCTGATCAAAGTGACAAGAGAAGACATTTTGCTTCTCAAATTTCGCGCTGCATCCAGCTACGCTTTTACATATCCCTTGTGGTATCCCGTGTGGTATGTTGGTGTAAAATGATTTAACATCTGCTGTAACTAAGTATGCCTTTTTCAGGAATTGTTTGGAGTCTTGTATGAATGAATGAAGGGAGTTGTTCTCCAATCAGCTACATGAAATGAATATATACTTTGGTAGGTTGTCTGTGGGTCTGTCACATCCTGAGATTGTAGGTCTTAGCGGATAGTTGTCTTTGTCGATACAAAAGTGGTGTGCGGGTTGGTGAGGGTGGTAGTAAAAAAGCTTAAGTCTGGTCATCTGTTTGGTGTGGAGGTATTCGATAGTGATTGTGACGTCTCATGCTATTTTGTATGTTGGAATTTCTTGCAGTTGTTTATAGGTGTTGGTGTAAGTGAGATGCCGTTAACTTTCTTCAATTCGCCTCTCTTGAGAACAACCGGAAATGGATTCGAACCACTGTCATACTTACCTACCGACTGGTGGCCTTGTGGTGGAGTGTTCGCCTTCAGTGCGGGAGGTCAGGGTTCAAATCCTGGCCGAGTCATGCCAGCGACTATAACAGTGTGAATCGATCCACTCATCTTAGCACTCAGCTTTAGAGCGGGATTGATATCTAAGGGAGTTGTCTGGTTGAGCGGTTGAAGCATACTTGCAGCTTCCGTAGCCCAAATGGGGGCTTTAAATGCTCTGGGACCTCCTTCGCAGGACCCTCATTGATAACAGTTCTATCAGAACTGAAGAGGCTATCCTGGGTAAACATTAATAATAATAATTATTACTGCTACAACTGTACCACTGACACATACCATCTTCGTGGGAAGATTTTGATATTAATTCATTACTATTAAGTAAGTAACTAAAGATTTAACTCATTTGATATTGTTAGTGCAGCCATGACAGGAAAAGTCCTCTATGGTTTCGAACCACTGACTTACGGGCATTACCAGTCGCATGCCAACACACCAGCCAGTGCGCCACCGATAGATACCATCTTCATGGAAAGATTTGGATATCAATTCACAACGAGTAAGTAAGTAACTAAGGTTGTATATTCCTTTTATGTCGGAAGTTGTACTTTTAATAGAAACAAACCGAAATGGTTTCGAATCACTGACATATTCACATAAAGAGTCGCATACTAACACTCCTACCAGTAACCCACCGATGGATACCATCTTAATGGAAAAGCTTTTGATATTAATTTACAACTAGGAAGTAAGTAACTAAGGTTGTATATTCCTTTTATGTCGGAAGTTGTACTTTTAATAGAAACAAACCGAAATGGTTTCGAATCACTGACATATTCACATAAAGAGGCGCATACTAACACTCCTACCAGTAACCCACTGATGGATATCATCTTAATGGAAAAGCTTTTGATATTAATTTACAACTAGGAAGTAAGTAAGTAAGTGAGTAAGGTTATAACTACTTTTATGTCGCAAGTTGTACCTTTCATAGAAACTATGCGAATTGGTTTAGAACAACTGATAAGCGTACTTATAGGATGTCAGGCCCATCACATCTAGCACTGCACCACTGATGTATACTATCTCATTAGATAGATTTAAATATCAATTCATCACTTGAAAACGATCCCACTGTTTATAAAATGACCAGGAGCAATTCAGTAATTCGTCATCATAATACTAATTTATTTCTAAATGCTATCTTCTTATACTAATACGCAATCTTGCTTTTTTCTTACCTAACTTTGAAAGAAAGAACGTTAGGGAAATTTTCTCGGGAAGTTCGTCACTGGACATTTGTTTATATTTTTTCCGTATTAGAATAAGGCACTCCGGCTTAGTGCTTATAATTATTTTATGATATAAAATACGTTAGGGAAGACATGATATAGCATCTCAGGTGGAGACTTCGAATTACAATCGAACGTAGCAGCTATTGACAACGAATGAAAAATAGTCGCTTGAAGAAAAAAGAAGCGTTTGTTTACATTTTTTAAACCGAAGTATTAATAAGAAACATGCATAGAAAAATAATTTTTTTTTACGAAGAATAGTTTTACATATCTACGACTTATATGTAATGTTGAAGGTTAAGACGTATCAAACGGCATTTTATCCAGTTTCGGTTTGTTTTCTTAGATTTCCATATAAAAGAAAGAAAATCTAGTGTTGAGCATGGTATTTTTTACTACAATGATAGAAAGAAGAAAGTCAAGAAGTAATAAAAGATTAGAGATTTGATTAATCTGTTGGTTTTGGCAGTGAGTAAAATTAATTACAGATGGCGTTTTTCTAATTGACGATCTCTCTGTTCCTGGAATTTATAGAGAAAGAAAACTCAGCTTTGAAGAAAGAAACATTATTCAGGTATGATTCTTTTTAAGATTTAGTTAATACCTTATATCTTATATATGTAAATCTGTATATACTGCAAAAGTTAGTTTTGTGATGGGCAGTGTAGTGTGTGAGTGAGATATTTCACAATTTGTGAATATTTTTATCTGAGATTTAGTATTGATAATTATAAATCTGTTCACCACAAAGTCTGAAAGTATTTTTGGTTGACTATAAAGTTAGAAAGTGGAAAGAATTAAGAATTGGTTAGGATTTATTTTAGAAAAGATTATCAAATGCTTACTATGGCGGGTAAAATATTTATGAATCAATGAAAGATTTTAAGCAGCGTTTTGGACTGCGTTTTTGTATTACATAGAGTTATTATAAAACGATTAGCATAGCGTGTGAAAACATTTTATTGAGAAAGATGTAAAAAATTTTTACACGGTATACTAGTTTTCTAATAATACCCATTTTTCAGTTAAAATCTTGCAAAAGATCAACAAAATCTGTAAAACAAAAACCATAATGCGCAAAGAGGGAGACTGGAAAGAGGAAACGAAAATGCTTTGAAATTGTTTAAAAACAAGTGTATTTCATTACTTATTACCTGTAACACTTAATATCTCGAAATATTTCTTCGCTTCCTTACAAGTGCGATTTTCCCTGTAAAAATTGTGCTTTTACGTTGGAGACTTATTTGTCCCGGTAACAGTTATTAGCAGAAAAGCGGTATTTACAACATTGCTATCAGAAAAAAACAATTCAAAGTACTAGTAGAAATGTGTGTATAGTACAGAAATTAAGTTACCTACGAAGAAAGTTGATAATTGTACAAGCTTGTTTGCGATAAGGCGACATGGAAACTTTTGGTTGACAAATTGAGGAGAGCAGCATATTTCTAAAGAAATCCGTAAAGAAGCATGTTTTATGTGGGAATCAGAAAAACCAGTCTTTTGAACGTTTTTAGATGTAAACACGGTGTTTATGTTGTTAAAATGATATTTAGCCTGAAAAACCATCAGTAAAGTAATATTGAATGAAAACTTTAGGTAATGGTTGCAGAGTATAAAACCGCGAGGTTTAATATTTAAATATTTAATAGTGGGGTTTTCGTGTAAAACGGCTATATCGCGCAATATTATGGTCATTTCTCAATAATAAGAATAATTCAAACGAAGTGAATTTTTCGCATCAAAATCGTGTTGCTAGTTCATATAAAAAGGAACACCTTACCTTTAATTAAAGTTTGGCTATTATTTATGGAATTTCTTCTTATACACAGAGACCATTTGGATTTACGATTTTTTTTAAATTCCTAGTATATCATACTGATATCTAATGTAAAGTCTGATTAATATACTCAATATTTCAAATTTAACAAAATGATCATTGATATTCATAGTTAAAGGGATTCCTGCGTCCAAAATGATATTTAAGTAATAAACAGTAATCATGCCAAGAAACAAAGTTAAACATTTATACCAAAAGTGAAAAGACTTGATGATATCCTTCAAACAAAACACGAGCTTTCCTCTCTCTTCTCTGCCATATTTATTTATCTCTTCACCTCGATTCGCCAGAGTCGCTCCAGACCTCAAATTATTTGTGACGCAATAGGATGGTATAGTCAGAGTTGGCCATAAAACCGAATGTTAGCGAAAAGCGATATTCAGCATATTCTCTCAGAGTTTTCAGCGAGTCTATAACAAATATGGCCAGCACTTCTTCACCTTCGGCATCTTCATCGGTAAAAACTTCTTCAGAAGTTTTACCTGATCAATTCGAACCATTAAGGTTAGAAGATTCTGACGAGTGGACTGACTGTGACAGTACCGAGGAGGAATATCAAATTCAAAAATTGACGGCACCGCATTCTTTATCAGTCTGCGTTTCTTAGATTTTTTCCCACCATATAACTCAGGACAAAGGTCTTCTTTCAGCGTTGAGCTGGACTCGAAATCACTAGAAAGGAAATGGTCAGAGCATACTCTACCTGTTTTAGGCAGGGAAGTCCGCTTGATAGCTGCCTCCCACTGCCGATATAATACCTTATCTTTCGGTAAAGTGTGAAAAGATACATTAGGATTTTTCCACCCTTGGTTATTACAACCAACAACTACGCAGAATGCCATGTTGAAATAATGCTGTCTTGATATCAACGTTCTTGTTTACTTTATTTTCGCGCTTTTTAATTGCCTCACTTGCTTTAATTTTCAGCATAATAAACTTAAGTTCATGTATTCTGTACAAACACGGTTTCAATTTTTGACTCTCCATCAGAGTTATACAGATTTAGGGTTTGCTATCGCGTTAAATACAACTTTAGTTCTAGCAAAGGAGTCTCGCGCTGGTGCAATATTTATCATTGTCTCGTTTTTTTCAAAAATAAGATGTTTTTAAAAACATTCTTGTTATTCCACGAAGTAGTGTAGAGGAAAATACGAAGAAAATTATATCAGCAACTTGTTAAAGTAATTTTGTACCACCAGGGCTGGAAATATAACCTGGCTTTCGCTGGCGGTAAGCGATTTCTAATTATCTTATTACGTCACAAGTATTAAGGGAATTGGAGCGAGTTTTAAATAATCATCCGAAGAAGAACAGTGGCGAGCACGTAATGGCGGGCAATATTTCAGAAAAACATTTTGCTATTTAGAGATATCCAAACAAAATCAAGTGTGAGTAACTATCTTTTTAAATTTGTTTTATGGATTCTACCTGAATTATGAAATATCATTTTGGACGCAGGAATCCCTTTAAGAAGAATTAGAACTTGGTAGAATAATATCATGAATGTGTGACAATAAGACTGACATATGTTTGAAGAAACCCAGTCATGAGATGTTTTATTATAAATATATTCATATACACTTCGAGATAATGAATAGCAAAGAGCATTTTGTTCGTAAATATCTTTCTTCGTTCTTGTGCGTTTCGGTTGAAAGAGTTTTTTGATTAAATATGAGGGATACAAGTGGGGATGGTTAGGATACGGGTATCTAAATAACTTTTGTAATGAGTTTATGGTGTCAAATCATATGGTGTGAAATTATATATTTACTGGTGCTGCAGTAGTACTGTTCCCTTTTGACCTATGGCTAGATGAATTTTTATGTTTTTCCTATCTTTATCCTTTGAGGAGACCATTGTGGGTGGTTTACATGATTGAACGGAACTGCTACTTAGAAAGTGTGGTCTATTAGTTTTTTATATATTATATGCAACGGGGTGAAGTTATGGAAGATTTTTTTCCAAGAGTCTCGACGTCAGTTCCCCCGAGGGTGATCTGGCTGACCAACATTTTTCCGTTGCTACAGTCATGGACAACATTATAAACAGCTCAAACTTTCTGTGCTAAAGGGGGTAAACAAATCCAACAAGGGCTCTCGGAATATAGAGCGTGGAATAAGAAATTTTGGAATTGTTTTGGTGGTTAGCGGAATTAGTCAAATTATATGCTCCTCCAAAATTTGTATTTGTACAATAATGTCTTTTCGCTTTCTAAGAACAGAATTTCTCTGAATTCTCATTATCTCGCATCTGTGGTACTGGAATGCAATAACATTTTTTTTTAAATAGAACATCAGAACAAACAAGAGAACAAACATCACACAGACAATTTGTTAAGACTGTGCTCAAGATTACTTAATGTTATATCGATAGGAATACTTACTAAAACTGATGATTAATAAAAGAAAATAATCCCTCGTTATTACGATTATTTATTTATTTAATTATTTATATGTTCTTGCCCTGACGCATGCATTATTTCTGCTCTTTTCGATATATTTTAACTGTAAAGTCTTTTTAGTATCTTCAATGTAACACAATAATTATTAAAGTTATCCTTTATTTGACTTTTCATGTTGTCAGATCGGTTAAAAGTAAGTCAATTAGTCCTTTGGCGTAGAGAATTTTCTGCTCTTAGTAGCGGATAAGCAGTTGACAATCTTTGGGTCAATAAAAGACAATAAAATGAAAGGGTGACTAACATTAGTTGCCAAATTATGATAGAAACATCTGGACAGATAGATTTTTAGATGAATAGCAAGTTTAAATAGTCATGGTCCGATGGTAAAACAACTAACATGTTAATGCCATTAACTAAATATTTTTTGCAAACGTCAGAATTTGTTATCGAAGAAAGAAATTAAATCATTTCTATGCGCAATGTTATCTGTTTACGTTAGTACAGTTTGTCTTTTATTCCGCAGCTAATATTCAGCATTGGCGTTCGCTTTATATGCTATAAAGACTGTTCCTCACATCCACACTGACGTTCATTTTTTACTTAGAAATTGGGGAATTTTCCTGTCAGGTTGCCCTGGCTTACACATTTGGTAAATCAGCAATGGATCAAACGATTAAGAAGTTGGTCAATGAGGATACGCAGACATCCGATGGTATAAAAGGAGTTCACCACAAAACTAAAAGCATCTTCAAAGTTTTGCAGATGTATTATACGATAAACTGCATTTATTATACGATAAACAGTATTGTTAGATAAGATCAGTTGATGTAGTCCATTTAAAGAAACTGGATTATGGTATCGTGATCTGACAAAGCCACAGATAAAAACAGAGAAGAAAATGAGTATTGTTTAACATGATGAAAGAAACAAGGAGGAACCCAATTGAGACATCTGGGGACGATTTGTGCAGCATTGCTACTGGTTTTGTGCCGTCTTCTGAAATCATCCAAGATATGTTCATTGCAGAAAAAATGGAAGAATTCACCAACAAAAAACAGGTGAATTGAAGATAAAGCGACAACCAATGCAAAACCTCTTCGATCTCATTCCAAAGATGAAAAATAAAGCTTTCGAAAGCAAAACTTTCAATTTCAAAACATCAACAGGAAAAAGTATTAAGTTGAAAGCTGACAAATATCTGCTCTTAGTGATGACCATTGTTGTGCAATTCGAGAACACATCTGTTTCAAACCGCAATATTGGAAGGATACTCAATCCAGTTTATGAATCTTATCTATATGGAAAAGGAAAACATGATAGAAATAGCATCTCGGATTGTAAAAAGACACCAGCACCTGACACCGATTTCCAGTTCTACTCAGGTGCATCAACTCATGCGACATCAATCGTTGCTCTTGTAGAGGGAATGGACTTCGATGTACCGATATATGCAAATCTCCATCCCTTATGGAGACGAGGACAAAGATGACAAGCAGTGACAGTGATGATGAATTTTAAATAATTTCTATTATTTGAATTAATTTTGTTCTTTTTTGGTATATGAAGTCAGTTTTGCTATTGAAGTAAGGGGTTGAGGAAGGAAGGAAGGTGGAAGGCGCCAAAACTCTGATCAAAACAACAAGCAAAAATCTTTGGACGTTTCTTTTCCGAATATATTTAGTGTATACAAAATTGTATGGAAAATAACCAATCTACATGTGATCAAAACGATTTTGAGAACCTGAACTGACGTGCAAACTTTTTGTTTTGTTTTTTGTCTGTTTTGCAAGCATATATGTACCCTCTTGCCATTTCAAAACAGTAAGTCTTTTGGTAACAGCATGAACTTTTCAACTGCAGCATTACATATGTATAACACTAAATGACAACGTTTTGTTGGAAAGTCCATAGATCCCTTAACACCAAATGGATATTTCTCTCAGCTAAATAAATACCACAAACGTGTGTCATAAAGTTTATTATAGCGCACCCTATTCAAACTTAAATTACAAATTAGAAAAAAATGAAAGGAATATCAGACGTTTAGGATCTAAAGAAGTAATTAATAATAAAAGATCTTTTGGTTGACAATTCTTGAAAAAACATTAAAGAGTGTTCGAGATAGAAAACAGCTGGAGGGCTACAGAAATGTCCAGAAATGTCCAGAAATGACAGACGTGTAACTTTTCCAAAAAGGCATCTAAAAGTATGCGTCTTTCTACAAGCCATTTAGACATAAATAAGACGTCTAAAAGACGTCTTGTGCCGGCTGGGTTGTTAAATTTACATAAAACACTTGAAGTTTTTAAAAGTTGTGTTACCATTTTCCTGCTATCAATGTTTTTACCAATGCTTTTAGTTTATTCTACTTCAACAAATAATACGAAAGCCTAATCCATATTATCGTACTTTTTTAAAAAAAAAAAAAAATGCAAAATGCAGCGTTTTATTTTATTGGTTAATTAAATAATGCTAAAATACTGTATTCGGATTGGTTTAAAAATCATAACTTGTTTATGATTATAATATTATTGCTTCTAATGACAGCTGAATATTTTGTTGTTGTACTTTTGTCTTCAATGCTTTGAGATTTCTATTTCTTCTTTTGCTTCTTCTTTGTTCTTCTTTTTTTTTCCCTTTTTTATTTACAATCCATCGATTCTTTACTGAAATTTGTTTTACACCTGTCATAGAATATTTTTCGATGAACGAGTACTAATTATGATTAGATAAATCATAACATCTAAAAATGTGCAGTTACATTGAGCAGTATTTATTTGTGATGTGTGCAGCCGATGGGGAGCAACACCCTCATCGTGTCCATAACCCATTTGTTAGTCCCAGCATTACCCGGTACTCGTTCATCGACTATTGGCATAAAAAGAATTAAAAGCAAGTAAAAGAAATAAAAGTCTGTGCACTTGACATTTTTGTTAAAATTTCTCAGCGCTGTCTTGATGAATTTCAACAAATTTAAGATTAAATATTTTCGAAATATTTTCGAGAGAGTGGCATAATATGCTTTCGCAAAATGAAAGGAAAATGGCATAACTCATTTTTGGTACGTTGAAATTTCCACCTTTCCTGATTACGAATATATAAAAGTATTTACAAATTTTTGCGAAGTTTTAAAGGTCTCACAAAAACAAACCTCAAAACCACTAAAATCCGACATGTTCTTAAAAGAAACTCTCACAAATTTACCAGCAAAGATGTGAGGAAACGAAGAAATAATCAAAGTGTTTCTTAATTGAAAAAAAGAACTTGAAAGTGAAGCAAAAACGATGTGAAGGAAACAGTTCTTCGCTTTAATATTTTCTCAGGTGAAAAGAATAAGATTTATCATTTCCGTTTCTCTACATATTTATGATTTGTCCATAAAGTAAGAAAAACCTTTAGTTCAGA
Source organism: Turritopsis rubra (assembly GCA_039566895.2). Lineage (NCBI taxonomy): Eukaryota > Metazoa > Cnidaria > Hydrozoa > Anthoathecata > Oceaniidae > Turritopsis > Turritopsis rubra. Next base: position 1,647,586 of record CM077622.1, read on the forward strand.
TCTGAACAGCCATGCTTTTTAGCAGAATATACACCCGCCCTGATTTTCCAAATTAATAGAACAACAACCCGATAAAAACGGATTAAAGGAGAAACAGAAATTAAAGACTCTTTAACTCACAACAAAAATATACATAAATGAATGTGAATTGAACAGAAGTTTCCGAGAAAGAAATTATGTTAAAGCATAAGAACTACTCTGGAAGAAACCCATGCAAAGCAGAAACAACTTATAGCAACCACAAATAACATTTACGCAAATTTCCTTCTTACATAAAGCAATTACACCCAAAAACAATATAAGATAGAAAAAGGACTTAGCATTTCGAAGTGTTTTATTTTATTTTTTTAAGTAATTTATGAAACTTTGTGTCTCTATCTTGGAACTCTAGTAAACAATGCAATTTACGTAAGGGAATGTACAAAAAACTAATGACCGTCGAGGTTTAGACAGGAAGGAAAAAACAATGAAAAAAAAGCCGGTTGCAAAGTATTTCTTGCTTTTGCAGAAATCCAATTAGACATTTCAGAATGATCCCAATGGCTTTAAATTTTGTACGCAATCTTCTTGAACATCTATTTGAAATGATATTCAATGCCATTTCAATAAAGTGATGTGAGTATCATTCATTCTTCAAGGTGTTATTCCAAGGGAGAGCAGATCAGGTCATGATTGGGATTTCCTGGAACGACACTTAATTCATGGTGCGTGTCAGTAAAAGATTTTACCTTGACTTGGTCGACCGCTGTTAAATATAAATAGATTCCCATTAATGTTTCGTCAAATTTGATATCTGTTTTCCAGATCTTTTGTCCATTAGAACAAATTTTAGAGTTTAAGGTATCGTGTATCACTTTTTTGTGATGACAACCAATCCGCAGTAGTTATTTAACATCACGTGTATCAAGGGAGAGGAATGATTTCAAATACTGAACTTTCATCTTAACAGAGTTCTGTTTTTCGGTTCTTATGTTTTTAGTTTGAGTTTATAAGTTTTCCTCGAGATGAAGGGCAATGACAAAATGATCATTTTTGATTATCGATCTTCATGAAGTGAAAAGGACTTGGACCATATTCTAATATGGTCCAAGATATGGAGATTCGCCTTTAGATCATTAAAAGTTTACGAATTTTTTTGGGAAAAACGAGTAAAAATGAGAAATTTTCCAAATAAATGACCCTTTGCGAAATGATCATGATTACGTTAGCATTTCTTCAATTCCTCGAAAATCTAGACACTAACAACTGCTTACATTGCCAGGGATCAAAACTTGTGTACTCAATGTTTACATTGCTGGAATATCTCAGGAACTTAGGAACAATGAAAAAAGAAAACACTGTCCGAATCATCCAAAACAATGAGGAAACAGAAAAGTGAAGCTGTTTATTAATTTTTATCTTACAAGATTGAAAATATACCAGCATATAAATTTGCATCGTAAATGAAAAAGAAATCCAATAAAAAAGAAATTTTTTATAGAGACTTTCTCTTACAATAAAAAAAGGTTAACTCATACGATCATTATGCTCCGTGTTACTAAGTTGAAAAATCTTGGAAAAAGTCAGTGGAAAGTTTTTTGTTGGTAATGATTTTTATAAATTTGAATAAAAACAAGACCATCTCCCATAGCATAAATATAGAAAACAAGAAGTCACCTATATTTGTAGAATATTATATAGAATCTTATATAATTTTCACAAATAACGCTAATCTTTTTTGCTACACGTTGAACTTGGCATAGACTTTCTCATAGCAGGCATTGCTTTAATGTCAATTTTAGTCTTGGATGTCTTGTTTTCTGATTGCTTCATCTTGACAACATTCACCCATGCTTTCACGAAAGCATTTCCTCGAATTGATATCCATTTATGGAAAACCATTGTTCTCAACTTATCACATAGTTCTTTATTTTCAACTTCTCGGGTGATATTTGTCTATGAAGAAATCACAAAGTTATTTAGTTCCAGTTTCTTAAAAATGATGTCACGTAGATTTTCATTTGCATACTTAACCATCAGTGATGTGTTCAAAGTCGTTCGTACAACATTTTCTACTCTGCGTATGAAGATGTAAAATTCATCATTTACAATGAAAAGACCTCCTCTGTTGACTTTCTCCACCCATTCTTTCGTATAATCTAAAAACGACTCAACTTTGGCGTTGGGATCTGTGCTGCTCCATTTGCACAGCAATGACAGGATTGCTTTTATGGAGAGTATTTGTTTCTGCTTCAGAAGTTGTTTTTTGATTGAATATGGGATATATCCAGCAACATATCTTAAAGTTTTTTCCTCAATTGGGGTTAACTTTAAGTGACTCACTTCTACAAAGTGTTCCTTTACCATATGTTTGTTTCTTTCATTTAAAATCAACTTAAAAAAAAAGTCCCAAACAAACTGGAATAAAATAATCACATGATCTAACTCATTGTTTTCATTCATTGAAAAAATTAATGCTTTCCAGGAATTTACAATATGCGTATCCAAGCTACTTGTATGGAATTTTGAAAACATCTGTTCTTTTGTCATACAAAATTCTTCAACGATGATTAGTTGATGTTCCATCAGCACCTTCGCAAATTGAGTAACGTTAGTGGAATGAAATTTTGCAAGTAATTTTCTACTCAAGTTAATTCAGTCTGTATCACGTTTTGCAAATGAAAATATTTGATAGCTTTCAGCTGCCTGTAACGATTCTCTAAAAAATTCAGTTTCTTTCGAAGGTATGAGCAATCTAAGGTCCCAGTTTAGCGATAAATTATCCTTCTCCTTCAACTTTGGTGTTACTAAAAGAAAACAACAGATTCACCGAGTATATAATCAGACAATGAAGGATGATAAAAAAGAAGAAACTTCATCTTGTGGAGGGTGGATGATGGGGGTGGGGGTTGGGGGCACCACGTATCATTAGTGGATCATGAACTTTTGAAGTATAGGAATATAGTTAAATTATAAAACAAAAATGTACAACAAACCCATTTTGATGACATAGAGTAACTGAATATAATATAATATTGAAATTATGTTGTTTATATATAGCTACATGATGCACTCCTCCACAAAATTAACAACAGTAAATAAAATCAAAAATTGATTTCTTTGAAACTAACTGTATATCCGAATTTCCATTTTACTTGAACGATAAGAACATAAAAACTGATCTACTTACATAGCGTGGTTTTTGAGGATGCTGCTTTATCAACTTTTCTAAATGCTCTTTTCTTTCTTTTCTTACACTTTTCCGAGTGCTTCTCGTAAAAGCCACGAGTCTTATATTTCTTCCCACATGTTTTACAGGAATGCTTGAAGGTAGATAAGGCTTTATTTTCTGTGTATTCATCAGCTGCATTTAGAACTTTGATCACATCATCGTCTCCAACGAAAACAACTGATGGAATTTTTGAGGATACTATATTCTCATTCAAATCAGCTACATCAACATCAAAATCAACAAGAACAATTTCTTCATTATCTAAAATCGCCACTGTATCGACTAAAACTTCGATATCTTCGTCAAAATCGAAATCTTCTAGTTGTAATTCATCAATACATTTTTCACTGCTACTAGTCGCCATGTTGAATATTATAATTCGGTACTCTTACCTGCACGTCTTGACAAAAATCTACAGGCAATCTCATTCGCCGAGCTCAAACAATTCAAATACGCTCTGATTGGTTTAACACTCGAGAAAATCTTTTGTTTTAGAGCAACGCGCAAAATTCAAAAGATAACAAGGTTGATAAGAATATTTGAATAATCGTTCACTATCCATCTCCCTTACACATCCCTGTAATATTATGTATCTTTAAAAAAAAAAACTTCGTGAAAAACAGCATTCTATCAATAAAACAAGGAACACTTGAGTCGTTTACGAGAAAATAGGACTATTAAATGACTTATGGAACAAAGCGGTTCATTCATAGTAGTAAATTTCTGAAAATGATGACATAAGGGCAAACATTTTTGTTCCATTCAATTTGTTAAGAAGTGATGTATCACTGTGACAAGTTTTATGCCATGCCAATAATTATTTAAGAAGTTATTGAGGGGTTGTGGGGAAAATCCCCCCACCCCCAAGTCCTGGACGGTCCCTAAAATCCCTAGCCTAATAGGGGTAAAAGTGAGAAAAATATTTTTAAATGTTCGTAATCAGGAAATATGGAAGTTTATCAAAAATCAATCATCAATCATTTTTTTTCTTCCTCATTTATCTTCTTCTATTTTACATTTTACGAAAGGATATTATTCCACTCTGAAATATCTTTCAAACAAGGGCAAATTTGTTGAAATTCATCAAGACAACGGTGAGAAATTTTAAAAAATATTTCGGGTCAGGCTTTAGAGCTCGTACTTCTCAAAGATCTATGAATAAACTAAAGTAAAAGAAATAGATGATCGTTTATCCTAACCAAGATGTCCTCCAACTGCATTAGCAATTAAAACACCCACCATCTGCATGGTTGTGATGAATGCTGGTATCCAATCTTTGTCGCAAATCAAATTCCACTATAAACAATAATCGAATACTGATGTAAAGATTGAACTTGACAAAATATACTGAAACCGTTTCGACGAACTATAAGCTGGATGAAGATTCCGACCTTAAACAGGTGGAAAACGATATGTACGCAATATACGGTAAAGTAAAGTATTATCTTTGTTAATTTGATTATCTGAAGTTAGAATCGACATTAAGTGAACTTGTATTGACAGAAATGGTCACTTCTTGGTGCGGAAGTACATTGAGGTCATTAATCCGAGAAGGCACGATATCGTTTATGTGAAACTGTAAAATGATGTTTTGATTGTATGTAGTGATTATCCTTTTCTGACAAAATTGTTGATGATATTCAGTAATAAAATCTTGTTTATTTAATCGTCTTTACTACCGACCCTATTTATTTTAGCAAGAAACTGCATACTTGACACGAGAATAAAACCTGGGGAATTTGGTAGAAGTGGCAAGAAATGCGTTAGAGTCCTTTTTTTCATTCAGGAATGTATTGAAATTCGAGAAAAATGCAAAAATCTACAAAAAACACATATTAAATTGTTTTTAGTTACAACCAGGCCTATGCTACAGTTTAGATTTATCACGCACTTGACTGTAAGTGTGACCGCAACTGTAAGTGTGACCCACGGATGGTTCAGGGTCCTGTCCAGGTCAGGTAAATAAAATTATTAACTTATATATAGTATAAATATAGTATATATTATAGTAAAGAACGCTTAACAGTGTTGCAACTGTAAATTAATGTTCTTACTTCGCTTACGATTGTATAGATACTCTTGTCAAACACAACCGTGTCGTTTCCAGTTGGACATACTTTTTCTTTTTGAATGAAGTAAGTTATGTTACCTAGTAATAGAGATTATAATCAAAACTTATCGTTCAAACAATTTGTTAAATTATGTAATAACAAGATACATTTCATCTTACCTTGTGCTATTAAAATGATGACTCACTGACCACCATTTCGGTTGAGCACCAGCAAACCCCATAATGGTCATCGTCCATGGCAAAAATAAACCTGTCGGCAATGCACACAACACGATCAATATTTTTGATTTTCCACATTCTCCAAGGATTTTTGCAAGTGTCTTTTCATAACTTTGCATTGTAAATTATTTGACAAAACCGTATAATGATACTTTTTGCGTATCTCTCCCTTAATGCTATAAATAGAATTCTATTGGAAAAGCAAAAAATAATTTTAAACGTAAATTCAGCTAAATTGGCACGAGTAACGTTATTTTAACGTTATTTTTCACTTTGTATATTATGTCAACTCTTTTTACAATAATTCTGACACATATTGTTCTAATCAACGGAACCACTTGATTAGAACAGAAGTAAATCAACATTAAAATAACAGGATGACCATCTCATATAACGTTTGCATCAAACAAAAATGTATATTGAGAAGTTTTCTTTATTATGTTTCTCAGGCAGTTATAAATAAATAAATAAATAATCGTTTATTCGCCTCATCCATTTATATACAATATACAATCTTCGTGCTATAGCGTCAATAAATACAAACAAATCAATAACGATAAACACTGTCAAAAGGGAAAAGAACAAGAAGAAGACGATAAACGGATATGCTTGAAATAATTAAAATAACTGAACTAAAGCACAGTCAAAATAAAATTCCTTGGTTTCACTCCTAAAATATTTTATTCGACGATTCACGAACTATCCTTGGAATTTCATTAAACAAAGATACTGCTTTTGATTTAAACATGTTTATGTGTCCGTTTTTTATAATGTTTGATCCGTTGAATGACCGCAAATTTCTTTTTCGAGCAGCAAATTATTGTTGATAATATAAAAATTTGAAGCAGAGATTAACCAGATTCATTTCAACCCGTTCTTCGACAGGGAGACACTTCAATGGTCATGCAGTAGCGATTTTGAAAGAACATAGCAGCAGCCTTTTGTACTTTTTGTAACCTAACCATCTGATTACGTGTGAGTGGATCATATATGATATTACCACCGATTCCGTAAGTTGTTTTCTAATGAGCCATGGGCTAAGTCTTTTAATCTTTTGTTTAATCCTCTCTCTCTCTCCCTAGACGAGTGCAGAATAGCAGCTTTTTGTAACTTCTCAGATATGGGGGTTCCAATTCAGTTGTTTAGTTGATATAAATAAATATAAATTTAGTTATATCTTGATTTCTAGATTTAAATCATTTTTGACTCAATGCTTGTTGGTTCATAATAGACACAAACCGAGCAAAAAAAATACAAGATAAAAAAAGATAATATTCAGGTTCTGCAATCGATTGTTTTATATTTGACTGCCTGGAGAAATGATCTATCTGCGTTTGCGTTTTACGGCAAAATGTTTAGTCATTCATAACTTAACACAACCTTTATGAAAACTCTCCCGTAGACAAGAACTTTTCTAAAAATCAGGCCGGCTCATTGGTCCTTATTGATTCTTATGAATGTGCCACTTAATCTGATGATAAATTTATTTAAGTCTTCCATTATTTTTAAACAAGAAATGCTTTGCATATATACAAATCGCGTGATGGAGGCTCGACACACGTTAGAGATTAAATAAAATTTATGCTTCAATTTATATCTGGTTCAGACATACAACACGAACGAAATAGAAGCAGCAAGCATGCACAGAAAAAAGGGAAAAAAGACAAAAAACATAAAGTACAGTTAATTATATCCCGGTTACTGAGAAACCTCGAAGTGACTAGGGAGATGGTTCAGCTGAAGTCAAGTCAAGTCATATATTCATAAATTAGAGGGGGTGACTACAAAACGTTTTACCAAAAATAAGAAGAAGAAAGAAAGAAAAAAGAAAAACAACAACAACAACAACAACAACAACAACAAATATTTTTTTCTTTATTTTGTATGAGCTAGCAAACCGGAAAAACAAAACAAATTATAGATCGCAAAAACAAAGTTAGTATTAATATTCAAGAAAATCGGATACTAACAACTGAAGCTTGGCTAAGCTGATAGAAGTAAGGTTAATTTGTTTGAATTCAGATTATAGGGTGTTCCAATTTAATATAGGTTGATAATAGAATTTATCCCATAACAAGTATAGAAGCTTCCAAGATTAGATAAATTGAGAATATCAGCAATATTAACAGGACACAGATTCTGGAGAGTTTGATAAGGTAAGATGATATTGGAGGTGAAGGGGGTGGTGTGAGGTTGGAGGTATACCTAGAGAGGTGAAAAGAGGCTTGGTTTGAGCATTGAAACCAGAGAACGTCATTATTTTCTAGTAGAAAATTTCTCAAGTTTCATAAGACGTGAGTACTTCTTTCATTTAGAAATTTTCTTTTGCTGTCTAGGTTTTCGTGTTTGATCCTAGTGTAACATTCACGGTTAAAATCCAAACGTGCTATGTTAAACGAAAGTTTAGTGACTAATTTGAATGTGCTTTGCCAGATTTTCAAAGTCTGTAATACATTTAAAAGCCTAACCTTTTTAGTTAGTTTTGAACGAAGCCGAAAATATTTTCAGCAAAGTTATTGTGATCTTCCGCGACAGTCTTCTTAACATTATTTAATCATATTGTTGACATTATTTTGACAGGTTCATCTGACAATTTCTCCTCAATACAAAACTCCGGTGAAAAGTGTTCGAAAGAACGACACATTACCAGACAAAACCCAAAGATAATTTATATGCTTTACACCTTAAACTTAGGTGAGGAGCAATTGGCTGGATGAACCATATGTTTGCTCTTTTCATGTTGATGACATGATTTACGATACTACATTTTAACGTACAAAACCCTTTATTGAGAAGGAACCCCCCCGCCCCCTCCTAACAAATATGCGGTTTCTTTGTTCAAACATACTAAGCACGTAAAACACGCCAAGCACGCAAGCACGCAATTTAGCAGAAGCCTTTTACTAATAGGCTTGATAGTTTCGAATAACTTCTACTTCCATTTAAGTTCACCCTATTAGGCCGGGGCTTTTTACTTGTTCTTCAACCACGGGAGAGGGGGTTTGGGGGGCTAATATGCCCGCTTCCTATGAAATATATTTTACTCATGCTGCTAGGGCATTATTTCTTTTGATTGTAACTAACATATGCAGATATTTCGGGCAAACGCAATTGGAAATATGCTGGCCATCAGCACTTTATTAATAATGGAATTTATATCAAATGAAATTTTGAACGAAATTTTGCCTACGTTAGCATAAAAACCATTTTAAAACAAAATACAACTAATATCATAGAGCTTAAATACAAATTAGAGTCGTTTCACAAAAATTTTCATATCATAAACTGCGCGAAAAAATTGTTTGAAATATTGGAAAAATTAGAGGTATTTTGGAATATTGTGACGTCACACGCTTTATTGAAAACGTAAGTTACCAAATATATTCTAGAATAATGTCCAGAATAATATCGCTCTTCTTTTATTTTGGGAGGAGGGTGTGTGCAATGTATGTTTTTTTCCAAGGTACTGTTTTGCTACATTATGTTCAATTAAGGGGAGCAACTAATTATCGATATTGTTTTTTTAATATAATAGTGCTATTACACATTACGAAAGCTTTGTTCTATAAGATTTTTTCAAGTCGCGTATACGCGAGGTGTTTGAAATACAAAGCGTTTGTCCTCGTGTCACCAAAAAATAGCCTGTAAGCTCATGGATCTTATAATCATAGTTTTGATTACTTAGATACTAAATAAGTCAATGGACAGGAAGTTTTGCAGTCGAGGCTAGGCATGCAAATTGCAAAGCAAATGAAAATGGAATGTTCTTTTCTTTTTTAAAGCTGGTCTCCATGAAATGCATCCAGTCCAGTCTCATTCGCCCTACCCCCTACGTTACTTCCACAAATCTTATGCTTTTACCACAATTGTAAACGAAGCCGCTATAAACAACTTCATAGAAAAAACATTGTGCTGGTGTCATCAAAACCGGACGAAGGTGGACACTACTGACAATAGAACAATACAAGTTGTAACTGATTTATAATTTATAATTAAAATACACACGAAGACACTGTAAATACAATTTTTTCTAATAACAAGCAACATATAACTGTTAAAAAGACTTAACAATGCTATTTACTAAAACAAAAATGCTCATCCTAGCAAGAAAAATTAGGAACACTTCTGCATATTTTAAAAAAATGTTTTTTGTTAAAGTAAAGCCAAATAAAAGTTAGGAATAGTCACAAAGTTTGAAGGTCTAACTATAAATACTTTAAAAAGTTATGGAAAAACAACCGAGAGCCCCCCAGTTATTGGGAAATCATTACATGAATTCATATCAGAATGGAACTTCAATGGTAACCACAGTAGGTATAATCTTTTGTTTCCTTTTACCTAGGTAACAGAAATTTTACGGTTTCACTCAAAAGTTTAGCGTAAGAAAAGATTTCATTGTTACATATTCAGATCTCATATCAATTTGCTATTGAACTCGGGCAGCTACCCAGTAATCGTATTATTTACAAGACCAACCATGGTCGGCAAGATTTCACGATTCACGCTCCTGCTTCCACCTGTTACATTGTTTTAATCACACAAACGAAAAACAATATTCAAATCACCATTTATCATATATCAACAAGGCAAAAAGCCCTGGGGACGAGGTTGGATAATACAATTCCTTTCTTTGCGGAATACAACATACATGGCGCACAAAAGTGGAAACAGAGATGATGCCTTCCCAATAAAATGGTTCCAGATTTCTCAACCCAATCCCCATCGGAGAAAGTAAAAAAATCTGCCAAGTTGTCGTAACAGCATCGTAAATTTGAGAAGGTAGGATTCTGACTTGGAACTAGAAAACTGTTGATCTATCCTTTCTTGAAGTTCACACATATCAAAACGCATCACAGATGCGTCACAAGCGCGTCAAATAATTTAATGAGAGGAATTCATAAGTGCTACCTTTGCAAAGTTGCGATTTTTAAGGGATAATATTTCAATAACGGATGGGACTAAGTGGTGGAGGTAGACATACCTAACAAAAATAAAAATAACAATCAAAGTTGATGGGTATATTTATTTCTTGCTTCATTTGCTCACAATTTTACAGAAAGATCAAAATTATAGCATGGTCAAAGTAGGTAAATGTTGGTTTGGTTTATAAGGGAGATTTCGAAACCACATTAAAGGGAATTATTTCTCAGCTATCTTATATCATAAGAAACTAACGAGCGGCTTTATTAACAAATCAGAAAATTATGTCACAAAAATTTGTTAATCTAAAAAATTGCGTTCTTGGAGCAGAAAATTAACTAGAAATTCAGATCACTGGAGGGTTTTAATGAGAAATTTGCAAGGGATCCTATAATTGAACAAATTCTTACGACATCGTAAAACCTCTTCATCGAGTGTGCTGTAAATCACGGGATTTTGTTCACATCTATCAAGCACTCGAATCAGAAGAAATGGTGTTACTTCTGAGCATGGCTTTCAGCGCTGTTTTCAATTTCGGCAGGTACATGAAACACAGGATGCAATCGAGGGCTGATTTTAAAGCAACAAACGTTACTGCCCAATTGTTAATTGCATAAAAAAATTGAGTATGGCTTTTCCCGATGAAGTACCATCGCACCTTGCAAAAAAGATACGGCATAAAACAGAGCGTTAGGCTAACGAACGACAGTAAAGTTAGTTTAGACAACCTTCTGTTACTCTTTGTAAAATTTTGAGTGATTGATATATTTGAGGGGGCTGCTTGTTGACTAATCTTTCGCCGGATTGAATGGACCCGTTTGTATATCTTGACATGGAAAGCAATAGTTAACATTGTCATGAAGAGGTAAGATGTGCCTTCAATTATCACCAGCAGGCTCCTACCTGCGTGAAGAATTAAAACCGACTGTAATGTTACTATGAATATCCACACACACATGCACAGATCAGAGTTAAAACTTTAAAATGTTCTTTAATCTTGACGTAAATAAATGGATTAAACACAGCTAAATGACGATCGAGTGCGGACTGAAAACATGATGTAAATGAAATAGTTGCTGAGATATGCAAGGACATTCTCGTTGCACTATAAAGTACACAGTCCGGATTCAACTTACGCGATACATAGGCTAATGCTCTTGTGTAGAAAGGCAATGCCACAAATCCCATGAAAATATCACTCAATGCTGCGTTAATGATCAAGTAGTTGGCCATGCATCTCAAATGCTTGTGGCGGACGATGACGATAATCAGAATAACATTAAGTATAGAAATGACCAAGCAAAGTAATACGTTGGCTGACACTTGTACATACAAATTTAAAATGTATCTTTTATCTGTTGGGATGGATAATTCTTTCATCAAACAGGTCTCATCCGACGTAAAATTATTTCTTTGCATAATTTTAAATTCCAATAATTTCCGTTAGTAATATTCTCGAAGCATGCTATGCATTTTAACCCAAAAATATCCTTTAGATTTTTACCTACCTTTCCAATTCAATTGATGTTTTTCATTTATTGGAAATCTTTTACATTATTGTAATATCCTTTACCTTCAATTTCTAAGGACTAACCCTTGAATGACATTTAATTAATAGTGAATTGGAAGATATTTTGAATACCTTAATGTCAAAGAAAGAAAAGCATTTATTTAAGAGAGTAAAAGGAAAAGCAAAGAAAAAATAAATTGAAAATAAAACAAAAGAAAATGTTTGATCGATTATCGCAGCTGCAATGGATTTCAAAATCTGGAAACTGTATCAGGGGGGAACAGGGTCAGAATTCGGATGTATTCTTTGGCTGTTTCGGGCGTCTGTGGTGTTAGTTTTAGCCGTCTGTTGTTTTGATTGTTGGTTTTAGCTGTTGGTTTTGTATAACCACATTTATTTTCATCGGATCTACATCTCATATTATAACTTTATCACAAAGAAAGGAGCATTTATTCTTTTTGATAAAACATTTTTATCTCAACATTTCCTAAAAATATTTTGATACATCATCGCAAAACTTGATATATTTAACATTCGATCAATATAATCTTTTTAAAACATAAATTAAACACACAAATTAAACACACAAATTAAACACACAAATTAAACACACAAACTTTCCAAACACATAGAATATCACCTACATAAAGTTACCTTATCGGTAAAAAATCCGTCGGTAAAAAGTGACGAATTTTTGCCTTGGTGACGAATATTTTCTACCGACGAAAATTTTTGCCGACGAAATTTTTTACCGACGAATATTTTTTTCCGACGAATAATTTTTACCGACGAATTGCTATTTTTTTATTTTAACGCTATTATGCTTTTTGTCGCTTAAAGACACATTAGGGGTGCCTACTGACCTTATCTTTGCTTTACTCGTGTTAAAATGTATTGAAAAATGACTAGATTGCTTATGGAATACGTTTTTTCTTCAGAAAATAAAAAGAATAATAAAGTTTACAATTATTTATCATTTTGTCTTTTCTCAATGAATGGGTTTTCTTTTCGTGAAATAACTTCGTTTGCTGACTTTACAGCTTCTGTTATACCTGCTTTGTCAAATCCATTCACGATTGATTCATTCTGCTGCTTTAGGTAATCAAACATTTCAACGATCCAACGTGCATGCAATGGTTTCAAATCAGACAATTTCATTGCTACTTTTACATCACCAGGAGCTACACCTCTCCTTAACTGCTCGCTAACACGATCTGCGTACCACTTGTTGTACTGATGAGAAACAAACTTCTTTGCCTTTTGATTGATTGAAATATCAAGAGGCTGAAACTTGTTGGTCAAGTTATGCGGTACGATAACCAGCTCACATCCATTTTTCAAACATAATTCCTTTATTTCAGCGTTATCTTGACCTTTGAAAGTATCCATTATAATTAATGAATACTGCTCCTTCGGGTATCCTAGCTCTTCCTTTTTGGATTTGAGATATGGAAAAATTATCTTCTTGAATAAGCTGACACATTTCTCATAATTGGACCAATGATTTGGTGTAAAGGTAACATCGAAGGCTTTAGGAAACTCAAACTTAGGTAAACTGCGTTTGGTTTTGCCACTGTAGATGAGCTGGATCGGCAAAAATTCACCTGATGCAGTAACTGTAGAAGTTGCAGTTATTTGTCTTTTGTCATCGACACCCTTGATTGGAACTGTCTCTGAACCCCTTAAATCGAATGTATATTTCCCAGGTGAAACATAGGACAAAGGGGTTTGATCCAGGTTTAACACAAGTTCCTTTGGAATGTCATGGTCAGAAACAACCTTTGCAATTGCACGTTGAAAAGTAAACTTTTCCTCTTCTAAAAACTTACTACAAGGTTCAACTTTTCCTGTTGTCCCTTTTCTTTTCACCCAATCCATACTTTTCAAAACACTACGTGCCCAGCCTTCTGTGAGCTCTAGACTGCCGCCAAATTCTCTCAAAAGTTTCGGATCATTAGCCTTGATAACTCCGGTAGCAATCGCAATCACCATTTTTCGAGAAATTGCTGTGCCGGCTAAGCGTGAACCAACAATAATATCTTTGATTTTTTTCATCATTTCATCACCCACTAAATTTGGTCTTCCTTTTCTTTGAATTGGCGCATTCGCAATGGGCTGGTGGTTAGTTTTCTTCTTCTTGCAACTCTCTTTCCATCCGTTGACTGTTGTTCTCTTGAGTGAATATTTTGTATACACTTTTGAGAAACGATCGATAGCTGATTTAGTCCCATGGATTAAAGCATAACTCCCAATCTCTTCCTTTATTTTGGATGGAACATTACTGTACTTTACAGTTGACTTTTCCACTTGTTTTTTGACTTCCTTTTCGACGTACTGGACTTCGGCTTCATCTGTAATGTTCGAAGCAGATTGAAATAGAGGTGGAGTATGTTGACTACTCGTCAACGTTTCATAATCAGAATCTACCTTTTTAAAGTAAGATCGTAAATCTGTTTTTGAAGCCATGACTGTCTCTGCAAATAACATGAATTTTTAAACAACTATACCAACAACATTCGAATTTTTGGCAAAGCATTCGAATTTTTCAAAAAACATTCGAATTAAGATAAAAAGAATCATTAAAAACATTCGAATTTTTTAAAACTCGATTCATCGGTGCTACGCCATCTTTTTTCTCTTGATTTCGATTCAAGATGTTTTCTTTCAAAGCTATCATTGCTTCACGTGGATATCATGTTTATAAAGAAACTTCATGGTCAAACGCAAAACTTAATGAAGAAGTGAAAGTAGAATTGGAAAAAAATACAATATCGTTGTCAACCGACCCATACGCGTGTGCGATCAAGATAAAGAATCCTTATTTCAACGATTGGAAAACAGTCGGACACATTCCACGTGAAATATCTCGTTACGTTTATTTTTTCATAAAACAAGAAAGTGGGAACGTTTCTGGAACTCTAAAGTCCCTGAAATACAAGCCGTCGCCAATCCCCTCTGGTGGATTAGAAGTCCCTCTCTTGTTAAAATTTTCTACTAGAGATAAATGGGTTGTTGATACAATGGAAGAATTTGTGCTTAATTTTTACAGTTATGAATACACCGGAAATTTCTCAATTGACGATAATGAGGATGACGAAGACGAAGATTATCAAACCATTATTATATCGATTCAAATGAAACTGAAATTCAAGAGACAGAAACTCAATCCGAAATTCAAGCAACTGGAAGCCAAGACATTGAAACAGAAAGTCAGTCGAGTAATATTGACTTACAAATAAATGAGAACATAATAAATGAGGAAATACCAGTTCAAATCATAATAGATTGATGTATTATTGATATACTTTTATAGTAATTAAAGTCAATAGAGAAAAACAGTAAAATTTAACGTTTTATTATGTGTTTCATTTATAGCCCGGTAAAAAAGTTCGTCGGTAAAAAGTGACGAATTTTTGTCTAGGTGACGAATATATTTTACCGACGAAAATTTTTGCCGACGAAATTTTCTACCGACGGATTTTTTACCGATAAGGTAATATTTCACAAAGAATAAATATTTGGTCATGCCAAATGTTCGTTCCCACAACCACCCTCAGGGAAACACATCTGACATAAATAATTATTATAATAACAAATAATAATAACATGTTTTCTCTGTATCATGCAACACATCGTATCCTGTCTCTAAACTCCAACCATAATAGCAAATAAAAGACCACAGATATCTATCGTATTCAGACAACCACTCATCATAGATCGAATCTTTTACATGTACCAAAGAACGCAAAATCGTGATGCTATTAACTTCAACATCACCTCACTCATCCTAACTTTAACCTGAAAACACCACCACCCAACAATCAACAGGATCCACAGAAAGAATAGACAGAAAATGGGTGATCATCTTGAAGACTTTAATTACTTGTTAACTTGCATGTGTTTTTATTAATGTAAGGACGAAATAAAATTATAAATAAATGAAAATATCAAGTAAATTTCAAAACCACGATTTATAACCATTTTATCAAAATGTTAACCTTTGTTTTGTAGGCTCGTGTAAGCATTAAACAGACCGGTGACATGTTAGTAATGTGACTAATTATAATTAACGCGATTATTTTCATAAGGGATCGTGTAAACATTAAAAATTACCAAATAAGGACAAAAAGGTTACGAAAAATATGCTACAGTGTGTCCACAAAAAAACGGGCCCCTAGTTTTAAAAGCATATAACTTTTAAATCTTTATCAAATCAATGCGATTTTTATACCGTTAGAAAGAGAATTTTTCAAGGATTCTGAAAATATAATTTTTAATTAGTGGTATGTTTTGTTTAAGAAAATACGAAGAACTTTTTCATTCGATACGGTCATTAACTCTTTAATGATAAATAAACCGGACTTTTAATGAGCCATTAACCTTTTGTTCCGTTGCAATTACTGCTCAGGATGCTGCTGTGCTACGTTTAGCACGAAATTCTGTAAAGATCACCAATTTTTTATTCATTGTGTAAAGTGAGCTTAAAATCTTTTTTATGTTTTAATAATTTCATATTCCCAACGCCTTGTCAAAATTCCTTATAAGCAGGAAAACCTGTAACTTTATTTAATCATGCAGCTAACAGTGCAGCAAAGAGCGTTCATCATAAAAAAATTTCATGAAGCAAAAAGTTATTGGAGCTTTTAGGCAGCGTTTTCCTGGCAGAAATCCACCTTCAAGAAGTACAAATCAAAGAAATGTCAAGAAGTATGACAATGAGGGAACAAGTTATAACCTAAACAAGGAAGTGGCAGAGGGAAAACTGTTAGAACACAACAAAATATCCAGCAAGTCAGGCAGCTGATGATACAGCAACCACAAGGCGTTTTGTGCAGGGGAAATTATTGGCCCTCATTTTTTCAATCCGACTAAATTGAGAAGAAGAATAGTGGACGAAGTGAATTTATTGAGACAGAACCAACCAATGATAAGACGTTCGTTTACTGAAATTAGCGGACACGTTGAATGTAATTGAATATTAAGTTTTCATTCAGAGGTTATCCTTTATTCTTTTTATCTTTGTCAAAGCTCTCTAGCAACAAAGTCTTTCACGTTTGTAAAAAAGTATGTGTTTTCAGTGTAAATACAACTTTACAACAATCACTATTTTTTATGACTTTTCATATTACTCGAGTCATTAATTCCAATTCAAGCAAGCGTTAATTGATCATTATCTATTTAATTGCATGTTCTCATGCTAAAATCTGTTACAGATACCTATAAAATATTTTTAAGTAAAAAAGGGACATAGGATTAGAAAGAGCAAAACTTTATCTTTCATTTGGTGTAAAACCCGCAAAAAATAAGCGAAAAGAACAAAAGATATGCTTCCTAAAAGTTAGAGACCCGCTTTTTTGTGGACACACTGTAGTTATAAAGATATTGTTCTGTTAAGAACTGGGTTGCCTCAGAACAATTCGGTCTTGTGGAAATAATATTCTTTTGTATAATTTTATATAAAATCGATATTTTTATTAAATATTTTGTTTTGATAATGGGCGTTGCACTCTCGAAACGTTGTCAGCAAAATAAAGGATATGTCGCTAAAATTTGTTCTATTTTCTGTTTTTAACTTACAGCATAGGCGTATTCAGGGTCAGTCAAAAAACGTGGAGGAACCCAACATTATGATATTTCTTTTCAATCTTAACTTTCGATTAGGTTACTTCACGTTTTCCTTTCCTACTTTAAATGACTTCTCCACAAATTTTGACTGACCTCTAGCTACCCCTCTGTACAATATTTTCGTTGGTTTTATTTGAATATAATACTAACGGTATTTCCTTCATAAGCAAAATATTTCCAAGTGTTAGAATTATTTTGATGACGAATAGCA
Source organism: Turritopsis rubra (assembly GCA_039566895.2). Classification (NCBI taxonomy): domain Eukaryota; kingdom Metazoa; phylum Cnidaria; class Hydrozoa; order Anthoathecata; family Oceaniidae; genus Turritopsis; species Turritopsis rubra. The sequence continues at coordinate 1,665,353 of CM077622.1, forward strand.
GTGAAATATGGAACAACTGAACAATATTACATTATTTTCATTTCAGAAATGAATATAATTTATCAGCTATAATTATTTATTGGTTTATGACAACGAAAACAGTTTCAATAAAACAACAAGGACAGTCTGCTAAAAAATACACTTTGTTTAGTCTTCTTTCCTAGCAGGAAGTTTCGATCAATTATTTATGGAGGAGTTTGCAATAAGGTTGAATAAGAAATTTTATTTAGAGTCATTCTCTATTTATCTATATAGTACCGACTCCTGGCCTCGTGCTAGAGTACTAGCCTCCAGTACTGGAGGTCAGGGTTCAAATCAGGGTTCAGAACTTTACACCATCAAACGTTCTGTGACGAAGTTTTCGTGCTCATATAAATTCCATATCTGAACAAACTAATATCCCGGTAACATTTATATCATAGATCTCACTCATCGTACTATTCCTTGCAACATCAATACCGTTCGCAACACCCTCGTTTAATATAAATCGTTATCCGCGTGGTTCTTATGTTAGAAACACCCATCGTCTCACCAAGGGAAGTATCATCGTTTTACATGTGTAGCAATGGTGCGCGGATGTTGTGCTTCTGTCAAAGTTATAAAATGTTTGTTTTTACGTTTTAACCCATTCCGCATTGTCAAATTGGCCCGGAGCATTTTTGAATCTAAATAACTTTTTAACGCTTGAACCGAATGCGCTGAAATTCTGTGACCTTTCCTTACTTTTATAAAGGTTTCTGAAAATTATATAAAAAAGGTGACCACGACTTTTTTCCGGTATTGAGAGTTTTTTCAACCATCGGTATTTTTCCTAAAAATTGATCTTTTGTTTTCCTGATTGGAACATATTCAATCAACTTCATTTTTTAATGAATCGAACTTTTGTGATTACCTGTTGAACTTTGGAGTAATTATTGATTAATCACCAAATTTTCCAACGTTAAAACTGTTCTTAGAATGACCAAATTTGGGAAATTGTTATATTTAAATACAGAACAATGTAAATCTTTGCAAAAAGTAAATAGGTAAGAATAGAATTAAATGAGTTTAAGTAACAAGCTAAACCCGCTATAAAATACGATAATGTTCCATCAAAAATAAAGTAATAGATTGGAGTTATGCCTTAATACATGGAACTAAGGCAGCCATTGATGGTTTTTCAAAAGTGTATTCAAAATATTCACTCAAGAGAACAACAGTGAATGGATGGAAAGAAAAAAGCAAGAAGACAAATGATTTTCGCTCCATTGCATTGATTTCAATAAAAGGAAGAGCACAACTTGTGGACGATGAAATGTTGGAAAAAATCGAAGACGTTATCACAGGATCACGTCTAGCTGGTACAGTAATAGAAAACTGGTGATTGCAATAGGTAGCGGTGTTGTTAAGGCTAATGATCCCAAAATTTTGAGAGAATTTAGTGGAAGTCTTGAACTCACTGAAGGCTGGGCTCGATATGTTTTGAATGGTATGGATTGGCTGAAAAGAAAAGGGACAACTGCAAAAGTCGCGGCTTGTCGCAAATTTCTAGAAGAGAAACAATTAACGTTTCAACGTGCAATTTCAACGGTTGTTTCAGATCATGATATCCCGCTAGAGCTTGTGTTTAACCTGGATCAAAGTCCACTCTCTTATTTTTAATCGGAGAAATATACTTTTGACTTGAAAGGTTCAAAAACAGTTTCAACCAAGGGTGTCGAAGATAAACGACAGAGAGCTGCAACGTTTACAGTTACTGCATCAGGTTCATTTTTACCTATCCAACTTATCTATAACAGAGGCTGTCAAGTCGGCTAATGAAGTATTGGTGAGGATTGAAAACCCTTTCGCTGAGAAACGAGGAAATGAAATGTCAATGTAGATTTGCACAGTTTTTATTTACTGAAGAAAACACTTAAAAAATTCTTAATTTTACGCATTTTTATTTTTCTGTACTTTTTTCCTCGAATTAATTAAATCTACAGTCGAATAGATAAACAGTAAAAAGGGTATTTTTTAGTTACAAAATACTGGTTTATTAAAAAATGTCGGTAGGAATATTCGTCGGTAAAAATTAATCCGCAAAAAATATAGTCGGTGGAAAAATTTAGTCTGTAAAAAAATTCTTCACCAAGAGAAAAATTCCTCATTTTTTGCCAACTTTTTTTTAGTGATAAGGCAGTAAAAACTGGAAATAGTAATTTTTCTTTCCAAATTCCATCGTGCTTAATTGAGTTTAAATGTTCATACAAGAAAAGTTGAATCGAATTTCCAACATAACGGAGATGTGAATTAATCCTTTCGTCAACAAAATCTACATGTTATATGTGCTACTTACGGCAGTAGGCGTGAACGAGTTCATTTCATAGTTAGGCTTCCTTTAATATACCTTTAATTCTCTACCTAGAAAATTAGCGTTCAAAAGATTATCCTTTGTTAACTTCTGGAAAATCATCTGCTTTAATCAAGATACAACTTGCAGCAGAACAACAAAACAAGCTCAAACTGATTAATTACTATGCCAGAAACTAAAAAAAGCTGATGTTTTTTAATTTTATTTCTAGTTACTTACCAAGAATACTGTAAGTTGTTTCGTAACTGGTGTTTGTCCGGTGAGGGAAGGTGCACAACTGAAAGATTTTATTTTCTATTACATTATGATGAGAACGTCGGAGAATCTTAACTACATTTATTGAAACATGTTCAATTGTCAGTGCCTGTTGGCTGCTCGTGCCGTATTCGACAAGGATCAGTATTCAGATATTACATATAAAAAAAAGTTGAACATTTGATTTTTTGGATTTTTTTTCTGATGGTTATCTATGTCCTTAAATATAATCATACCATGTATTTTTTAATTAGGTTAACAATTCAGGTATCAGTCATGATCTGAAACAGTTAACTTCGAGTTTTTCGCAGAGTAAAAATGTTCTAAATACGGTCAAAAATAAATTAGGTCAATGAATGTAATGGTTATTTCTTTAGTATACTGCTTGATCATTTTAATTAATGGTGTTTACCAAGTATTAACATCCTTAAGGGAATGTTTACTACCTGTTTATCTTCTGATAATCGCTTCACTACTTAAGTGTAACATGAGTAACTGTGAGCTGTAAGTGTGAGGCGAAGCAAAAACAAATAAATAAACATACAAAACAAATAAATAAAAAAAATACAATTGTCCGCGTTTTTTTTTCTTTTTTCTTATCTTCTTCCAAATTAGATTAAACGATGAACACAGACTGAACTTCACTTTGTTTTCTTTTCTGTCCAAAAACGCCTTTAAAAATGGCGCACAAGTGACGATCAAACTTCATAAATACTTGCATATCGTTTGAAAACGGCTTTAGATATCGAAATATTATTACAAAGCGTTAAATATAGAAAAATCTATGGCCTGGAAACTTTGAAACTTCTTTACATTTAAGTAGTAACTGCTTGATATGTTCGAAACGTTTAATGGAGAACAATAAGTAGTTCCACTCTTGATCTTGAAAAAAGTCAGTGACAGTGTTTACTGAAACTTGAAAGAAAAGGTTTTTGATAGGTAATTCTTTTCTTTACTAAATGGTTTTATAAATAATTTTTTATTACGTGGTAGTGCTTGGTATAACAAGCTTTATGTATACAGCTTTCTGGATATGCACAGCACAGCCCCAATCTGCTTACCTGCTAGTACAGTAGTGTAACTGTTACACGGAGTTTAAAAGTTCATTCAACAGTCTGCACGGTGATGGAAGACATAAATTAACTTCTAACATTGCCTTTCTCATTCTGACCTTCTGACCAGCGGATACTGATGTGATAAAATGTCGTTAAGTAACGCGATCACGAAGTCAGGAGCAAGTTATAGCAGAAATATGGGTTGTAAAACAGGAAGCCATTATTCAGTAGAAAGAGGTATTCCGTCAGAAACGGGAAAAAACATAGTTTTGGTAAGCATATAAGTGAAATATTAACCCAATAAAAAACAACAAATCAACAAAAGAAATCAATGAATTTGTGCTTTTAGGCTCACTTGTACAGAGACGCGTATCATCTTTTGAGATCTATAACCTAAATTACTTTCCGTTCGACATTCCGTTATTTCATTTTTCGTCACCATCTGTTAAGGTGGAACTGGAGTGGAAATGTAAATTACAAAGAAAAAAACGGGAAACTGCTTTAATCCGGGGTGGTAATGTATAATTCACCGATTGAGCCTACTCATCTACAATTATGTTTTACCAACTTTCACGCTAATTTGAATCCTGGATAATCCTGGATTATACTCTTAACGTATTGTACCATAATTCACATATCAGTTTCAAATTGCATAGCACGTTTTTCATTTCGAAAGCAATTCAAATTTCAATTCAACAAGATGTCCATGTCCAAGAGGATTTCTGCTTATATTAGATAGTACACGGGTCTTAAATTTATGGAAACGGGTTCATTTGTCAATGCTTGTTGGCTGCTCATGTCGTATTCGACAAGGATCAGTATTCAGTATGCTGAATTTACTTATGTAATTGCAAAATAATTTAATATGTGACAAGCATAAAAATGAAATTTGAATAAAGAGATAAAGAGATAACAATGACTCTTTTGGACACGATAGACATAATATTCAATTTGTTTACGGAAAAGAGGTTATGTGTTAAATGTTTTCCCACCAGATGTGAAATTCGTATGTTAGTCCCTACTAATAGGAACCCATGTTGTTTACAACAGTTTCAATTCAACTCCAATAACATCATAAATCAAAACCAAGTCCATTGAATATCGAATTTTAGATATTGAATGGTGTATAACTTAAGAACTTTAACATTTTTAGGTTTCAAAGTTAAAAAGCTACGATTGTTACAAGGCTTCATCAAAGTTAAGTGTTCTTATAAAAATATGTGTAGTCCTACGATCAATTAACATAATTTTAGTTATCAAAGTATTCCTTATTTTTCTTCTTGTCACACAACCAGGACCCACGTGACTCATTTTTCAAGGAACTTCTATTCTTACTGAGGTGTTATCATTTTTGTTTATTGGTCAGCGCCGTTAGGCATCTGACCTTTCATTTCCCAATGTAGTTCCGTGTGTCTGTAATGTTGCAGTTCTCTGCGCCCGTTCGTAACACCTTCTAAATATCGGTTCTAAATATCGATTCTTTCTTTGCTGTTTCCTCAACGCCTTCCCATAAATTCGATCTGTAATTGGTTTCTCAAGAAAACGGGTTTTAAAAATGGCGTGAAAGTTCCGTTTTTTGGATAACGTTTTTAACGTGGAGTGGAAGTGAAGTGAAGAAGATAGAATATTACTTCAAGATAATAAAATCCTTTGATTTAATTTATTTGCAAGTATTCTGATAGATTTTGTGTAAACTTTGTGATGATGATGGACTGTCCATAAATAAAAAAGTGAAAGGAGCACAGCTTCGCCACTAGAAGAGAAGAGCAGGGGAATTTCTATTTTTAAATTCATTTTACTGTGCCTGAACCACGGGAAATTATAGCATCATTTTAATTTGTGGATATGTTTGTTTTGAAGCCTTTCATTTTGCATTTTGACTGAAATATGATCATTTCTAGATTCTAAATGTGTAGTACACAGTGAGTTTGCAGTAAGTTTAAAGATTTCAATGAAAAAAGAAGACTAAAATACCTTAAAATCATTAATTTTTGTGAACATTTATTTTGGTGATTCCAAAACTACAAACTGTATTTGTTTCCATTTTCCTGATAATTTTTGTGACATTAATTTTTGCCAATCAAGATTTTTCAAAAATTTTGCAAACTTTTTTTTTCTCATATGAATTTTGCAGCATTTTAATTTTGCGGTTATAGATCTCCATCAAATTATGAAAATTCCATGCCATGAAAATTTCTTGCCTTAAAGTAGGTAAGTAAATATTTTTTCAATAATTTTGGATGGATTCTATTGATGATGATGATGATGATGATGATGATGATGATGATGATGATGATGATGATGATGATGATGATGATGATGATGATGATGATTTTAAAATTATTTTTAACTTATGTTTATAACTAGTAACAGTCTTATAAAGTGGGTTAAAAGAGTTATTTACCTACGTAATTAAAGTAACGTAAAGTTGTGTCTTATACAATGATGAAAAATAAATACTGCTGTTACATATTCACATTCTCTCGCGTTTTAAAGCATAGTTTCCCATTAATTAATTAATTTATTTATTCATTAATTTATTAATTTAGTAAAGAACGTCATTTTTAAAGTGGTAAACAATGATGTTGACCTACTATATGACCTACATTGACTTTTACGGCTGTAAAATGCATTTTCATTGATTTGTTTTTGTTGGTCAGTGTGGAAAGCAGCTGATCTTTCATTAGCGTTTGTACGTTCGTCCATACGTACCTAGGTACGTATGTAATTCCAATTTCTTTGGTCCACAGTTGTACGCTGATTCCGCAAAACATTGGAATAGAGGCTGTCTACAAACCGTGGTTAATGTATGAATGGTAAGCTACAACTTATATAAAGTAATTTAATTATTGTAATTGCGGCCTAAAATACAGAAAACGTGCAATCCTAATTTGTGTTCTAGTGAACAACACTGTGCAGCACTCAAGGTTAGAAACTTCTCACTGCTTTTTTTTATAATGACATTGATTTTTTGAGAAACTGTTCGATCCCATTTTCGATTTTTATTTCCTCTTCTGTCCCTCCTCTCCACTTTTTTGTGGCCTTTTAAGTTCTCTTTAAGTTCTCTTAGCTATATAAATTCACTTCACATTCACACCACAGACATAATATGGAGTAACGAGTGACGGTGCCCGCCCCTGGTTGTGTTAAGACTTGTTTACTCAAAAAGAACTTTTAATGAAAATCTACATAGTGGATAATGATGGTTGTTGGTTGTTGGAGACGACAAAAATTAAACTTAAACAGCAGCACCCCTACACACAATTTGGACTAATATTTACAGTCAAATAAATGAAAGAAAATAATTGATATTGATATGAAACTTGATATTGGGTAATCTCTTTCCCGTGAAGGAGCTTAAGCCGACAATCTTTTCTCTTTTTTTTTTTGAAGGTTTTTGCTGTTTTGACTATATCAGTTTATTAACTGATTCGTTTATGCACTAAAAATTCCATTTTTTCCTACTACGCTTTTATAAATTTCACCCACAAAAATATGACACTGTCATGGAGTTTCTATTGAACTTGTCAGAGCAAATCCGAGAATAAACGACTTTTTATCATTTTATTTTGATAAAAATGATCCAAAAGAAAGAAAGAAACTTTACATTTCCACTTCAGACTGTTAGGTTTCCCTATCAAATCGTGTTAAAGACAATGACTTCATGTAACAGACTTTACAAATGTTTTGCATTTTTATGTAAAAATTCATTCATTCACAGGTGCGTCAATTTCTTTCAGGCTTTACTGTATATATACCAAATATGTGCTTCAAGGTGGTAAAAAAATTTCACTGGAAAAAAATGGATTTCGTGTATTCCCAAAATTAAATTCTTGTGAAAGGAAAGGATACTATTTGCCTCAATGTCTGTTAACATATACATGGTAATATTTAATTTTTAAACAGCGCAAACCTTCAGGCCCCAGGGCCTCGTGGTTCATTTTCATCTTCATTAATTATAGTAAGTCTTGGCATGTCATATCGTGTCGTGTCGTGTCGTTCATTTTTCTCGGATATTTTATGAAACGCTTGTGTTGATGAATTGAGGACGTGACTACTGTTTGTGAATCGAACGAGATAAGTGTTCGTTATCATTTCATTCATGATGGGAGATTTCATGATAGGTTCTGCTCCTTTGCTGTTGATGATAGATTCTCCTCCTTTGGTGTATGTATCTGGTGATGAGTAAATAAAAGAGGGGTTTGCACTGTCAGAGTTATTATTACTTTCCGACTTTTCAGATACGACGACTTTAGATCTGTCGCAATTGTATTAACCTCATCATCTGATGTGCCTGAATTTTTTATTTTTATCATTTTCATCATTCGTTTGTAATCTCCGTCTTCATCTGACACTGGTTCGCCGTCTTTACTGGGATTAATAACGTCAGTCGTCTTTGCATATCTTGAATAACAAATTTGTATTCTGATGATTTATGAAGCTTGTTCACTACTGTTGTTGGTCCAAAATATGGCCCAAACCTTGCTTTTTGAAAGGTTTGTCCTGAAACAAACTTGTCAATCACAGTCACTTTAATACCTCCCGGTATATCCACGGATTGAATATCCACTTTGCATTCTTAACGTAGCCGATGGAATTTGGGTAAACGAAGCCTGCTTCCTTTGTGCACGAATTCATCATAATTGATTTGTCGACAAAATCCTTTCAAATATTTCTCCGTGCATACTTTAATCACCTCTCTTAAGTTCCATCATTTCTTCAGCTGTTTTCTTCTCAGTATGAATTTCAATTATGATCATATTTGCGTCATCCTTACTGCTATGACGGTTTTTCGAAGTTTTTGTTTTTTCATTATCAACTGTGGTCTCATCAGTCCGCAGATTCACTTTCCTTTTACGCACCGTTTTACGTACCAAATTACAAGCTTCCATGTTTTTCATTACAAAATGGACCTCGTATATTGATGAGTTTGTTGTCCATGGCAACCAATTCAACATAGAATTTGTCTGGAACTGTTATGCTATTCAATTCTATGCGCCCTAAATTGACGCCATTCAAGCTGTTCAGTGATTGGCTGTTTGATACTGTATTACACCATCGGTCGGCTGAAGAAACGATGAAAATTAAGAAAAAAGTAAACAAATAAAAAACTCATAAAACTTATTTTTCTTATTTTCCATAAATGTGGGAGACTGAGACAAACGTCTTTAGAAACTATAACGGATCAAAACACTCACAGGCTATTTTCATGGATAATTTTTCGATCGAGAACGACTATTGTTAAGATAACAGTGATGGCGAATTTTTACATTTGTCTTTTTTTGTGGGCAAAGGCTGGATGATGAAACTATGAAAATACTTTGGCTCCAGCGACATCTAACTCCAAGTTTAAAATTTGAAAATCTTCGCAAATCTACACAAAGAGACATGGAAAGTAGTATTATCACAGAAACTCGAGACAGAGAAGTTTTCTCATATTGAGGTTACTTACAGTTCCGTGAGGTTACTAACAGTTCCGCTGGGTTGAGATCACTTACGCTGGAAATATCTTCGTAGATGGATAAATCTTTTGAAGGAACTAAGATTATCTTTCCAGCAAGAACTCCTTCAAAACCGAACGAGGATACCAAAGCAGTTGCTGTATTTAAGCTACCTACTTACCAGACTACCTACTTAGAGAGGAGTGTATTGAACTAGGGGACTTGTTTTTATTTCACAATTACTGCGTTTATTCAGTGAAGATTGCGAACGTTCAGTATCGAAAGGATGTTGTAAACAACATATCTGGGATGATATCAAAGATCTCTTTAGTATGATTGCAGGCTTGTATCTAGGAGACAGTCTGCGAAGGATTATAGGGAAAAAAAACTTGCGCAGTTAATATTATTTCCTGTAAATATTATTACATAAAACGTTTTCAAATTTTACGTGAAGTTTTTATTGATAGATTTTGTTTCATCTACTGTCCGGTTTGAACAGATGGGAAGAACATTATTTTAAATTATGTCATCTTTAAATTATTGCGCATGTTCTATATGAGCAGAAAAGAAAACTTCTTTGACAAGCTTTCTCCGGGATTTCACCATCTAATATCATTTGTACTTTGTGTTTATCGATGTTATTACCGGTAACTTCGAAGAAGATTGTTCCTGGATGCGTATCAAGATTCAAAGCGGCGGCAACCGCAACACCAGCCGCCGGCATCACAGACTTCATGTAACGAACACGAAATTCCTCTTGTGACATTGTGTGACACGATATTTCAAATTACTGGTAACATGAATTTATTGTTCATGCAATCCACAAAATATTTATCGAATTCAATAGAGTAGCCTGCTTCTAAAGAAGATATGCAAACACAAGTTTATTCTATTTCCGCTGCATTATCACACCCGGTTTAAATTGCTTCACTGGGAATCCTATAATCCCACATTTTCCACGTAAGGTATTTGTTCAAATATTTCTTAACCAATCACACCATTTCCCTCCATTACTGCATTATCATCATAACTTGGATTGACAAACACACCAAGTTGACTGTCATACTGACCAGTTACTATGCACTTCCAACATTCTTCGTATAGTCGGCGAGTAACTTGTGCTCCCTAATTTTTAATGAACTCGCTTTTTATGATTGGTGTGTGTTCTGAAACCCACCCATTTCAAGATAATTTCGGCCTTTTAGCAATCCGTGTGAGACATTGTCCAAAATTACCAGCAGTAACCGTAAACAAACAGTGTTGGGCAGCATAATGGCTAAACGGAGCACGAATCTTAAAAGAACCAACAGGGTGTAAATTTTCTAATTTCACAAACATCATTTTGCCCGGAATATGATGGTTAAGTTTTACTAGGTGTGTTTAATATTGCCTCGGGAGCTTTTGGTGTGGCTTCTTGAATTTTATAAAGTGGAATAATAGTTAAGTAGTCTTTTACCTCCACAGTCCATTCTTTATGCTATCATCACACAACACTGTCCTCGTATACTATCAAGCATATCAGTAATCAAAATATTGATTTAATACAAAACAAAATCTTATGTTATTTTGACACAATAATTTGAGTTTTGGAAAGCACGTTGCACTAAAGCCCCATTTACACCAATTACAGGTCCTTTATTAATAAGAGTATTTTTTGTATATATGTAGATATGTAAATTTTATTATTACTGACGAAGTTAACCTGTGTAAAGATAAATGATAATAATAATAACGTACAATCAACTGCTACATAGATAGCTTTTTGCCATTTATTGCAAATACATTTCGTTTGTTACATAGAGATATTCTTGTAAGAAATATAAGATTGATAGGTGCTGGTTCATATTTTTCCTTTTCCAGCTCATCCAACTTTTCAAAAATGTTCCCAAACTACAGGCAGAATTACATCATGACCAATTTTACGATACATGGAAACTAGGCGGATATGCTGGAATCAAATCTTTTGTTTTGTTTTTGTTTTGTTTGTTAGTTGTCTTGTTAGCAGTCTTTTTATTGATTCTATACAACAGATTATTTGACAATTATGAAGGGTTTAAAATTAACAGGTTAATAAAACCATCGATCCATTTTAATTGGTTCTGTAAATTTCGCTAGTTCAGGTAAGTATAGTTTTACATTACAACAAACAGTGCAGTTAGATAGCCCAAATTTGTCTACATTCGAAAATGGTGTTGATGCCAGCTCCTTTGGGATATTTTGAGAGAACTTATAGTTTCTGGTATTTCTTGTTACAGACGAAGCAAAAGAAAGTTTTAAAATTCTCTATATGAAGAGGGGGACATTTCCGGCGTGTGGTTGGGCTGAAATAACATCAGGGGAATGGTTCAATAGATAAAGGCGGGCGGTGAGAGTAGAAGGTTAAATGAAATGAGAATATAGGAGTTTCTAATGTTTTTAATCTGTTATTACCAACTTATACTTAGGTTATGAACAGGCAGAGAGAAAGATTGAACGTGTATGAAATATTTTTTGAAGTGTATAGAAGCTAAAATGATGCAGTTGAATTTTGCCATTTCATCAATTTCATGTGAACGCTGCAAGAAGACAGTACAGTGATTATAATTCAGTGCTAGTAGTAAGGTTTCTTGCCAACTGTTAGACCAAATTACATTAGTCCAAAAAATCAATATTTATTCAAATATGCAGAAGGTTGGTACAGTGGACAACTCAACAGTGCTGAATGCAGCCAATTAAGTTTGTTTAAATTTGAGTTATCTGTCAACTGCTTTTAGACAAGAAAGACTCAAACATCCAAAGTGCTTAAATTTTACTGAATTACAGTAAATGATTGAATGAGGAAATATTTTTTGACGGAACGAATATGCAAAATGAAGAAACAAAAATTATCTGGAGTCTTCATTTTCTTTTCTTTAAAAAAGTATTAAGCTATTCTTCTTCTTTGCATTCGGACTACAAATACATTATGTTTTGCTTTCTTGAATATTTCTCTCGTGGCGTTCGAATGCTTTAAGCTAACTTTTAACTACACAAACTTTCTCAGTCAAAGGAAGTCTTCAATTCTAACGAAGATACGTAAAGCAGGCTTTCTTTTGTTAATGTTAACTTTTCCAACAAGTGATTTCAAAATGGGGCACATGATAGCGGGGTAGAACTTCTCCAGTGGTGTTTCACCGTTGTTACTTGCTTTTGCACCTCTAAATCAATACAAACAAAAAACTTCTTGTTTCAAAGACTCAGTATCAACAAACAGTATGAACTTTCATTAAGCTTATAATAGAGTCCATAAGAGCGTCCACAAACGAAGTCCATTTTTGGGGTTCTACGTTTGTCGTAACCCGTGCCAGTATGTTAGGAAGATCACGAATTGTTCCACATTGAAGTTTGCTTTCTTTCACGTGGTTTTAAAACATTCCATGCGGAAATGATCGTTCAAACCGGCGTCTTTTATCTCCCAAAAATGGAGGATAAAATGAAGCAAAGAAGTGATCATAATTCAGGAGTTATTTGACCACGTGTGAAAGAAACACTCACAGCAAACGAAACTTAACAATTAAAATTCGTCTTGGAGTTTTAGTAGCCACTTCATTAGAAAGTGAATCAAGTCCGTTGAAAATTTGTTCACTTATTCGATTCAAAAGTTTTTCCTTCTCAGGCTTCACTTTTTTGTTGTCTTTTTAAACTTCCCCATAATCTTTTCGCTATTTTATTTTCAAACTATAAAACAGGCAACTTAGAAGCTGTTCAGTGACTGAAACTTCTCCACCACAGCTGTAGAAAGCATTGTGATCAGAAATGCTGCATACCTCTGTCTGCTCGTTAAACATAAAAATCACTTAAAAAATTAATTAAAAAGAAGAAGACCTAGGATAAAGCCCCTGTGGTACTCCTGCTGTGGTGCTCCTCAGTAAATCTCGCTGAACGTAGAACAAACACTTAACTCTCTGGTATCAATCAGAAAGAAAGCTGTGGAAAAATGTAAAAAAAATGTGACTTTTTTAAACTTAATTTTCCCAATATATTAACATTGTTATTATGCATTTGTTTGTATATTTCTCAAATCATTTTATTAAGTTTCTGCATTTCTGTTTTGTTAGAAAAAACAAGAAAATCGGGCGGTTATGGGTCTGGCAAACTGCATTGTTTTGATTCTCGTCAAAAGGAACAAATGTGTATAATTCCTAAATTTGCTACATTTCTCTCAAAATTCTAAATCAAATGGGAAACACTAGCAAATTGCAAAGGGAAGCTAATTTAAGGCACACATTGGCTGGCGTTGATTATTACCGATTGTATGTCTCTTCTAAGAAACGGAATATTCCTGATCGAATTTTGAACAATAAAATTGGAAATTTCAACATAATAGAATGTCCGTCAAAGGGCGAATGCAGCATTTTTTTGGCAGGCGGCTCAAACTTTTCAGGGCTTAATTTTAAGTTCTGTACACCGATTTTTAGCGGAACATTCCAATCATGGATGGATCATCTAAGCAAATTCAGAATATAGCAAGTCTTGTGAACAATCTAAGTGATACTTGTACTTAAACGATAATTTTGGGTTAAGAAAAACGTAATATTTAGTTAACTGCGTTCACAGAATAGATATAATATATACAGCCGGGGGACGTTGTACTGGCCAGGAGCTAATTGTGAACCCCAAACACAACCCCAAGCATTAAATCTCACGGTTTCACTTCCTATGCCGTGGACAGAGGATACAGAGTACAGAGTATACAGAGGACAGAGGACAGGACAGAGCCTTGTGGTAACCTAATAAAATACTCAACTATTCACTAAAAGAGGAACCCACTTGAACGCGTTGTTTTCTATCAAAAAACAACTTAAGTAGCTAAAAAACAACTAAAATGACTAAAAATAATTAAAAAACAACTTAAGTGCCTTATATCCAAAACCATAGGCCAACAGTTTGGCTATTAACAAATCGTGAGGCAGGCAGTCAAACACTATCGATAAATCCATAAATATTGCTCCTACCTTACCCAACTGCGAGAGACACTTTTGCCACTGTTGCAACATGTTCAAAAGAGTACATCGACAGTTATACCCTTTACGAAAACTACACACGAGAAAAGTGTCTAGAAACGGTGTCAGCTGTTCGGCTATAAGGCCTTCAATCACTTTTGAAACAGTTGGCAGTAAACTTCTCGGTCTATAGTTACACTTATCCGAAGATGTACCCTTTTTAAACAAAGGAACAATGTCAGCCATCGAGCCAGCCTTGTTCCACGATTGTTATTTAGTAATATATTTTGCTCATTAGAAAATTGCAGTGGGACAATTTTCGTTAATATTAAACACAAAAAGGAGATCCGTATGGACAACTAAGGCAGAATGCGACATGTAAACATGCTTTTCAATTAACAGACTTTTCCCGGATTTTAAGTTTATAGTTGCATTATAAAGTTTCACCTCGTTCCTATGCATTTGTTTGTTTTACCGATTTTAAAACTTTATTACTTAGTAACGGTCACTTATCATTCCTATTTCCCGGCGGGTTAGTTAAACGAAATTATGATAATAAAAACGAGGCGAAACTTGTTGATTAGGCCAGAACTCAGGGTTTAAACAGTCAGTAAATGTCTATTGGAGAACGATTCATATTTTTAACTAGCCGATTCGACGTAAAAGCCTTGCCAACTACAATTTAGTAAACAAACTTTTTGTTAACGCCATTTCCAAGTGATGTATAAAAGTTATAGCTAAAATCTATGATATAGAATAAAGTTGTAGTGCTGGACCATAGCAATAATAATGAAATCAAAAATTAGAAAAATATATTTATTTGTATATATATTAAATGAAAAAAAATCCAAGAATAGTTCTTTTGTCGGATCGATTTTTGTGAATTCTGGAAACGGTATTCGAGTCATAGGTACCAATGCATGTACATGTCCTTTAGAGCTGCTCACAGCTACAAAACATATTCGAATCATCTAATTGGCCGTTCCTATTATTTCTCTTTAATACAACATACAACTACAGTAGATTCACGATATAATGAGCCATAAGGGGAACTTTTAAGGTTCATAATATTAAGATTACACTTGTACCATAATGCAAAGTTACAAATACTCGCTTTGTAGGTAGAGATTTTATGTATTCGTACATGTATGATCATACAAAAAAGATGAGGCCGGTCTTAACTGCATTCTATGGACTATTCACAGCTTTATTTACCGCAGTTTCGTTTACGTTACTTTCAGCCAAATGACCGTGATTTTCCTGGTTGCTCTCGTCATCTCCAACGACAATTTCTTCGTTTTCACTGAGCCCAGAACTATTCTCACTTATAATTTCCCACGATTCATTGTCACTTTCCGCTGATTCTGTAAACAGCAACACGAGTTTGGATAATATATTTTCGCCAGGGACTTCTTTAGGTAGTCGATCGTCACAGTTATATTGTAGGCCTATTTCATTTCAATTATTTCATTAACAATTAAAATATTTCAAATATGAGAACCAAATGTAAATGCTTCATTCCAAGAAAGTAGCGCCACACAGAATGATAGTTCGTTGATATTTTTCAAGTAAAGTATTTGTCTACTTGAATATTTTTGGACATTTTTACTTAATCTTCATTTTTCAGCCATTGCGGGAAATTTTAGAAATTCAGAAGAAATGTGAATATAAATCTGAAATTTTCATTCGTACTTTAAAACATTTGTTTCTTTCTTCCTTTACAATCAATATTATGAAAATGTCTGATAACTTTTACAGCGAATTTTAACAAGTCATGTAGTACATACTTAATGAAGCTTTTACGAAAAATTCCCATTTTAGAAAGAATTCTGACTAACGCCTGAAACTCTACCGGTTATCTCTTCTCTCCATACTATGTTATGCTTTTCGATCCATTTCATATACTTATATTTCGCAGATTGTGGAAAATCAAAGAAATTAGAATAATACACAATACACAATTTTCGTTAACGCAAAACTGCTATTAACGTTTTCAAAATGCCTGTTGGATGTTTACAGGTAATTTTGTGTTATGTACAAGTTATGTAGAATTTACTTGATAGATATTTTACGAAAGATTTATCACTGAGAATGATGGCTCATTAACGTCACAAAATGTAAGAATAATAATATCACGTCCCTCAAATATGAATGTTTTAAGGTTGAGGGTGAAGGAGTTTCTATGGGATGGGATCAAATTTAAAAGATAAGCTATACAATTAACGGAATAGTGGTAAAAGTATTTCGGTTTGGTTGTCACAATCTCATAAACAATTATAGGCATGTATTTTTATAATGGCTTTTGAAAAAGATTTAATAAAGCGAGACACTCTGCATTCGAATAGATCTATAAAATCTTTCTCTTATTTTACATATGTGCATTAAATAAACAACCAGGGAAAATAATAAATATGTGAACCTTCTTTCGTTTCCAACGTCGACTGGTTATCACGACAAAAAAGCGACTCTTTAATTTTTAATAATTCTTTGAATATCATGATTGCATCTTCGAAGTTACCTGAAAAACATCAGCAGCAATTGAATAATTTCTGTGAAGACAAAATATAAGGAAGATTATTACAGAAAACATTTTTCAAAATATGACAGGAAAGTTATATTATTGTTATAATCTTTGTGGTTAAAATCAATTCAAAATTCAACATGTAAAAACTTAGTGTTATCCTTGTTGTACCTAATTCATTTTCATCATAGATTTAATTATCTGGGGCGCAGAAGCAGATATTAGAATAACCGTGAATGATGATGAATGATGATCCTGGGAAATGACGTGGTACGATCATTACACGGCAAATTACAGTTTGTGATACACGACAGCAAATTTTCATACTCTGGAAACTCTGTAGATACATTAGGATAGAAATACCCTAAAGTGAATGTAACGTGTTTGTAGAAATTACTATTTACAATGCGAAATACAGGGCAGGCAACACAAGAACAAGGCAAACTTTCTTTCTTTTATCAAGACAACTCGGTAAGTTTCTGTTAAAAAGAGCTTATTATTCGAGCAAGAATGAAATATATATATACACATGTATTTTGATCAGCTTAATTATAATGAGTACACGAGTGTGTTAACAACTGTATTAACAGCCAGTATAAACAGCCAAGACTTCTCTTCTTCCCAACGTTATTTGTTTCGTTTTTCGTTTTTTTCGTTTTTTCAAAAACAAAATGCGTATAGCACTTCACCATACACTTCTGCAGATTTAAGCGCATGACAATTATATCAAAAAATTGATACTTCCACTTACAGTTTAATGACGCCTAAAGGTCGCTTCAATTTCAGTAACGTCTCCACCTGTACATCTACAAGGCTTTAAATGCCTAGTGGAAACCGAACTTAACGCTATCTCCTCGTCTGAATTACGCAGATGTGAATGAATTGCAACTGTAAAGCGGATTCCTACTACAAAGAATTGTGTGCGTGGACTCGCACGGAATGAAAGAAAGCGGACTCCATTGCGTTAACAATATCTTTCTGTAAGAAGAGGAAGATGAAAATCTAAAAATCACATAAGCACATAAAAAACTAAGAACCACTTAATTCATGTTTTTCTCCTGTTTACAATGTCTTGCAGACGCGTTTTTTTTACCCTACTATAAAAAACGAAATTATATTCTTTCAGTATTAGACAAGGCCTTTGTTATATCATGAACTATAATTTTCAATATCATTTTTAAATCGAAGAGAGTATACAGTATACAGTGAGCATAGTCCTTTGACTGATGTCCAGATGCTCCTTCTTACATTTTCATTAACCTGGTTCCTTCTCGGTGCTACAGATATTTGTTTTCTTTCGGTTGTCGAAAAGTTGTTACGATGCGATTGCGATTGGCCAAAATCGAAAAACTAATCTGAACTATTCAGTCTTCAGTCATATCACGTGTGACGCCATCTTCAGTCATATCTTTAGTAGCTGTGCGTGTCTCGGAAATAGCTGTTAATTTTTTATGAAGCTCTATTTCATATTTCAGACGGTAAAATAGAGTTTCTTCATCACTGATAACGTCTTTAGCAACCTGTAAGTAAAATAGATTTCTTTTTCATATAAAAATCATCAAATACCTGACTGTCGGAAAATTCCAATGACCCTGTCTGAATTCTCTTCCGCAATCTTGCTGCCCTCTCCATTTGCCATCCATTCTGGTAAGTTCTTTTTTTTTTCAATCTTTTTTAAAATGCGTGCAACATTGGACCTATTTTTTGCCTCAAATCAGCATGAATAAACATTTTTATTCAATTTCTACGCGCATAAGCGATTGTTTGGTTTACACATACTCTATCTGTCTATGTAACAATTTTTTGCTGTTTTGGATATCACATACTGAATTTCGGATAGTTTGTTTGTAATGCAATGATAAACAGCGAACTCAAAAATATATGGCGTATTGTTGGATAAAAATATATGGCGTATTGTTGGATAATTATTTACGAAAACTGGTTTTTAAAGTATGTTACACTATTTTGTTGTTTTTGTTAATGATTTTTTTTTAAATGAATATTTGGGATTTTATTTTCAGCAAAATATTTGTGGATCTGAAAAGTCTTCCATACATATTTTTTTTATTGTTCACCTTCATTGAAAATGCCTTAGCTGAAACTTTCTTTAAAAAAGAAGAAGCCTTTGAACTTCTTAAAGATGCATCTCCTGTTAATACGTAGTCTCGTAATCTTAATGTAATCATAAAAGCATTTTTAGCTCGAAGAAATATTACTTTTTTAGAAATCAAAGCAAGACGAGAACATAATGGAATATGGATATTTATGTTTATAGTGACTCCTTACAGCTAAAGTGCTTGTGGCCAAACTAACAAAGGGGAAGAAAATGGAAGTTCCGTGTATCTAACCGTGTATCTTATTGATTAATTTTTTGTTCCTACTAATTCTTCATTTTCTATCACAATTTAGTGACAAAATATAATTATGTACTTACATACCTCATCAACAATCTGTGACACCAGTTGCTGTTTATTAAAGAACATTAATAATGCTTTCAAATGCGTCCATGTTGCTTGATGGGGAGGTGTACGCAGATGCCATTCTTCTAATATTGTACGGAATCTCTTTTGTACATCACCTGGATTGTTTATACAAATTATGTGAATATTAGGATAATCCAATAAGAAATGAGCGATTACTCTCCATTCATTACAGGCTGAATCATTAATCTTCTTAAAGATTTTCATACGTCTTCGTCGATCTTGAAGGGTTGTATCTTCAAGGTTATCTAAATGTTATATCGAATACATTTTGATATTATTTCAATAACAAAAAAAGTGGACAGTGATAAACCAGTATAGCTTCATTGGAGATTTCTGTACTTTTTCTGATAGAATGTTTTGGATGATTACAAGGATTTATCCAACCATAGTAATGTTCTTTTTTTTGCTAGAAGATTGAACTGAAAATGTTCAAAACTTGCAGTGTAGGTTTTGAACTTGAGTTCAAAGATGGAGAAAGAAAGTTTTGAATATAGAAATCATTTCAAAAATATAGGAAAAACGTATTTTCAAAGAAAGTAAACACCTCGAAAAGGAAAATGGTTAATTTTTTTATGTTTAAAAGTTTTTGTTTTTTTTAGGTATATCACATCTCTATTGAAGAAAGAATTTTATGTGAATGTTGTTTGCGTTGCTTGGATGTTGTTGCTTCTTCCAGAGTTTCATAGTTGTTTTATTTTTTTGTTCCTCTAAACGTTTTGTTCATTACACATTTATAAAAATTATTGTTGTGATTTTAGAAATTAATTTAAATGTGCCAGCTGAGTGCATATAATTGCAATTGTTCTCCAGATATTTATTATAATACACTATCTTTTATGTTCATAACAAACATGTAATACTGAAGTTTTCAATTCTTTTCTGTTCATTACATTATGGAATGTTTTACTTGCTCGGAAATGAGAAATCTATTGTAATGAGATTTTCCTGCTTGATTAGTTATCTCTTTAATTTTCTGTAGCATTTTCTTTCCTAGTTTGCAAAATCTTCAAAAAGTCTATGAGGAAGAGTATTTTCTATAGGAATGCCAAGCAATATAAACTGCTGTTTCAATAAAAAACACAAGAGACTTTTTGAAAATCTTGCTCACTGGGTTTGGTTCTTTCTATAATCAGACGATTAGATTTTTTTATCAGAGTGCAATTAATTGTTAATTACACATGTAAAATTAACTTTGACAGTTGGACTTTTAAAACTGAAGGTTTTTGACTGAAACACTTTGAAATTATTTGCTTCTTTTTTATTAGCTTCTGAAAGTTTGTAATCAATTTTTTTCAAATGATCAATTGTCCTTTTGCACATATGGGCATCTAGTTCATTTTTCTCTTCCAGTTTTCCTATCTTTCATATAGATTAACCCACACACTCAAGAAGGAAGTTTGGTTTGCTATTATAATACATTAAATTCTGAATTGCACGTGCAAAAAACGTTTTAATGGTAAGTAGACGTGTTGTCATAAATATTATGTTATAAAAGTATCATAGTAGTAGAAGTGACACTGCTGAGTATTGCAAACTATTTATTTGAAGTTATTAATATATGAACTACACTTAGCTCCGATGAAGCCTTCAAATAATCTTAACTTTTCAAATTTGAAGCCTAAAATTGTTTTTAATATTTTCCAATATGCTTTGATGATGAGCATGTTGGCTATGAACATTTTGATCAGCATCTCCGATTCATGCTACCATTTCAAGCCCTGATCGGGTCGACAACAATTGAAATGCTTCTATAAACTGGTGTCACCTGACATCTCCAAAGAGACCAGACACAATGCCAACCAACCCGCAGATCACAAAGGGAAAGTGTGCAGTCATGCAAGTATTTAGCATGGGAGAGCGGTGGTTGCTGTTGATAGTTGTTAATCAACCTCATATGAATTGGACTGACTTCTTATTTTATCTATACATGTACTGTTACTTCAGTTTTTATTGATAAATATTTTTAATCTCCTAGATAAACATGCCTAATAATATAATAATATATAATATTAATAATATTTAGTTATAAGAAATAGAATGGTAACAAAACTTTTAATTTGGACAATCATAATATCAAGTGTGTTTGCCTGAAAGTCAATCAAATGTTCAAGGCACTCTGACATTGCTGACCCAGCACAAATGCACACTTACAGACTGAATATTTGAATGAAGTCTGTTGTACAACAATGTCAGGGCTTTAAGTGTTGGGAGGGAGGAGGGCTGGCATTAATGTACTCGGTTGGTCACGTATAAATATGTATTATCAGAAATTATCTCTACGTCATTTTTTTACTTACACTATTATTTATCTTTGATGACAATAAATTAAAGTGAAATACTATAACATTACACTATAACATTTTCGATATTGATCATCCTTAAATTAGACTTCTCTAACACTTTTTTGAAATTGCATGCAGAAACAAACATTTGGGCATGTCAGGCAAATTTTTCCTTCAGAAGAGTGAATAACCAGCATAAGCTTTTATAGGTGAGGCACAGAAATAGTGATGTGATGGTTCACAAAATGAATGAAGTCAAAAGCACTCTTAAGAAAAAACTTATTATCATGTTAATCAACATGTTCTCTAGATCAAATCTTTAACCATTAATCTGTATCTATATTCTGTATTCTGTTAGACAATCTAATGAAATCAGAGGAACTTCAATACCTCATTAACATTAACAGATGTGATGAATAAATAGAAAATACGAACCTTTGAGATTTAACGGTGAGGAAGCGAGTTCTTGTGATAGTATAACATTTTTATCTAGCGATAATAGATGATCATTGATTTTAATTATCAATTCTTCCTTTTTCGTGACCAGGGTATCAGAAAACATCTCCATGACACAATCAAGGACTGGTCTATCATCTGAATTTGCTAATTCAAATATCCTTTCAACATCAATATCGTACTTAAAAAGTTGTTCACAAAACTGCTTCCCTTTCTGTAGATCACCAGAGAATCGTTGGTCAAGGAGAAACGCAAACATGCGATAATCTGAAATAGACATAATAGAAGTTGAAGAAAAAAAATAAGAAAAACACTCCTTATTCTATATGCAATCACTTTAGAGTTGAAGATTTTTTTCTCAATTTCTAAAAAGAATTTCTTTTCAGATAATCATTTTCCTCGCAAATGCATGGAGGGGGGAATTCCCCTGCAACATTCTTGAATGTAAATAACCTTTTAACGCTTTATCCAAATTCGCTGAAATTTTGTGACTTTTTCTAACTTTTATGAAGGTTTCTGAAGATTTAGAAAAACAAAGGTGGCCACGTCCCTTTTTAACCAGTGGTGTGATAAGTTTTGTCAACCATGTGTTTTTCCTTTTTATTTTCCTAATTGGAACGAAGTCAAAGAACTCTTTTTTATAAATTGAACTTTTGTGATTAACAGTTGAACTTTGCAGTGATTTACAGACCAGTTATAATGATTTACAAATGAAATGGAAGAAAAAGTGGAAAATGTTTGAGAAAAAAAACACATGCTCAAAAGACGCCTCTGTATCCTTTATGTTTAGCGTGTTTTACTTTGCATCATTACTACTTTTTTTAACCTGAGGGGCCAATCATACGAGAAATTCCATCCAGGTTTAACCGGCTGGCTCGAATTACTGGGATCCCATTGTCACTATAAATCTGGATGCATGTTATTTCGTGTACGTACACATATTTAGTATACGAATACGTATACACGAAAAATTGGATTCGTGTAGGCAGTCCATCTGTGCCACAATGTACATGATGATGTTGGAGGCAATAAGTAGTAATGAGGGCATTTTTATACATTTTTCCAGGATTAATATACGTGATATTCAAGAGGAAAGGGATACATCTTTTGAGCGTTCAATTGAGTGCGCGGAAATAATAGAAATGAACGCTCCAAGAAGGGTACATGGGTCAGGTCCCCAAAAGACCAACCACATAAACCTTCTGATGCAAACCTGGACAAAACAAGTATATTGAAAGGGAGGTAAGTAATTTAAAAGATAACTTTTGCAACTCATCAAGCCGATGTTAAAATGTTTTCATTTCTCTCTTCCATTCATCCCATAATTTCAAACATTCCTTCATCCAAATGTTGAAGTTGAAGATTTACCTGGTTTCAGCCCGGTTAGAACGGACTGATATGATAAGGCCCTAAGAGTATTAACGCTATTGTTTTGCTATTAAAGATTGCAAAATAGATAGTTTTGAAAAATAGATCACACACAGTTTTCTTTCTTTTTTTGTTTCAATGCTTATGGTAATGGTATAATTTGATTATTAGTGTTAAAGTATGTCCATTATATATATTCTTGATCAATGGAAGAAAATTTTTTTACAACAACAACTTGTTTGGAATATTTCAATTTCACTAAAGAGATATTTAAATATATAAAAATGTTTATTCCAAGAGACAACACAAGTAGTCTAGTCAGTAAGTCTTAGACATCAGTGAAGCCGAGTTTTGGACTCGAAATGATGTTAGGGCATTTTCGCACCCCTTGTATTCAATAGCAATGTCGAGATATATGACAGATAAAATGGCGAGAAAAAAGAAACCTTCATTTTAAATATGTTTAAATATTTTTCTTTAGTTTAATTTAATTAATAATTATAAGAAATAGTAATAAAAACTAGAAATAAAATAATATTAAAATATAGTAACATTAAATCATACTGTTAAGATGAACTGCAAAATCTGTTATATACATCATAAATTGAAAAACAGACGGGGAAAGTATACACATTGATAATTAAAATGATGAGAAAGAACTTCCGTGTCATTTGTTTTTATTCATTTAGAGTCGAATAATTTCATTTAATTATCCAATACCATCACTACAATTTCCAGAATTCCTCAGAGTCTTTACGGGAATAATGACGTGTTATTGGCAGACGTTATATTTAAATAAGTAACTCTTATTTATCAGAATTATTTTTAGTCATTAGTCTTGGACCTGATAACTCTTTATCGAGGTGAAGATAAAGATTTCAAAAAAGATTCTTGCAGGCATTTCAGTTGAGGAACAAGAGAATGCAAACAAAGCCCAAAATGAAACAAAGATAAATTGATGAGATATAAAAATTTATTAATTTGGAAACATATAAAATTTTATCAAGTCTAGGGCCCTGGCGAGGGCCAACATTGAAGCTACTTTGAATACACTTCGAAGCATCAGACATTTGCGACCCTTCCTTAGAAATAATATGCTACTGAATAAACCGAGCTCGCAAATAAAGTATTTCCAGATATAAGTTGCAGTTCAGAAAGTATACCCAAGAGCAAGTGCCATAAGATAATTTATTCAGATTTTCGAATGGAAGTTTTGCTACAAAACTTTGGATTAAGATCATTGATCATCAATGTAGGTACAGAACAGATTTTTATTACTAGAGTTATAAAGCTTTACGAAATTTGGATTTGAAATTTGCGGAAGTATTTCCTAAACATTTCTTCTGTTTAATTCCGTAAGACGACCAAATCTTTTACTAAAGTAAACCGATTTTCTGAATGAGCTTGGGATGCTGTTTTTGGAGGTTGTTCTATTCAATTGCATTATCTGCTACTTATTTTTGTTTGATAGAGAGACCTTTTTTATCTTATTTCAATCAGTTGAAGTAACATGTAGCCAGATGTCCGAAGCTATAATTCTCAAAAAGGTTTCAAAATTGTCTAATTTTTGATCAATCACCAAATTCTCCTGACATTTAAACACTTCTTACAATGTCTAAAATTTGATCATATTGATTTATTTAGATACTGAATAATGTAAAACTTTGCAAAAAAAATAGTTTTACCTAGAATTTATGCTTTCCAAAAACCTAAATTTGAAAATTATTCACAAAGTAGACAAATTTATGACGTCATAACAAAAAGTGATGATGTCCTCATGACATCATTTGCAATTATTCTCGTAGAAAATTGGTTACTTAAAATTTTTATTTAGTTTAATGTCATAGGCATCATCGGTTTAGTAGATATAATACCAATGGTAATTTATACCTTTCCATAAAAAACTGGAAAAACTGGAACTGGAAGTCAGAAAACTTCGTATATTTTCTACAAGACTTGCTAACGGAAATCTTTCTTATACAAGGAATTGAATTGCAATTATTTTGGCATGTTCTAAATAATGCAGTGTTAAGATATATAATTCAATTGATAAGAGAGCAAGTGGAACTAGCAACGCGTTGAAAAAGCGAATTTCTATGAAAATAATTATTTGCCACTTCATTTACATTCAAACAGGTTGATATGGAAGCACAAAAAGACAGCTGATGAGAACACTGCTTTAACATTGTTAGTGAATAAATATAGTATTTGTTTTTTTTCTTTCTTTCTTTCTCTATTTATTCATGCATACATCTCTGCACATCGACATTATATCGCTATTCGCCAGAGACAGGGCCCGCGGCGACGGGCGGGCCACCCGGGCCGTGGCCCGACCACTTTTTTGCAAAGTAATAATTTTTTTTAGCTAGAACATTCTGATTTGAGAGTTCTCGTTCCAAATAAAATAGCATTACATTAACGGTCTTTCTGTATAATTAAAATAAACAACTGAACTATAACAAAGGCAAAACACACAATCCTTTTCTTTTTCACCTTTTCCAGTACTATGAAATATGAAGACATTACATTGCGCATTGATTGTGAAAAAGTGAAAACACGCAACTGAGTATTTAAAAACACACGAGATTATTTTCTGCGCAACACGTAATAAAAATGAATCAAAATAAGTTGACAAAGTATTTTAAAAATTCTAAAGATGATGCTAACAAAACTACTACAAATCAAACATCCATCGACGTACATAATGTAAACGAAGTAAAAGAGACAAAAATTGAAATAACTACCGATAAACCTTTCCATCCTCCTGCTACTTATCCATTTCCTAAGAAAAAATATGGCACCAGAGAACGAAGCTTCCAAGCACATTGGACTAAAGATTTTCCTTGGTTACACTATGCTGAAAAGTAAGCGTCTTTTTATTTTTTCATATTATAAATTAAACGGACTATCATTTCAATCATTAATTTTATATTTTTGATAATGCATCCAACTAAATATCTTTTTTATTGTTTTAGCGCACACGCTGTGGTGTGTTTCTATTGCCATACGCAAGAAAAGCGTGGAAACTTGAAGGATCAAACAAACAAGGACACAGCCTTCACCTCAAAAGGATTTTCAAATTGGAAGAATGCTCTTGATAGTTTCCGAGGTCATCAAAGCTCATCATGCCACAAAACCGCTTCCTCGTACCACTTGGTTCTACCACACTGTGCAGACGTTGGCGAGTTGATGGACAACATTCTCACCGACCAGAGACAGGTTGAACGAAAGTACCTCCTTGATGTCATTAGATGTTTACGCTACCTTGGCCGACAAGGCATTGCTCTTCAAGGAAACGATAACAATGACAACTTCACCCAACTTTTTTATCTCCTCGGAAGTAGAGATTCAAGCGTAATGGATCATATCAATGGAAAAATTGGACATAAGTACAATCACCATGATGTGCAAAATGAACTCTTGAATTTGATGGCTTCTCAAGTATTGCGGAAAACGTTAGATACCGTTCGAGAGCGCAGGTTTTATTCTATGATGGCAGATGAAGGCACTGATGTAAGTAATGCCGAACAACTTTCGTTTTGTGTACGATCTGCAGATGACGATTTAAATGTGAATGAAGATTTCTTGGGCTTTTATGAAGTTGACAATATTCGAAGCGCAACTATCGTCAAGGCCATCAAAGATATTTTGCTGAGGTGCTCATTGAACCTATCTGATTGTCGAGGCCAAACCTATGACGGGGCAAGCAACATGATGGGAAAACGTTCAGGTGTTTCTACCATTATCAAAGAGGAGCAGCCAAAAGCCATCGCGACCCATTGCCAAGGACATTCCTTAAGTCTTGCTGTCAAATCGATGACTAAAGAGTGTCAGATTCTCCGAGATACAATGGGAACTGCCGGTGAAATTTGTGTTTTAGTGAAGTATTCACCGAAACGGGAGAACATGCTGGGTAAGCTGACTGCAAATGTTGAAGGAACACTAGAAACTGATAAACATGCAGGAAAGCTGGATAAGCTGAGTACAACAAGGTGAACAATTCGGGCGAACTGTTTCAAGAAGATCATCGAAAACTACGAACCACTGATGGCGTTGTGGAACGAGAGTTTAAATGAGAAGCTAGACGCTGAAACGAAGTCGAGGATTAATGGGTGTAAAAAGTCATTTTCATTCTATTTTGGTCTGAATCTAGGACGCAAGCTTTATGCTCACACAGATAATCTTTCCATAACACTTCAGAAAGAAAAAATGTCAGCAATCAGCGGTAAAGAATTGGCTGAACTTACGAACAAGACGATGCAAGGCATGAGAAACGACAGAGACTTTGATTTATTCTACGAGACAGTCACCAAGTCAGCAAGTTCGATGGATTTCGTTTCTTCGCCAACAGCGCCAAGAAAACGCAAAAGACCAAAGTACGACATCTTGGAATTTGTGGAAGGAAATCCAAGCAGCACTGGAGAAGCCTACTATCCAGAAACTGCTCATGCCCACTATAAGGCCATCTATTTCGAAGCAATTGACGTAATTGTCAGCGCCATCAAAGAGAGGTTTGAGCAACCTGCCTTCAAAGTATTTACAGAAGTGGAACAACTGTTGTTGAAGTCAATAAGTAAAACGCCAGCCAAAGAAGAAATGAAGACCGTTAATGCAATTGTGTGAATTGGAGTTGCTACCAACTATCTTTCGTGAATCCAGTCCTGTCAACTTCAGCGATGTTGTAGATGTTGTACAGTCGTTATCCGAAAAACGAAAATTGATAAAAAATGTCGTCATCATCATACGATTGGTTTTGACAATGGGAGCTACATCCGCTACTCCGGAACGATCATTTTCTACGATGAGACGGTTGAAAACCTGGCTACGATCTAGCATGAATCAGAAAAGGTTCAACGATTTGTCATTGTTGAACGTACACAAGGAAATCTTAGATACGATTTCTTTAATAGATATTGCCAATGAGTTTGTAAGGGCTCATCCATCTAGGCAAAATGTTTTTGGTATTTTTACAGAAAGCGATTTGTAACGTTTTTATTACTTTTTATGAAAAATGTAAAATATAAATAAAAGATTTTTATTGATATTCTGTGAGAAAAAATAATTATTCCTCTGCAAAGAGTTTATTTTGACATACATTTCTGCTGTAGCTTATATCTAAAGATGCTTGTTTTAGCCAATCTGAAGGGTCTTTATAGTAAAAATTTTCCCGGCCCGTCGGCGCCAACCAAGGTGCCGCCTCCTTAGTCACTATATTATGTGGCCCGACCACTTTACAAATCGCGCCGCGGGCCCTGATAAAATATAAAATATAATAGCTAACTAAATAATAAATTAAAATCTTAGATATACATAAGTTACATATGCTGACTATATATCTTTAAAAATTTCATGATAAAGGTCGGATAGACAAAACAACAAAAAGGAGTTAAAAAAATCGCTCAGATATCATAGTAAAAGATAACTCAAATTGAATCGGTCGATAACACGTTAGCAGACATTAGCAATAATGAAACTACAACTAATGAGCGAAGGCATATGCTAATAAAAACTCCTTGACTTTTATTACAAACTGATTGTAATTTGATTCTTTGCGTATATTCCTTGGCAGCTTATTTAAAATTGATGATGATACTTGTTTAAATGAACTTTTCCAAGCGTCTCCTTCTAAGGTAATTCCATTTTAATATTGATAACAATAAGAACGTGATCAATAAGAACGTGAGCGAGAAACTATAGAGCCAGATATACCCATATAAGATGATATTATATTTTTATCTAATAAAGTGATTTTGTCCATTTACCTAAAACACAATTTGATGATTAATGCCTTGATTCAGTAACCGCTTTAGTATGCTTTACTTTTTTACATATTTTCATTTTCCCAAGAGACATCTTTACCGGATATCTCGTACATTCTCATTAGATTTACTAAATAAGAGTAGCACCTGCTTGTAAAATGGATTTTTGTCCTCACTTAATTTTTTACAAAAACTTCCACTTTATCTCAGCAGTTGCGGAGACAAGAATAATTGGGGTTTTTTTTCGTATTGGTTGGTATCACAAACATATCATTTTCACTTATCCCGTTTGACTAGCTGGCACTAAGTGCGTTAGTCACATTTAAGTTTCAGAGTGCCTTACTATCTGTGTCACATACACAATTTTGTATAAAAAAGACTTCTCATGCTCTTCCATGTGATGAGAATTTTTATCAATCTCTTGTAGGGTATCATTCAGTATGAAAAAGATAAAACCATCGAGATAAATGCTATTAGCATATTAAGTTCGAAGAACCTTGAGTTCGGCTTCATGCAGAATAGGGTTAAGCACTGTTGAGGTCTTCTCAAAATGTCTTAACTCGTTCTTGTGGGAAAATAATTGTTTTACTAATTTCATAATTTTGTTGCTTAAAATAATTGCTTAAAAGAGTTGCGGAAAAATTGGATAAGCATTTTACAAATTTTCTCTTCCACAGATTGTGGTAATGAAAAATTGTTTTCAAGACATTTTACTGTTTCCTTTTCCTATAACTGCCGCTTATAAAACTATACGCTGCATGAAAGCCCGTTTTGGTAGATACCCGCTTATTTAATCCGCAAATGCCACTTTTTCTGCTAATTACGTACACTGCAGAATTGATTATTAACTATTTAAGAAAAGGTGCCTTGACATTCAGCATATCAGTTGAAACTTCAAGTCAAAACGTTTTTATAGTTTTTTGACATATTTATAGATAAAATTACTTCCTACACAATACATATTGTATTTCTTTAGTAAATACAGGAGAGTGAACTTTAAAGATATTCTTGGTTAAGCCATACTGTGGTAATGTGGTATATCCATTTTGAATGTTTGTTTGTTTCCTTTAGATTTAACAGGGTAAGTTACTGATGTGTCTTAATTAAAGCTATCTGCTAAACAGAACTCATACTTTGATAGTGAGCTGTAAACTCTTTATTTCCTCTGCTGAGCATTTCTCATTCTTTCAAGCTGAGAAAACGCTAGGTCCGCAAACAGGACGTTTCATCATTCAAGATTAGATCGATTAGATCGGTTATATGCACAATGTCAATCTTGTTTGATACCATTTTTATACCAAATTTTGCTTATCTTTAACGTGGTTTAATCACAAAACAATAGATAGAAAAGAGGGTGAAACAAAATTAACGATCTATTTTTAATGTGTTACGGTGCTGAGTATTAAAGTATCTTGTTTTTCTTGTCGTACAGTACAGCTCCGATGAAAAGCTAGCACTCTTCTAGACCCGTTTCCGTCATATAATGGCGTATGGAATAACGACAACTGCGTGACATAAGTTTTCAAAAAAATTGGAATGAATGCACCACCTCCAAAAATATTATATTTAGATAAATATAGATATAGATATTATCTTATACCACAGTTTATCCATCAAATGAAAATAAAACATAAAAATTTGCCCAGGCGAGCGCAAGGGTTTCCACAGTGATCAAAATATAAACACAACAATGGACACATAGACAGAGTTGACTTAATTAGGGGATATTGTCAGCACATGATAAGTTTATAAAGAATGTTGTATAAACACCTCCCTCTTGATTTTGGGATAAAATGTTGATAGGCTTATATATGGACACTTTTCACATTCAAATTGGATGAAACTGGTTTTTGATACAATCAAGATCTTTCATTGAAAATATTGGGTCGTTCAACCAATTGATCTTTCCTTCTCCATCTTTCCTTGCTTTGAATTGATGGTACACGTCGATGATGACGGATAACTTACAACTTTCTACCAAAGTCATTAACTTTGGGAAATATCCCATTGAAAATACCAACCATGACAACGGACCATATATTGGACACTTATTCGTTAGTAATAATTTGCCAAGTTTACCACACCAATCTGTTGTTTCGAAAGGCAGATCCATTTCGGTCGACATGAAATGTAATTGTTCTATATGAACAATTATTAAATGTCTATGTGGGTGTTCAGTTCCACGTGGGTTGATAACTCTCGTCTCATACTCATTTTGGATATAGTTAATTATTTCCAAAGTAACGCCGTATGCATTCAGCAATAGCTTGAATGTCAGGATTGTCGGTCCATTCTCTGTTCATTAATAGCGACGAAACAATTTCGACGATTAGCCCGTTCTCAACAAATGTTTTGAATAGATTTGGGTTGTTCACAACTTCGTCAACTAACTCTTACTGCTCCATATTGTTCACTGTCTCCGTGTTGAGCAATTACTCAAAAGAAGCAATTACTTCCATCACCTTCTTCTTGAACGGTCCGTACTTGTTTGTGCTTGTTTTTCATTCTTGATATTTTTCATCTTGGAGGTGTTTTGACTGACTGGAAACCATCTAAGTTCCGTTTTGCCATTTCGTTCATATTCAACTTTATAGCGGTCATCTTTCTTTTTCTTTGACCACACCTTATGAACAATGGTTGTTTTTATCTTCTTTCCGCTGTAAATATTTTTTACCAAAACCACTTATTCGATGTCATATTATGATGGTGGGAATTTTGCTTGGTGGGAATTTTGCTTGTTGCGAAGAACCATATTGTCTTGAACTTTTTGAAAGGCAACTGTGACTTAACTTCGAATAGAATCATATTTTGAAAAATGCTTTGCAACTTCAGGTATGGAATATTTTGCACAATCAAATTCACCATCGTCAACTAAGAAAATACCAACGTTCGTTTTCCGCCCAAAAAAGGTTTCAAATAGGCTTACGTTTCCAAGACTCCGATGCGTACCAGTATTTTACTGCTCCATATACTCGCTCCATTTAATCCATAAAATATGTTTTACATAAATAAGTGATAAAACTTTGAAAATCCTTCCTAAATATGCAAACAATAATGGGCTACTATAAGACTCAATCGTAATAAGTAACAGCTACTGTGCTATTATCGAAATCAATATTGTTCATAGAGAATAACGATCCACTAAAGTTCATCAATAAAACTAAAAAAAGCTTATCTACAACTTCTACTAAATTAAAAATAAATGTTTTTCTAATATCAAACATACCATCCTTCGTGTTTCGCAAATCAAATTTCAACTTTATTTTCTATGTTCCATGAGATTTTTCAATTCTGCCTTTGCTCTTGGCTTTGGGGATGGTAAGGTGGACTCTCATAGTTTGTGATTCCCAGAGATTTGATAGTTTTCTGGAATACTCTTAAAATAGGTAAAAGTAATTTAATAGAAACATAATAATTTCTTGCAGATTTATTAATCGAACAAGTTTTACTTTGATGATCCAATAGTAGGAATGCAATTTTAATTATAACTATTGTATATGTACCTTTGAATTCGGTTCCTTGGTCAGTCTGAACATACTGTGGACGTCCACATAGACGGAAATTGGATTGAAGATAAACCACAATTTCAGCTAGTTCCATAAAACTTATTTCCTGATTTTTTGTGTGTTGTTTAGTAAATAAACTGTGATGGTGAGGAAGTGACTCAAGAAGACGAAAATGAAGTGCTTAAATCTGACATAGAAGAAGAGACAGTTGATGGAGTAAAGACAGAAACTAAATAAAAAAGAAATTCACAGACGGAGGAAAATAAAGGGAATGCCAAGACAGAATATCTGAAAGGGGAAGCAAAATGGAACACCGGAGGAAATGGTAAGAAAAATTATTTTTTAAAGGATTAGAAGTGTTTTGTTTTTTTCTTGTTTGTTTGTTTGTTATTGTTTTTTTAATATTATTGTTATTTAAAGATGAACGCAATTAGAGATTTGGTTATTCTTAAACTAATATTTTTCTTATGTTTATATTCAAGCCCATAAAAATTTACTTCATTTTTAGATTCACTAGCTGCTTACGTTCATTGTGTCACCCCAATTAAATCTGCTACTGAATCGTACAAAAGCGTATGTTATATAGAAGATTTTCATCATAAATTAAAAGAAGCATCGTAACAGAAAAGTCCTGTAAAATTTACAGAGATTAGGAGAAAAATGAACTTCTATAACCCTGAAAAAAAGGACGTTGAAATTTAAAGCAAAACACTTATCATCGTCAAAACGAATTCAACTATTAATTACCAATTACCACTTTCAAAATTGTTAATTGATATTAAGACAATTTTGGAGGAGAAGCCAAGACCACAGGAATGTAGTTTCACTTGTTAATTATCTGAATGTTGACTAAAAAAAGTGGAAATATTGTAAATAAGATGGATCGCAGTGCTAATGACGAGACTGGTATCATCAAATTGACCATATGGGGAGATCGAATCAAGAGCGTTTCAATGAGTGGAGTGTGTGTCATAAGCAATGCAATTGTTAATGAATATAGAGGAACTTTATCGTTAAATACAAACCAAAATACTGTTTTGGGGGAATCAAAACAAGTCATCAAACCCTCTTAAAGTA
This sequence comes from Turritopsis rubra, assembly GCA_039566895.2. Classification (NCBI taxonomy): domain Eukaryota; kingdom Metazoa; phylum Cnidaria; class Hydrozoa; order Anthoathecata; family Oceaniidae; genus Turritopsis; species Turritopsis rubra. The sequence continues at coordinate 1,698,849 of CM077622.1, forward strand.
AGCTAGCAGAGCTTGTGACAAAGAACATTTTCTTTTCCACCATCATCAGTTATTTCATTCGATTCGATACTTTCATGTCCACGATGTAACCTATTTGTATCAAGGAATGGAAAAGCCATTTTTAAATGTTCTCGATGTGGAATTGCATGTCTCTCGAAAAAATTGAAAAAACATTTTACCATAAAACTTCTATTTGAAGAAAGTGAATCATCATCGTTGTCTATCGTTATGAATCATAATAACATTCATTATTACTATCAATTGAAAGGTGAAGCTTTGCCTTCCGATATCGATGATGTTTTCGAGAGAATTTTGTTTGATCAGCAAACTGTTCTTCTGTTGGACAATCGAAATTTTATAATTGGAATAAAAGTTTGAATTTGAAACTTATGTTATTTTGTTTGCATTTAGTTCATTAGAAGAGAAAAAAGGCATCTTTAATGAAATCTCCACTCATGGACTTTTGACCTGTAAATTGTGAGGGTTTTTTTGTTTACATTTAGTTCCTTAGAAGAGAAAAAAGGCATCTTTAATGAAATCTCCACTCATGGACTTTTGACCTGTAAATTGTGAGGGTTTTTTTGTTTACATTTAGTTCCTTAGAAGAGAAAAAAGGCATCTTTAATGAAATCTCCACTCATGGACTTTTGACCTGTAAATTGTGAGGGTTTTTTTGTTTACATTTAGTTCCTTAGAAGAGAAAAAAGGCATCTTTAATGAAATCTCCACTCATGGACTTTTGACCTGTAAATTGTGAGGGTTTTCTTGTTTACATTTAGATCCTTATATGCAAAGAAAGGATATTTAATTTTGATGTTACTTTTGTTTGCATTTAGTTCCTTATATGCAAAAAGCATCTTTAATGAAATCTCCACTCATGGATTTTTGACTCCTTAAATAAATCCTTATACCAATGGACTATTAAACCTTTTGTTTTGTTGCTTTTCTTAAAAGAAAAAATATTCAGTTATTATTTCGCATTTTCACTGTGGAAAATAAATCTTTTTGTTAACATAACCAACTCCTTTTTGGCTCCAACTCATCTGATCATGCTTTGTGAAAATAGCTATTACTTAAGCATCTGAAAGAATTATCTCATTACTTGTCGTAATGAATGCATCATTTTATTTCCGGGTTTTGGTGGATATGTCGTTTTTGCAGATGAGTTGCATATTCAGAGAAGCAAACTTTAAACGGAGTTTTTCGATTAACGTACGACGATTTCTCTATGATGAGCTTTTTTATTTTTGAAGCCCTTAACTATTTTCGCCATATCTTTTCTGCAATCTTTTTGCCGCTGAGTTAACGGCCATTAAGACTGATTTATTACCTTTACTTTAATGATTATTTTCACTGAATAACACACAAGAATGGTACTTTCCAGCACATCGACCCCCCTTCATCGTCCTTGCAATGTTTCCTACTTCAGACATCGTCCAATCTCCAAATCTCTAGTCTATATTGTTTTGATTAAATAGTTTTTAATGTGTTTATAATATATTTATCAAATGTGTTTATAATATATATAGTTACTCACTATTTTATTCATGCTTTGCAATGCGTCTCAGGTATACCTATCTACTCCATCCTTTCTGACAATTTTCATTTGTCCCACATTGTAAATGTGTGTATTTTATTTTACATTTTTATTTTTACTTTTACTTTTCACAAGACTTACTTGATAAACAGTCATATAACTGATATAACATACACATTTTTTTTTTTTATAAGAAACCAGTCTATAAGAAACCTGAGGCTCAGAAAGTCCAAATTTTAAGAAACTCTTAAGAAATTTAGGCAGGCTGAGTCCAACCCAGATGTTAAGAAACTTACTACAAGGAAGACAGAAATAATAAAAAACAGTTTTTGATGAACTTGGTTTTTTCAATAAACAATGTAAAATAGCACTAGATATTGAAAAGTTCGAAGATATTGCCATCATAGTCACCATCTTCCACAGTCATGCCATCAAATTCATGTTCTCCATCATCGTTTTCATTAACTTCCGTCATTTCTCCATTAGTTTCAGGGGCTTGATTGGGCTCAGGGACAGCTGATGCAGGATCTCCCAGCGCAACAGGTGGCACTTTGTAGTCTGGCAAGCCTTCGGGTTGAATCAAATCATCGTCGCTACCATCAGCAGTGATCAAGCAGCCAGTTTTCTGAAACAATCTTCTGCGATAATCATCGGAATCACTGTTGGTGAGCTTAGCATACGCATTGGCTGATGAGAACACGCCTTTCCGAAGCTGTGAATGATGAAGTTGGAGAATACCATTTTTCAGCATTCTCGTCACTGTCTAGCCACTTGTAGAATGCCTGCGTTATCAAGCATTTTAGCCTTTCAGCATAACCAGCATCGACAGGTTGCCATATGTCTGTTGCTCCCGGAACGCCATACCAGCATATCCCACCAATTTCGGACACCTTTGTCTTGAATTTGTCACTGACTTGACCAGCCAAATTATCACAAAAGAGAACAAATTTCTCACCAACAGCTGGTTTCAGGGTTCGGTCAACCCAATCACAACAAACCAGTCTGCCCAAGCACACTGTTGAAAGTAAACATCGACCTGTGGATGCCATGAAGCTTTTTCATCAGCACTTATTCGCCGACCTAATCCACGAAAAATGACAGCAACTTTTGGTTGCTTTCCTGACGCAGAGAAGCATATTTGAAGGGTACATTGACGCTTGTCTAAGCCAGACCTTCTTATGCCGGTTTTCTGGGTTGCCACGTTCAACTAGTTCATATGTTTTCTTCGTGTCAATGGCGAACGGAAGTGGTGACTGGTCAACATTGTACCTTTCTTCGGGCAAAAATCTACCAAACTTGGCATCGTAACGATCATTACTACCCGTTCTTATGAGCCGTTCTCGCAGTGTAGCATGCCATCTCATTATTTTATCTCTGTATTCTTCCTTGTTAAGTTTCTTGTTCGTTTGTGTACGGCGTAGCTTTAAATTGTTTCTCTTGATGAAATTTGCAACGACGTGTTTTCTCACAAAAATGTCTGGATCATTCTGTTGTTCCCGGTAAATAATTCGAGCTTTATTCCACAACCAGTTGAAATCTACTCTATGTCCTAAGTTCCTAGCTGTGACAAATCTTTTTCTCAATTCTTTGTAAAGATCGTTATACTTTCTAGCAGGTCGAACTTTAAACATATCTTTCGTTTCACTTATGGCTGCCTGAGTGATCTTCTCTTGGTTTTTCATCCATGCTGATACTCGACTCTTATTAACTCGAAAATGTTCGGCAACTTCGGACTTCTTACATCCAGCTTCAACTTCCATAATGACTTGAGCTTTGAATTTATTCGATATCGATTTTCTGTGATCTCTACCTCGCCTGTTGTCTACTTTTTCTTCTGGGCATGTGACAGGGCTTTCATTTGACTCAAGAAGATCAGCTGATGTCGATGGTGGAACATCGGACGGGATTGTAACATTCTTGTTTTGTTTCGTGTTTTCCAACAAAGTAGATTGATTATTAACTTTTTCAGTTAGTTTGTTGGATAGGTGTCTCCAATTGATTCTGGTGGTATATCAATTTTTCTAACTTCGCCTCTGTGCACCACAGTTTTCGTAAAGTTAAAAGCACCTAGTGTTAACTGCTTTCTCGGCATGTTTATTTACTACAGTACACTAAAAAAATCACACAATGTACCACACTAAAGAAAACAACAACAAACTTGAAAACAGTCGAAACTTGTCAATTTCCTTATAGAAGAAAAAAATGCTCGAACATTTGAAATATATTCGCAGAAAATTACAAAACAACAGCAGGAATCATTTTGTTATTTTGCATTACATTTCGAATTTGCATTCGAATGTTTTCCAATGTTGTCAATTTCGTTCCGTGTGTGTCGTTTAATACCGAAACTGTAATAGAAGCCATAAATAACCTTGTATACAAAATTTACATTTTAAGAAACTTTTCAGGGTGAAATCAGAATAATTAAGAAATTTTTGAGGCTCAAATTATAAAATATTTAAGAAACTCGAGGCTCAGCTCAATGCTTAGGTTTCTTATAAAAAAAAACGTGTATACCTGTACACACACTATCAAATAAATAATAATAAATTGTGGAAATCTTCATTTTCAATCGAATAATCAGTCGTGTTGGGATCCAAAATATGTTTTTTTCGGCTTCAAAAATTCAAACTTTCTTGTGCAACAGAATGCTTTTGAGATAAGTGCTTGAAATATTGATTTTAGTTACAAAATGTTTAGGATAATAAAGGAAGAGTACTCTGCAACTCTTGTACTCAAAATTACGTGCACACTTTTTGTGATTGTCTGTGAATTTTTAACCACTTACTTATAATATTAATTAGGAACATAACTGTGTCTATATTTCATTTCATTTTTAAGGTTCATTTTTAACCAATATGTATTTTATTTTTTGCTTCCATTTGTAAATACAATCAACCGCACATTAACCCGATCAGTCCCGGGGATGAACGCTGTACTAAATATTACCCTTATATGCATACTAACTCTCCAGGATAGAATTCTAGACATGTCAAGGAATATTCTCTGTTCCCATGATGTTATTTATAGTACGTGGCTTAAAAGTAAACTACTACTATTATAGATCTCTTGACACTTGAAGAAATAGTTAATTGCAATCTCATACCCCTTAACAAAAATCCAGAAATAAGACCCATCGCAATAGGTGAGACTTTAAGGAAGTTAATTGGAAAAGCGATAAGCTGGGTGTTAAAAAGCGATATACACGAAGCAGCTGGATCACATCAGGTAGCAACAGGTCTCGAAAGTGGAGCTGAGGCAGCCATTCACGCTATAAGAGAGATTTTCAATGACCAAGATTGCCACGCAGTCATTTTAGTTGATGCTAGCAACGCATTTAATGCCATTAATCGTCAAGTTGGTTTGCACAACATCCAGTACATTCGTCCGCAGTTTTCTTCAATCTTAATTAATACTTATCTTAATCCATCACGATTAATTATTAACTGCCAGAATGAATTCTTATCGCAAAAAGGTACCATGCAGGGAGACAATTTGGCAATGTCTTTTTACATATTAAGTACTACTCTGATGCTAAATCGATTACGAGAAGTTTCTTAAACAAATTTGGTGAGCCGATGATGCAGCTGGTGTATCATCAGCTGGTGTAGGGAAAATCCGACCACTAAAAGACTGGTGGAATATTGTATTAACTGAAGGAAAAAAGTATGGTTATTATGTCAATGACTCAAAATCTTGGATAGTAGTAAAGAGTCACGTAGAGCTGGAGGAGGTCAGATCAATGTTCGCTGACACCTTAATAAAATATTCAACAGATGGTAAACCCCATTTAGCAGCTTCTACCGGAAGTTTAAATTTCAGAAAAGAGTACGCTGCCGAAAATATAATTGTTGCGATGAAATGAAAAAACTTGCTGAGATAGCTATCACAGAATTGCACACAGCATTTCCAGCATATATACATGGAAAGATGCATAAGTTTAATTATTTTTTGGGAACTAACTCAGGAATGGAGCAACATCTAGAACCATTAGATACAATAATCAATGATCAGTTAATCCCACCTGTTAGATACGGATATTTCGGAAACCGACAGACAGTTATTCAAGTTACGGATTAAAGATGGCGAACTTGGTATGCCATTATTAATCGAAAAGGCTAGTGTTGACTTCGAATCGTCAAAAATAATAACTGCTCCACTAGTAGCCGTCATAATTGCACAAGAAGAAGATATTATATCTATATCAATGAATCAAAACCGCGAGAAAGGAGCATCTAGTTGGTTAACAGTACTACCATTAAAAGACCATTGTTTTCCGTTAAATAAGGAAGAGTTTCTTGGTGTCATATATCTGAGATATGTTCTTGCAGAGAGCTATTAAATGTCAACCATTCAATGAATTGTAAGAAAGGAGGTTTTGTGAGCATACGACACGACTCTTTATGTAATTTTGAAGCAAACCTGCTATAAAATGTCTGCGTTATCATAGAAATTGAGCCGAAACTGCAGACCCTTAACAACGACGAAACTCGACTGGACATCAAAACACATGATTTTGGATGCTCAGAACAATCCGCTATCTTATATGTTAGGTTGGCTAACACTAATGCTCAACCTCAAGTGAACAATCCAATTGAGAGCAATGACAAAAAGCATGAAGATCAAGTATAACAATCGTGTACTAAATAACGAACATGGCTCATTCACTCCCCTTGTATTTTCCATTCCATTGTAGGTTTGAGCCATGAAAACATTTTATACCACAAACACTTGGCAGAAAAGATCGCTTAACTTTGCTTCCGATGAAGCCATGCTTTAGTCGTTACACATTATTACTTCTGAAACTTTGTTCCCAATGGTCATTCTAGTTTTTGATTTCAAGTTTTAAAGTTCTCTTTCTTATCCCCTTCATTTCACTTTATTTTTTTTCCCAATCTATTTTAACCTAATTTTAAACCAACTGCTTTTGCCCAAACAGTATGAATATGTTACTTATAAACACAAAAAATAAAAAAAATAAGTTCATGGCATAAAAATCTTATTGTTTTTGCTAGAGAATTTTTAACCATGTATCACAATATCATTTAATTTTTAACTTTCGTCAATTACAACCATCACATGTAATAGATAATGCTATCACAGAACTGCACACAGCATTTGCAGCATATATACACGGAGAGATGCATAAGTTTAATTATTTTTTGAACCCAGGAATGGAGCAATATCTAGAACCATTAGATACAATAATCAATGATCAGTTAATCCCAGCTCGGATATTTCAGAAACCAACAGACAGTTATTTAAATTGCGAATTAAAGATGGTTGACTTGGTATGCCATTATTAGTCGAATAGACTAATGTTGACTTTGAATCGTCAAAAATAATAACGGACTATAAAATTCACGAAGTCCCTGGGATGAAAATACAAATTTTTGACAAAAGGTTCTAATGAATTTTCCCCTATTGTCGAAAACATATGGGTATATACAGTATATATATAATGTGTCAGCCAGAGACAAACGTTTGGGTATGATAAAGACACTTCGTTTTGCTCTCAATCTTGTGATTCATGGGCAAAGGAGGTGTAAATGTGATGGGAGGAATATGCTCAAACATCAGACTTTTGTTTTATTAACGAAGTTTTTGAATTTCCATAAATGGTTCATGATGGGGATTCAGTATACCATCACCCACGACTAAGGATTTTACTGAATTTATGAAATTAATTTTGTTTCTTTATAATGTATGTACTGTTCAATTGCATGTCTAAACATACTGCATAGAATATTTATTGAAAATATTTATAAATTGCTTTAGGTCAAATGGTCGGAGGTATCATTATCATGTATTCAATACCTGGATATTGCTTTATTAAAACTTTTCAGAAACTCCGCTTTTTTGGATCTACTCAGGCTCGTAACAGAATTTGTTCAGGACCATCTATTAGTACTTTTTATGATTTTATGATTATATAATTAGTGTTACCAGATTTTTAAGATGTTCAAATGATTTCCATGATATTAAATTTCTCCTCTATCGCAAATGCTTACAGATTTCAATGCTCAGATGAGACTGCAATCTGTTTCTGGAAATATATCCGTACTAGTAGCGATGTGTCTCGTTTGTTAAAATCAGCACAGTGTTTATTTTTTCTTTATTTCGGAAATATAATTTTGAGCTCCGTTGACATATTGAAACTAATATTGATCAGGGGGATCAGTAATTCTTAAGAAAATTGTTCAAGGTCAATTCCACCAGGAAAACACGATAAAAGATTCAGGAAAAGGTCGCGAATTTGCAAAAATTAATTAAGCATACGAGCCTCTTATGTTAACTTTGAAGAGTGAGCGACTAGATTCCTATTCTCTTTATTCGTTTTTCATTTGTTTCTACTGTTCATGGCAGTCATTCGATCTTTATGATATATGCCAAACCGCGCTGCTCTTCTCTTGTTAATTATTTAAGGCTACCAACTTATAGATACAATGATTGTGATGGTACTTATCATTGGAATCTATTTGCATCTGTAAACTCTGTCATTGAACTCAAGTGAAACTTAATAGCCTAACTATGAAGACGGAAGGTTTTTTAGTTGTATTGTCTTTATCAGTTCGATATCAGACAGGTGTTTGATACCAGACAGGTGTCCTAAAAATATCTATGAATTCATTTGTCTTTCCTTTAAAGGAAATATTTCTAATTCAAAAATTAGAAGAATATTTAAAAACACCTCCACACTATAAAGCAGCATCAGTTTGATGAGTGACATTCAAAATCGTTTTATCTGACAGCCATACAGCCAACATTAATCTTGTAGTGAATATAAATAAATAAATAAGAAAAAAATTATAGCAGTTACCAAAACGTTGTGTGGTCTTTAAATCTTGAATGGGAATTCCAACACCCTCATTTTCATCTTCAAGTACTAATCCTTCAACTTTATCTGTAATCAATTCATCTTCTTTTTCAAATGTCAAATGACTATTACCTTCAGCAATGTCTACATCAGGGATTACCTTATTACCTAGAAAGGTAATTAATTTGTGGCAAGGAGGAACAATTGTTTATAACTTACAAGCAATAAAAATCAAGCAGTCTTATTATTTTCTTCGCACGTACCTGGTTCTTCAACCCTTGATTGCGGGCACATTTCTAACTGACATACATAATTTAAATCTTTGATGATGATCTGAAAAATAAATATTCTATCAAAATCATTTGATAACATTTTAACACTGTTAGGCCTAGAGTTCAGTATAAGAAAAGAGTGAAAATGGAAGAAGCACATAATAACTTTTGCTATAGTCAATAAGACTTATCTTTATAATACATTATTTCTGAATAACTTTCACAATGAGTTCACCAAAAAAACAACAATTATGCAGCTCTTATAAAACGTCGCAAATTCAGATTCTATTTTTCATGGTTTTGAATTTCTATTTTTAATGCGACATTATTCTAATTTATACTGACAAAACGGTGAAACCTTAAAGATATTGTAATGTGTTTCCAAGGTTCATATTCTTTTTTAATTTGTAAATTTAAACGATAATCGGTCTATCGAAACCGTAATATTTTTTATGTTAGCCTTAATCATAGATTGTGTTTGCATTTCATTATTTCATCAGAAGGAACATTGGCTTTCACTTAATGAAATTTTTCAGCTGTGATACAGAAATCCTTCATCTTGTAAGTACATCTTGTTCATATTTTGGCCAAAAAAAGGCAACAACAAAGGGTTGTGCAACATACCTAGAACACATGAGCAGACTATTGAGAGAAAGTGTTCCCTAATCATTACAGTTTGTTTACAGTTTCTATTGCTTAGATTTGAAGCTATCATTATCAGCGGCCAGTATAGATTTGTAACCACTGATTACTGAAAAAATATTGGTTATGGACATGTGTCTGTAATACTATCTGTCTCATACATGTTCTGGTTACAATAAGTACATTGTACAACAGTAAAACTTCGTAATGAAGGGCTGACGTCAGCAAAATAGTTTGAAGGATATTTTTTTTCTAAACCTTTTATCTATAATCTTGGACAAAATATATTGGAACAATGCCAAATTATTCCCCTCCCCCTATAAAAATGTTGAAGTGCCTCTAATTTGGGGCCAAACAGCAAGTACAATCAACATTGATGTTAGAAATTTACAATCATTCCAAATATTTTGTCCAAAATTGTAGGCTAAATTTTTGGAATTCGGAATGTGAATTCATGTTTGATTTCTTAGCGAGTCGGAAGATAAATGTTGAGTAATGACTATATGGTATTCCATTACTTACCTTGAATTTTTCTTCCATCTGCATTGCAATGGAAGGCTTCAGCTTATCTATTATCTGATAAGCCTCTTCTGTGTAGCAAATGATTTTGAAATTAGTTTCTAAAATCTTTTGGTCCTCATCAGAAGCCAACATGAGCATGATCTCGCATCCATTAAGATTGTATTGATTCAGAATGTCCAAAAAGTATTTCTTTTCGATCATAGTGTTAAGTTCTGCTTTTATGGCATCTCGTTCAATGTTTGTATTTGCACCAGAAATCGAAAAAGTAAGCACAATTGATGAAAATTCATATCCAATACATTGAACGTTAAGTGTTGAGATATCCAAATTTTGAAAAAGAACTTCTGCTAATATATATTCAAATGCACCCATGAGGCTCAAAGATTCCTTGGATGTCGTTTTTTTGTATTCTTTAGGGATAATACCGTTTTCCTTTGCTTCAATACAAAGTGTGGCAATGACGTCAGTTGTCTGACTAGAATTCACAAAAGAAAATCCATTCAATTCTATGTCAATGAATGCAGCAGATCCATTTAAACTAAGTTGATCGACCAAGATTTTCTCCGTTTCAGAACTAAATTGGTCACGCAATGAGATTGATGACTCACTTCTAAGATGTTGGCATGGTAACAGTTTGTCCCACTCTTTAGTTGAAAGCCTGAATTTTGTTTCTAGCTCGTTACGATAAATATTTCTGAACATCAGATTAAGAATATTTTCATCAGGAAAGCAACAGGGCAAAAATACATTTTTTTTCATCATTAATACATTGTTTATTTTCAGTTTTTCGAGTTTATATATAGATTCATCCAAGAAATGTTTCTCTTTGAGTAGCTTCAATATTTCAATAATAATATTTGCCCACATGTGTAACTTTTTTCCCCATTCTTTAGCCGGTGCACTTGTCGGCTGCTTCTCCATAGCGTCGCTAATATCTTTAAATTTTTTTGGTGTGTAATGTGCATTGATATTCCGCAACTCTCCAACCTCCTTAATGTTAATGTTGGAGAACTCGCATGAATTGCAACAGCATGAACACTGTATACACCACGAGCAACAGACCGTATCATTTGTACAAGCCGCTTTATCAGAATGTATTATATCTTTAGGATGTATAGGGTGATATGCTTCGTTACAAGTTGGATAGGCAGGTATATTTTGCAATATTTGACATACTGGTGTTGTATCAATCACGTCAACGTCTATATTAGATTTAAATTTTTTATTAGTAGAAAAAAATTTGATTTTGTTATCTTTGAATGAAAGAGCTTTTATCTTCAAAGAAATATCTTCGCGATGTTGTAAAATAGCTGACAATGCTTTACCACATGTTGCTACTCGCGCATTTAAAGCTATATCACTTTTTTTGGACAAAAATTTTAGTAACTGCTGTACGGAGAATTCTGATATTCGATTTAGACATCGCAATTTGCATTCCAGTTCTGTAAGTATTTCATGATGATCAGTCGTCATTCCTGCAAAATGTCTTTAAAGCTTCCTATAGGAGGGATGAGCAAATAAGTTGTGAATATATCATGGTAAATTTATAAATTAGTTGGAAGTAAGTGCATAAAGTATGAATGCGGAAAATTATCTACCCAGCTGAGGGACGATGTTATTTTAATGTTATATGGACTTAAATTTTTTACAGCACAAAATGCTCAGGCTCTAATAGTGTCGAAATATCGTTTCCATTGTGAAGGCGAAATCAGGGTTCTCAAAAACTAATCCTAATTTCAAATTTCATAATTTGAACCGTTATCTGAATTTACTCACCTTGGCTTTCGAATCCAGTAGGCATGGTCAATACATAAAATTATCTTGTGTTGTCATTCACTTTATAAATGGTAATGATTTTATGCTTATTTTTAATAATTCATTTGTAAACTAAAATCATAATAGAAGATATAATATCTATTGTCGAACATTTATAATTAATAAATAAATAAAGAATATATAATATAATATAATATCATTTTATGCATGATTGAGTAAAAGCAGATTAAGAAACGGTTGGATTCTTTTTTTTGAATAATTATGTATTCTTTTTTTTTATTCCATTGCTTTTATTCTTGCAATAATCATGGGGCAGAAGTAGTTAAAAGTAATTATGAACTGAAAACAAGGCAAAACTTCTTGATCAGGCCGTGTGGTTAATTCATGCCAGTTCATAGAGCAATTATGTGGTGTCAGTTTATCGAGAGAGATAATGTCATTTCAGGTCATTGCCGTGTTTGTACTGCCGTTCAGATTTTCTATTTCAGGTGATTGAACGGTTTAAACGGTTATCCTAGATTGCCCTGGTTGCAATTTTAACGAGGATCCTATGTAGAATCTTAGTTGAATTTGGAGAAACGTGATGTTATGCACTTTCGGATGCCTTCTACATTACGTAATGATCAGAAAACAAAAATGTTTTATCGAAAACATGATCCAGAGAAGCCTGTCAACCTGGTTTTCTGTCCTCCTGTAAGATCCTAATAGGATCCTATGTAGAATCTTAGTTGAATTTGGAGACACGTGATGTTATGTACTTTCGGATGCCTTCTACATTACGTAATGATCAGAAAACAAATTTTTGTAACAAAAATGTGATCCAGAGAAGCCTGTCAAACTAGTTTTCAAATATCCAACAAAAGTTTCAGTGTTGGACTAACCTGAACACACTATTACAAAATGAACATGTGACAAAATATAAAAGTATTTACACAAGCTCATCGTAAGAAATATTTACTTCACATCCTGCAGGAATGGAAAATATGATATAGAGGGAAAGTTAAACGACAGGTACCTGTCGACACAACCTGTCGACCTGTACAACAGCCGACACTCGACCAACCCAACAAACTACGATAAACGTGCGACCAAAATAAAACTTATCAACAAATGCAACATTGTTTGAATAATTATAAGATAAAAATGATAAGATAAACAAATAAGTTAAATATTAAAAAATTAAAAATTAAAAGTTAAATATTAAAAAATTCTATCATAAAAGTCTTACACTTTTTTCGTTCACATTGTTTTTCTGATGACGTATAACATATTGTTATCGTGTAACTAATTTTTAGAAGCAACGAAGTACAAAATGATAAAGCATGCACGTGTCTCGTTTTGTAGAAGTTCCTCTTGGAATTAAAGGAATATTGTGTGTGGCTCTCTTGAGACATTATACCACAGAAATTAAACCATCATGTATTATAGAATAGCACGGATTTTGAAGACCGATGTTTAATGTCTTAAACGCCTTTTTGTGTTCTGCGTTTTCTATCCACATTAAGAATTACATGTTAAGCCTGGTTTCCATTAGGAGATTATAGTGCGCTTAAAGAGACTGGTTCCCATTTAAGCTTCAAGAAACGTAAATTTAATCTTAATGCAACTTAACCATGTGTTGAAACTAAGGCATAAAAGGCGTAAAAGAATTTTCTTTCTTTCTTTTTTTCCATTTCAAAACCCTGAGAAACCCTGGGTTCGTGATTGATGTAAATTTTAGTAATCTTCAAGAAAGGCAAATAGACTGGATATATCCATAGCAACAACTACAAATTGAAGATGATGAAATGTAGCATTTTCTCATACAAGATAACGAACAACTCTGCAACATAAGGAAAGCCCCTTTGTAGATTCTAAGCAAGTGTTGGCGAACTTTAATAGAGTGGGATATTTATTGGTTCAACGAGGCTTTCCTTGTCAAATCTGATGGGAGATTTGAGTTTAGCGGACACTCGATGTATTTATTTATATGGCACAAGTTGTACACGGGAACAAAATTCGAAAATCAAGCTTAATCTTTCGAAATTCGATCTTTAAGGGTAAATACATGTAAATAAATACATACAAATAAATGCGTATCTTTTTTGTTGACCCCTCATCTGACGTTGTTTGTTATGACGCGACAAAAAGGGCCAGCGTTAGATGTAACACTGACAACCAAGTTTTCAAAACATAACACGAATAAGGTCAGTCGTAAAAAGAGCGCAGGCGTAATAAGGACCGATGATATTGAACAATGAAAATGATATGATGAGTAGGTTCGTTAAAAACTCGTCATCATTAAAATTTGATGCTACTCAAAATGATCATCTTCACCATTTCCGTCATCAAAAAAATCATATTCAGTACTGACCGACGAAAATATTCTCGTTGGAAACTCGCTTTTGTTCTCTGTCAATAATGAAGGACATTGCTGATGATGATATAATATAATATAAAAAGTGTGGTAATGAAAAGCTCGACCAACACGTGTCAGTTTCAATACTGAATTTGATCTCTATTGTAAAATGTTTATTATTAATGCGCTTTATTTCCCGCCAAAAGTGTCGTGAAGAGTTCCGTACGGCAATATTTTCCGACTAAAAGTAACGGGTTGGAATGTTTCGTGCGGCAGTCATTCATTTCCCGTTTTTTTAGCGTTGTGTCAATTGTGGCGTCCATATTTCTGAAGGTTTGTAGAGATACACCGTTGATATGATTGTCATTCAACTCTTTTAATTTCCGTGAATTCCAATTTCCTCCTTCCCTATGACGGATGATTATCTTCCCAACATTGGTCATCTCATTTTTATCAGCGTGACTTTCTCTCGCAGCATATTGGTGTTCCTTAGTGTAAGAGTTTCGAGATCTCAAGGGTTCAATATTGTATGCGGCATTACAGACACCACAAGGAATCTTATAGTTGAGATATTTTGGTCAAGTGGTGTTCATAGGCTTACGATAGAAGACTTGCGCTTATCTGTTTGATTCTCGTATCCAGAAACGGTATACTACCCTTCTCTCCCCTTTCTATAAGGAATACACATTTTCCAAATTTCAGTTTTTACGTGGATGTTTTGTTAAACTACCCTACCCCGCATCATTTTGATGTGTTGTATTGCGTCACGCATCGTTTTGATGTGTTGTATTGTGTCACGGTAATTTACTTCAATATTTTGGTTATATATATAACTGCGAAGCACTATTTTCATCAAATTATCGCATCAAAAGGATAGTTTGGCAAAATACATATTCATCTGGCAAAGCCTACCAAATTTCAAATCATACATCATGAACAATGTCAAAACTAGCGCTGATCTTCAAGCCGTATAAGGCTCTTGTTTCGATTGGTGTTAGTCGGACGTAATATAACGATCACTTTCCCGCCAAAAAGTTCCGTGCGGCATTATTTTTGGACGCTATTGTATAGTACAACTTGTGCAACTAGAGACGGGTAGTTGCATAATACAACAGACCTTTCCGGAATTTTTGTTAAAACGTTGTTTTATGGCCGAGCCATCTAGTTTCACTTTATTTTCGTTATGATAATTGATTTTATCAACTCCATCGGGAAATAGGATGTGCTTATGGATCTATCAAAAGCTTTTGTTTGTTTACCCAATGACCTGTTAATTGCAAAATTAGCTGTCTATGGGGTAGACCGAAAAGCACTTCGGTTTTTTATAGTTACCTTCGAAATCGCAAGCATCGTGTGCGCATTGGATCAAGTGTTAGTTAATTTCTGGAATTTCTGATAGGTGTGCCACAAGGTTCGGTGCTAGGTCCAATAACTACTGATTCAATATGGCCAGGCTAAGTATGCCAGTCGAGACTAAATTAATTTCGCTAGTTATTTAATGAGCATGATATGTTAGAAATTGCAATTGCAAATTTGTTGAGAAAATCTTAATTCACTTATTTATGTATTTTTCTTTCAAAAATATTTAAAAATTCAGGAAGATTCCCTGGTTCAAATTTTGCAGCACTTTCTTTTGTATGAGGATCTGGATCTTTGGATCGATTACCTGTTCACGTCAATTGTTCACCTCATTCGACATGCGATGACGACCATGCATCTCCATTCATGTGACCACGTTACTTACTCTGTATAGAACTATTCGTCTTTCACGTTCTGGTTTTTCTGTTTATCGTGCTTGCTTGCAAACTGCCGGAACGACCATACTCATCTATAGAATCCCAGACCATCACATCTACCACTGTGCCAGCAAAGTACACTATATCTTCGTATGAATAGTTTTTGATATCAATCACAACTAGTCACTAGCTGGATGAAGGACACACAAGTTATGTCTTTCTTAGAAACAGTTCGTAATTGTTTCGAATCACTGACATACTCACATTTAGATGCTATGACGTGTCCCAGTGCGACACTGATGGATATCGCCTTAACGGAGAAGGATTTTGATGTCAATTGACAACTAGTGTATTACGATCTTAAACGGAGGTTTTGGTTCTTCGTATATAGGAAATTGTGTCCTTCTTAGAATCATTCCGGGCTGGTTTCGAACCACTGACATACTCACCCACCAAGTCGCACACCAACACATCTATCAGTGCGCCGCTGACTGATATCATTTAGATTTTGATATCAATTTAATATCAGTCCAGAATGGTATCGAACCACTGATGGACTTACGTAGGGAGGCACGTTCGTTGGGTAGTTTGAACTGTATCATGTCATGGTAGTCTTTGTGGAGAAGCGTTTTTTTTATTATTGAAACAGCAGGCGATGTTACTTGCTATTCCTATAGAACACACCCCTCCTCGTAGACTTTTGAAGGATTTGCCCACAGGGATGTGACAAAGTGTAACCGACAAGGACAAGGAAAACGTTCCCATTTTCCGTTCCCTTTGCTATATATTATGACCCGTGACCAGAATGTGGAATGTGAAAGCCCAAATTATATCAGTTATAAGTACTATCAAAATCTTCAAGTTTTTTTATAATAATGATAGTTTCAAGGCCACATAAATATGTTTTTATTCACAAGTTACAAATTCACGTCTTATAGAGATATAGCGCATCACTAAACCGAGTATTGTATTTGTGATGTGAAGGGGAAGACAACGTTTTGTTATAAATATAGCAAAATCTGACATCATGATGATCTCAGCACATGAGCATGAACAATAACAACAGGTAAGAGACAAGAAAAGGAATTGTTGTATTGTTTGATCTTCATAAAAGCAGCACGTGGATTATCGTTGGTCATAAATATAAGCTACTATTTTTGTTGCTTTTAATGATGACTTTCATAGAATTAACTGATGATATAGAAGTGACTGACGATGTCAGCACGAGGTGGTACCTCCGGCGGTATTTATAACAACACAGTCTTTAAGTATTGGTGACCAGACTAATAGTAAAAAAAATAGACGCATCCGAATGCTAGTCAAAGAAATGGATTTGTCGAACAATTGTCGGGTTTTTTTCTGTTAATACTTCCTGACTGGTGTCACTTGTTATTTAAATAAAACCCGTTTTCCCCGATAAGGTACGCGAAATAGTGCTGGAAAAGTTCTAAAAGAATGCCACAATAATAACCTGCACTCCCCCACAAATACTCTTAACCCAATCTAAAGATCTCTCTACTCAGCAATAAATAAATAGACCACAAACAGAAAAGCGATCTGAGGAGGAGAGCATCAACATAACAAGCGTTATACATGGATATTCTCATATATATATACATTATCTTTTGTTCTATACACATTTTCAGAAGTTTTGTTTAAACACCGTGTTTTGGTCTAGTCAGTAGTAAATTAGGTTTTCATGTTAAAATGAGGTTGAGCAAAACAATAAATTACATCAAAATTAGGTACTGACAAGCCTTACGGTATCCAAACAGAAATTCGAGGAAAGCGTATACACGCCTATTTTATAAACAACATTTTATAAACAACATGAGACTTTTGTCAAAAAATGTTTGATGGTTTTTCTAACATGTTAGATGACGCTTACCATGTTAGAACGCATTGCACGGACTTTTAATGTTTTGTGGCATCTGTACTGAAAAATAAGAAACCCGAGGTCGATAGAGTTCAATGTTCAATGTTCAAATCCTGTCCTTTCTTCAGATGAAGATGAACAATAGAACCATTATAGAACAAAAAACACCTCCTTCATGGTCTTGTTTTCTCTTTTACTTTATATAACATTTCGAATGGCATGTTGGGCGAGTAGTTCAAATCGTCCAAATATAACATGTTTTAACAAATATAACATGTAACATATTTATATTACAAATATAACATGTTTGACGGTGTTCTCCGTATTTAAGCAACAGGTAAAAGATAGTACTTTAAGGAACACTGAGTGTTTGAGAATGTTGTGTTGCTTATAAAAAAGCGTATATAGAACTAATCATTCAAACATAACATAAAATATAAAATCTTCAGTTAAAATGTTTTTGCAAAAATGTTGCCACGACGACAGTGTGTGTTAAAAACATCGGCCCAATAAATATTTGCGGTTCATTGGTCCTTATATACATATATTTATATTATCGACCACTAAATCAGACTTTTACGAATCAGCTCGTCTCATCCGTGGTATTAGCGTTATCAGGCGCATTACCGAACGACGCATCAGCTGAAAGCAGGCTTAAAAAATTCATCAGACTTTGTGAACTGCCAGAAGGTACGTTATTAGCGGCGCCATCAAAATTTCCATTGATTTGTGGCCATAAGTTCATAGCATTTTGATTCAAAGCGTTCGTTTCATCAGTTGTGTCTTCTTGTTTTAAGTAGGGAAGGAACAGACTAGGATCACTAAGATTGAATGCGGTAATACTGTCGAAGTTGGAGGCGTTAGCTAAAAGCTCACTTTGCGGTAAATCGGAGATCGGTGTCATGTCTTCATCGTAACGTCTCTTCGACGATGACGGCTGGTCGAAATCAATTCCCGTTACGTTTTTCTTTCTTTTATCACCGATACCGTATCGATCTAAATCGAATAGTTATCGATTATATGAAAATGACCATTTACCCCTGGAAATGACACATTAAAGGCATACTGAACTACCCAGGTTCCATCTTAATCTAGTGTTCTCACTCAAAATGCGTGATACCCTGGGTAGTTCGGTATGCCTATAAACTTTATGTCGCACTGTAACTCCTGCTCTGGAGGCGAGCACTCTACCACTAGACCACTAGTTGGTGATTCGAGTTAATGTACAAATTGATTATAAACCCCATACCGTGATGTATCGGTGTATATTTGAAATCCATCGGTATGGAATGACAGCCCTTGTCGTTCTTTCTACGGAGTTGAATTAACACGTTCGCTGGTTGCCGGATACTTTGATCGTGGTAAGCTGGTGTCTTGAAGATCAAAACACACTGAAAGAAAAAAAAGAAGGTGATAACAGGATCGTAAACGATGATGAATTCTATTGAAGCCTTGAATGAACCCACTCCACCACAAGACCCAAATATTTAAGCACACGTGTCTTAGGTGGATTTTCCATCTTTTAGGACACCTAATAGAGACAGCTAATCGCAAGCAAAGGATATCAGAGGCGTAACTAGAGCTTAGTCAAAATTTGTGGAGAAGAGTTTAGAAAAGGAAAACTAGAAAGTAACCTAATGGATACATAAGACTGAAACGAAAGATCATAACGTTGGACTTCTCCAATTTTTTTCACTGACCCTGAATACGTCTGGATGGATATGATGGATATAACATACCTGTTTGTAGATTTCTGTTTTATTAAAAACTCCAAAATCTTCCCATGCCGGTTTCCTGAAACTTTCTTCCTCGAAGAACCGAACCTCAAGATCATCAGCTAGATATTACATCAGAACAATGTGTGTAAATAAAGTCGAGGAAAAAGTTATCACTTGAAAACATTGTTCACTTTCCCCGGTTCTCTTTCCGGGTAAGGTATTTAACCATACACATTTTGTTAACAATAAACAATTTTACAGGTAATGAGCAAATCCTTACTTTTTGTCCTTTTGTGACTTAGAAAATGTTAAGAAAAGTTCAACCTAATTTCTTCGATTTGTTTTTGGAAAATTGTGCCTCAGACAAAAGCGTACATTATAATGATTCTCAATACAGAAATATGCTACATATACACAAATGAAATCTCAATAATCCTTATAATAGATATAATCGATAATCGGTAATTGATCTCAATAATTGACATGTTGTTTGTTTCGTTTTGATTTTTGTTTGTTTGTTTAAGGGTTTCTGTAAATATAAACTGGTTTTGAGGTTGTAAAGTTTTATTTTTGAAGAGAAAACTTTCAGTAGTTTTTCTAAAAAAAACTAAGGAATGTAATAAAAAAAACCCTGTCATACCATTAATCTTGTCAGCGATCACCCATACTTCTTCATTTCCTTGCACTGTACACGATACTTTGCTGATTCGGATGATTTTTAAAGTTGAACCCTGCTTAGTTTCTAAGAAAAAAGGTTATCGCAAATAATAAAAGCAGATATTCGACAAGACAACATCGGATATCAAGATTTATTTTGTTGAGACAAAAAATATCTGACAACGCATATTCTTAAAGTCAACTGATTGTTAAAGGCAAATAAACTGAAAGAGAGTGTGCTACTTTTATTTCGAAATGAAATTACATCTTTTATTTTATAACTAAATCGAATATGTTTTGAAATGAACGTTTACTAATTAATTAAATCAAACATTTCCTAAGGAATAGAGTATTACTATTATCAGCATAGTATGTAGACAAAAACTACAGACTATGTTATCAGATGCTATTATGATATTATCTGAATAGGAATGTGCATGATAATGTACCATATTTCCTGGAATAACAGATCAAATGAACTCTGTGATGTATATATAAATAAATTATTCTCACGGTTAATAATTTGCCTAATTGGAAATCTTATCAAAATTAAGGGAAAAAAGTCTATTTTCATTCACATCAGAATCGCATACAGAGACAACCATCACTAGTTTGCAGAAAAATTTCATTATTTCTGTCTGGGTTAACATGGTCATGAATTATATATATAAATGTCTCATACTTTCAAATAAGAAAGTTTCATGATTGCAGCTTGTTCGACAAACACATGGTGTCGAAAATATAAAACATGAACATACTTCCATCATAGATGATATCAGAATACACTGCTGGTAAGATTTTTGTGTATTTCCCCGTCTCACCAGGAAGAAAGGCTTGAAAGCACAACCGTACTTGATTCATTTCGATTTCCTTGGCCACTTGTTTAGCTTCTCGTCTTAAACTTTCTAATTCGTAACCTAGATAGGAATGTAGGGACAATGAAGGAAACTGTATTATCAAGAAGGGTCTTGAAAGTAAACACCAACATGGAGGCAGGACTTGAAATGGATTGATGAAGCACAAATTAAACAAAATCATATATAAAATATTTTGGACAAAGTGTTTGACCTTATTTTTGAGTGCACAAATTCTCCCCTCTAATTTTATGACATTAAAAAAACTATTTTTGAGTTTTATATGTACACATTTCAACCTTTATATGTTCAGGAAGGAATGAATTTAAAGTTTCATTTGGGCTGTTCTGTAGAGGATAACACAATGAGAGGTAGAAATAATGTAAAAAAATTCCATGTCATGCCTTGTGCACATGATTCGCCTCACTTACCGGCAATAGTTCTTGCGGTCGTGCGATCGAGATATACATTCTCTGAATCTCCTGCGTCTTGGAGAGCCTTCACATAAGTTGAAACATCAAACATATTTGAATTAACTCCATTGTTTAATCCACTGTTCCATCCGAATTGTTCCACATATTTAGTACTCAAGATTCGATGCATAAGAGTATCTTCCAATTTATCTTTAACAACATGCTGTATAGCAATGCTTTTAAGTCTACAAGGGAAAAAAGAAAAGCTAATAAACCTTTCTTTGAATTGTGCAACATATCACGGAAATAAACCACTTTGTCAACAACTCATTTTAGAGGAAGAAAATAAACAACCAAATTCTACCTATTTATCAAAGCAAGGTCACATACTATGCTAAGTATTAAAAGGATATTTTTTATCATTTTGTTGGATAAATTAGTTCACTATGAACATTAATTATAATCATAATGTATACAGTACAGCCCGAAATCTTAATCTTACGGGACACACAGGGACAAGTTTCTTTCGGTCTGTACTGTATACAGTGTTCAAAAAAGGGTTAATGTTTTTAAAAGAAAAAAACAAAACATACTCTAGAACTGAATCTTCATGGCTCATGTCATAAATATGGTAGCCTTTCGTCATCACCTTGTTCACGATCAAAGAATGTGGATGAAGCTGAGATGAGTTCGCTGTGACTAAGGTGACGACTACTTTTGCAGGTCCAGAGTAGTTCTGTACCTAGAAAAAAAGAACAAATTATTTTTATATTTTCATTTTTCCCACCAACGTTTTGATTTGGTTTGTTTCCAAATGTAAATCAGAGAAAGAGTCGACTGGATAACATTTTTGTTTCAAAAACAACAACATTGACAATAACTAACATAGACGGAATATAAATAAATATAAGCAAATTTTTGTGATGGTTTCAGGGAAACCAGTACAAACTTTATATAATTTCTTAACTGAAGAGAATTTTGTGATTATGATTCAATTGATTTATGTAAGTATTAAAATTTATCACTATTATATACTGTTGCAAATATCGTTAAGAAGATATGATTATCAATAATTTACCATTAAATTTATCACTATTATATACTGTTGCAAATATCGTTAAGAAGATATGATTATCAATAATTTACCATTAAATTTATCACTATTATTTCCACTAAAAGCTGACCATTTAATCGAATGAATTAGTGATTACAAATCTATAGTTCTCAAATCATTATTATTTATCCCAAATTACTGCTTGTACTGATTTTCCTTGAACAGTGCCATGAATTGGCTTGTAAAGACCCAACCTTAGAATGTAAACGAGGCATTATGCAACAATGTTTTCGTTAAACCAGACAAAAATAACAAAGTTTTGACCGCAAACACAATGATGATCGAGTCACAATTATCATAGTATCGCCTACCCCTTCGTTTACAGAATGTAAACAAGCTGTGACTATAAAACTAATATTAGAGAATATAAGAGATATGGGATGAAATTTCTTTGTCTCAAATAAAATTGTAATAAAGGATACTGAGATGATATTAAAGTAAGAATAAGAGAGAAAAAATCAAGCTTAAAGTGTAACTTGATCATTAGAAAATTAGAAAACAAATTTTAATAATTACTTCGAGTGTTGGATAACGTTTGGTTTTATCGCTACTGTTATCCGGTTCACCAGGTATACCACCATGTGTTTGTCCTTCCGAACTGTAACGAAATCGGTAGCCACGCTAAAAACCGAAATGTCAAACATTTAGTGAATAATTAAACACATGTATGCATCCCAAATAATGACCTTTAGTTTTTACCTTTTTAGGTTGTCTTTGAATGATAAGCGTTGGTTCTATAAAATGAATATAAATTGTAAACTATTGATTGATTGATTGACTACTGATTTTGAAAAGAAGTAACATTACGATTTTCAAAAAACGACAGCATCGCGGCAAGAAAAATTATCGTACCGAGACTAAAACCATCATATCGGCCTCCAGGCTACAATGTCCCAGCTAGAACACTGCTCCTCAAAATTTTGTTTATTATATATTAAATATTTTAATTATGCATCAAATTATCAAAAATAACATTAATTTAATAAGAACATTTACCTGGTGGTGGGATGAAAAGAGGTTCTTTTAAAAATGGTGGACAATCCTCCAATAAATTAAATGTCATGTTTAAATCTGAAAAAAGCAAGAATCAACAATTCCATATAAAAATCTTTTTTTCATCCAAATATCTGAAAACATAATAAACAAAAGGCATTTAAAAAATTTAAAAACTAAATAATGACACAGGGAAATTCCCTGTGAAGGGATGGCCATGTGCTTTTCATTCATAAAAATTCTTTCACAGAAATTCATTTATAAAACAAAAACTGTGTAACTGGAAAATACATGGGAAAACTATTTCAATCTTACTGAAGCTAGTCATCTTAACCCAGGCACAAATACAGAACAAAGTTTTCACCAAAAGCTGGTAATGATCACAATTGCAATTAAATTGTTTACAAAAAAATAATAATAATGGTGACTTGTTAATGTTTTATTTCTTTCATTTCAGAACCTTAATCAGTTAAAAAAACACAAAAATAACAACAACATGAAACAAACTTTCTCTTTACTTCATTACTGTAAAGTTACTGTAAAGGAAAAACAGTATTTTTCCTTATCACTCAATATTTCATTAAATCTTTGAAATAAATATGTAAAAGTATATATTTTTGGAAAGCTTTTTTCTTATTCTAAATAAAAAAAATAAAAAAAAATCTCATCTTAAAATAAACATTTTCTGAAAAATGGAGCTCAATTTATAAGGCTACCATTTCACTCAACGAGCCACACAATATTTTTGCTTTGAAAATGACTTTAAACTAACATCACCATTTTTTAAATAGTTCCGTTGTTCATAATTATATATACAGCCAAACCTGCTATAACAGCCACTCTTCCTGACTTGTTGAACGGAATAATTATCTTAAAAACGTTTACAAAATTATTGCATGTGAAAATTTAAACTACAAACTATATGTAAACCATATTTTCAAAAAAACAGAAATTTTGAGTTTTTTCTATTTTTTCCTTTTACAGTAAACCTTAAGACACTTTAATGGATAAACTATCTTTGTTTTTTAAAGTTTGATTATTTTTTTTGGTCCTATACAATTTTTTTTATAAGAAACCACTTTATAAGAAACTTGGTATTAAACCGGTCAAAATTTAAGAACAATAATAATAATAATAATGCTCAATTTCCAAATAAGCAACTTTTTGATGTAATTCTGGAAGATTGAAATGTTTATTTTACTGCATGAAACAAAGTTATAAATGGAGTGTTTTCTTCTCTTAAAATCAAAACTGTATAAAATAATTCCTGAAAATAATAAACGTATTAATAAACAATCATACATAAATTAAGAAGAAACACAAAGAAACTATGTGGAGTTTGCTTTGTTCAAAAGACACTAATTGTCCTTGTGACCATGTTTCATATTTTTCATGTTGTTAATTCTTAAACGTCATTTAAACAATATTCCAATCAATAATTGAAAATTGAACTAGAAAACAGTCACCTTAACTAGATTTTGAATATATTTAATTTACTAGATATGAGCCATATCTAGTAAATTTGGATAAATTACCTCCTACTACTACTACTAGTATTTAATTTGGTAAAGCAGGTTTACAAAAGGCAGCATATAAAGCTGATGTGGACCTACAACATAAAAGATATTAAAAACTAAAATTTGTTTATAATAAAAGACCCTAATTTGAACTAAAGGTCAAGGTTGTATGAAAGTGCACTTTCACTAGTGAGGTGCGTGTAAAATGTTGTTTTTAAATATGGACAGTTGATTATAAATGTGTGTGTGAAATTTTGTTTAGCTGTCAACTGTCAATAATCAACTGTCCATATTTAAAAACAACATTCTTGTCAACGTTCATTTTCAAGTATTTTATCTTCAAGCGTTACACATATAATAGCTAGGCTACCCTCTTACTTCTTTCTATATAAAAAAGCGATGTCTTCTCCTTCACCTACAATCAAATGTATCATATAAACAGTTATATTAGAACATCACATTTATTTGATATATGTGCTAGTTGTACAACTTTTCCCATTCAAAATTTTAAGGGGATTTTCACATGTAAAATAATTGATACATGGAAATTCCCTCCTCAGTGTGTTTCGCGTTTTCCCTGGCATTTTTAATTTTGGACTTGGAAGCGAAACTAGAGGAGAAAAAGAGGCGCCGTTTTGAAAATATTTGTAAGAGAGAGTAAATATATGATAAACTTCGGGTGCTATTTCCTTTCCGCAAAAGACGCAACTTTATCTTAGAAAAACGGTTTTTTTTTAAGGATACAGTATACGTTTTGAGCATAGTTTTTTAAAATTCAAATTTTTTGCCAATTATGAATAAATATTTGCTATATTATATATCACCGAAAAGCATTTTTTATAAGCTATCGAATGATATTAATGTTATTTGAAAATTTTGTACTAGTAAAAATTTAGAAGGCTTGGAAATTTTACACCCCGTCTTCACAAAAGCAACTCCATTTACAAAACTACTTAGTTTCCAGTGCTCATTCCACTCTTGTCAGAATCACAAAAGATGTGGGTAAAAACGGTTTTTTTTTTATTTTTTGAAAAAGCCTCATTTTCAAGTTATTTCATTTTTCCTGAAAAGTGAATTTTTTCCGTCCAAACTTTAACTTTATTTACTAATAACTTGGGAATGGTTCACTTTTCGGGAAAAAAAAAAAAAACGTTTTTAGAAAAATCTATATGCTTGAACATGGTGGCAGTCTCCTTAGCAGAGCTTTTTTAGTTTTGTAAATGGGACTCAAAATGTAGTAGGAACCGTGCTAAAAAACGAACACTGCGAAAAAGCGTTTTAAAAGTTTTGCAAAAGATCACACCTTCAACATGATCATGATATAGATTAACACCTTGACTGGTGATCCTATTATTAACAATATTTTAAACAGATGTCCATTTAAATTACGATGTTCATTCAAACAAAAAATTAAAAAACACGAGTAAAGATGTCGGACAAGAGAGCTGTCATGATACACGAAATGGAAAATCATGGGTTAGTAGTACGCAACTTTTATTATCTCCTACATTTTTAGGAGTTGCGAAGTTTATTTAACAACTTTTCAATAATTCTTTAGTTTTGATGGATCAACATTTGCTGAAAACTTGATGGAATCTGTCACGTGGAGACAAAAAAGAGGCAAGGCGAACAAGCAAATTCGGTATATTCACTACTGTATTTGGGCGAGATGTTTATATAGGAAAGAAGTTGGGCCTGAAAACACGCAATACAGTTATCCTTCCACTGTGCTTTCTTATATCAGAGAACTAGCACCAGGAGATATTGTTGGCGAAATACGAGATGACAGTTATAAGGTGGAAATGAAGGAATTTTGTGAAGCATTGGACATTCCAGTTATTATTAGATAAAATAAAAAAGCGAACTCAACTTAAAAATACATACAAAAATATCAACACAAATTGTTTTAACGTAACCCAGAAAAGTGTTTTCTTATAAGATCGCCAATATGAAAAAAAAATCATTGTCTAGTTTCGTTTGTATGGAATCCTTGCGGTTTGTATTGAGTGCCTTCAATATGTTGGAAAGCGTCTTGCTGTTTTATTCGCGTTCGCTTTTTCATTTTTCTGTGCTGTTTACGATCTTCTCTCACAGAATAATCTCCGTGGTATATCCTTTCAATATCCATATCACGCCATTGCTGCTTTGAAATTTCCTTATATTCAAGTCCAGCACTTTCGAATAATTTTATCATAGTATATTCCGTACCCGAGTTATATAAACATACTGATAAGTTTATTGACAAAGATGTTTCTGTTGGTGAAACGTACTGTTCTTTTGGACAAATAGACCACAATAAGCTGTTGAAAGCTTCATTTGCATTTTGGTTGCTAACGTTTTTGCAACCTTCCAAAAAGTGAATGTCAGCAAGTCTATTGAAAATGGGTGTCACGGCTTTTACAATGGCTTCAGTAAATGGATATTTGGGTGGCATGTACGTCTGTGAACCAGTGGCTATATCTCTCTGGTAACCACACCAACTTTTCTCACCTTTCGGACAATTTTCATGTTGTGGATTGGCTAAAGTACTTGAGTAGTGATAGAGTATTGCCCATGTTTCACTAGACATTCTGGTAGGGTTTCCCTTGTTATTGCGGATAGTGCGCCCGTAAATTTTTTGCATGGCGTCAATACGTGCAAGGGTTAGCCGCCCTTTTCCGCTTATTCCTTTGCCGTCCTCCAACTTTTTACCCTTTAATTCTTTAACCAACTTTCTTAAGTTTGTACCCATGCGTTTTGTGATGTGATTTACGCATTCTTCTTTTTTGACAAAAACCGCTGCTCCATATGGACGTTCTTTATCGATAGTTGAATACGCACTGCTATCACCATCTCCTATGAATGGGTTGTAGCGGACATTATGCTTTGCCACTGACCGATTATATAATTCTAAAACGCCTTCTGATTCCATTTTCTAAACATAAAAAATAATACAAAAACAACCACAATGACTTGCGTATTTTTGGTGATATT
Organism: Turritopsis rubra; assembly: GCA_039566895.2. NCBI lineage: Eukaryota > Metazoa > Cnidaria > Hydrozoa > Anthoathecata > Oceaniidae > Turritopsis > Turritopsis rubra. The sequence goes on from CM077622.1 coordinate 1,726,604, forward strand.
TTCTTTTTAAAAACCGGTCCACAACGCCTTACGTTATAACTTCAATATTTCTAAATTTAAGTTCGAGATAAAGAAACTACCTGAGGACTTCCGTCATGATTTTTAAAACAATTGATTTCATGCTTGATAAACCAATCAAGATACTCCACTGCAGATACTTCTCCATTTTCTTTTCTCTCTTTCATGGCTGTACATTGCGAACATGAACGACATTTAAATGAGATATCGATCACTTGCGAAGAAACTTCTGCAATTGCTGATACGATGCCGTTGTTTGCAGTCCACCCTCTAGAACTCCAAGAACCATCAAAACTTGTAGGAATATCAACCACAGTGTTAACCTCTGCATTAGCATCACGCGTTATTAATTTTTTTGCCCTTTCTGCGCACATTGTGAGGTTTTCTTCTCTGAGATTGAATGAAAGTTTTTCCCAAAATCTTGCATATTCTACAAAACGAGTTCTTGCTACAGGACTAGATAATCCTAGGCCACTGCAAATTTTCACAAGACCTTTACGCCCTTTACCAGCCAGGCGACATGCAAGCACACTTTGTCGGTTGATGTCAAAAGAATGCCCAGTCTTTTTTGAAGTGAAGAAACCTTCTACAATTGAACATTCCTTGTTAGTACAAGCTATTTCAAATTTTGTCGCTAATCCTGCACGGTAACACGTTACTTCCCGTAAAATCACTTCACTATGACATATTTTGCACGAGGAAGATGTTTTTAGGCAATCTTGCAATAGATCAATGTCTACAATCCAATAACACGGTGTAAGATGTTCATGCAGTTCATCATACTCTTCTTCCGAGGAAGATTCACTTGAGCTTGAACTTTGCGACTGCGTCAGTATTTTGCTGTGACTTGCTGATACAACAGAGAACGGAACAGAACTTGATGAATTTTTATTTTTATTCTTTTTATAGATTCTTCTTCTTTTAACTGGTGAAGTAAAACTGGAACTTTTCTTTTTTCGTTTTTTACTTGATGCAAACGACTTATGGCGATAGCTTGACATTTCGAGAAATGAAACATTTTAAAATCGAAAAATAACTTATTTCCAAGATTTATAAATATACTGATTTTTTTTGTCGGAAAACAACAATAGTTCCCGATTTCATTGAGCAGACGAGTACAACAAATTCCGGCTTATAACCATTAGCTTGACCTTTTGAGAAAATTTCAAATTCGCAACAAATAACTTATTTGAATGACTTGAAAAAATACCGATTTTCTTGTCGGAGAGAAAGCAATAGTTCCCGATTTCATTTAAACGAGAAAAACAACTAGTGTTAAAAAACTCTGAATGTATCAAATATATTCTCAAAAGAGTAGTCAGTTTTAATTAACACATGTTTACAAAAAATGTGCGAAAGATCAAGCAAAGAAAATCACGATTAATGAATGAAAAAAACTTTTATTTGGAAATAAACAACTTTCCAGTAAAAAAATCATAAAACCAACTTTACCACTGAAAAATTCAGACTTTTTTAGGTAGATTGCTGAAAAAAAAATTTTTTTGGTTTTTTTGATGTATGGAACGTATACTGTATCCTTAAACCACATACAGTAGGATCCTGTTTAGTCGTACCCCCGGATAACTCGTACATTCGCTAAGTCGGACGGATTTCTTTTCCCCCATCGATTTGATCCGAGTTATGGAGACTTCGGATTAACGGGAGTTAACGGGATTCTACTGTATCTTTAAAAAGCATGTATTCCGGAAAGGAAATAGCGCCAAACTTCGTGTGTCGTGGTGTAATCGTGGGTCAAAATTTTTTCTCGTAGGAGGTCTCCATTTCTTTCTCGTGTTTTTTTTTTTTGTGGTGGGTTCATTTTTCCACTCCTATACACCTATTGAGTTTTATGAGAGCTTTATGGGTCTCTCGCTTGCCAGGACACACATGGTTGTTTGTTTTGCAAAGAAGTTCAAGCGATAGGATTGATTGGTTGATATAGACAGGCGGAAAAAACGAGATCAAAAATTTTAGATGTGCACGAGCGTTGATTTTTCCGACTGCATCCGCCTGCTCGAACATAATTCCAGCTCCATTGCGCACGCGCTGACGTCAGTAGCGTTGTTTTTTCCGAGCGAGCGGGCGAAACTGCTGAATGGAAACCAACCTTTAGGGAGTGTTTACGTGATCACTACCCTGGTACCGGGATGAAAAATACATCTCAATTCGAGAAAATTTATCATCCCGGTATTATATGTTACAAAAAACATTTCAGCCAGAGATGAAAAAGTATACATGCCCTTGTAAAAGCAGGAGGATCAATAAGACAAAGTGAGCTGGCCCGCTAACCGAGATGAAAAGTGATCATGTAATCAGCCCCTTAGAGAAATGTTGGGCGATCCAATTGAGCACGGTATGGTATAAAAGGTCCTTGTCCACTATGACAGGTTTTATAGTCTGTTTGTTCACATGACAACAATGAGATAAATAAGAAGCAAGGTTCCATTCATATCTTTTTCAAAATAAATATCACCATCATCACAAAAGAAAGTATTTAACTTGAGTTTATATACAATTTAATAAAACCAGTGGTCACATGTATAAAATTTCCGACTGTCACATCTTCAAAAATACCTTATCGGGGAAATATCGGGAAAATTTTCGTCATTTTCCCCCCGATTAAAACAGAACAATTTCCGCTTGTTTTGCGAACATAGTTCCGGCGAACTTTTGATTTGCTTAAAAAAGTTCTGCAAAATAGATGCCTCGCCACACGGTAACCAGCATGATGGAGAAAGTACCAGAAAAAATTGAAAGATTTCATGGTATTTGAAGAGTGTAGATAACTAAGATAAAACATTAATAAAACATTAATAAAAACATTAATAAAAACACCGGTAATGTACTCGTTTTGTTGGAATCATGTCCCTTTTTTATATCCGCAAAATCATGGCTCACAGTTTTTCTTCCATGTTACTTCGAGTCAAAGATTTCGAGTAGCCTGACGAAAGGAAACAAAAAAATATTTTTGCTGAAAATTTCATAAATTCATAATTAAAAACATTAAGAAATTGCTGACGTCAGCGGTCACTGCTTGGTCTTCTTGCTTTGAGGAGAACTTGTCAATGGCTCGTGCCCGTCTTGGACGTGAACAACACTTCCTATACTAAACACTTTACCATCGTATTTTTCCAGACCCTGAAATATGAGATATTGCAATCGTTATTGAATTGAAAATGAAAATTTAACAACTTGCAGGAGCGGAGCAGACAAGAAATAATTGAAATAAATTTAGGATGTCGTTTTTGTATCATTTCCAGACCAACTAACTTCTCCGGTGAAAACTCTAATAAAAGTGTTTGGAACAACGAGGCCTGACCGTAACACTCACTCACCCAAACAAATCAACAACTATGAAGGTCTGAAAATGAGAGGTATGTTTGACCATAAAACGTTTTGTTTGAAAGAAGGAGGTAATGTTCTCGTTAGCCCAGACAGAAATAACAAAGTTTTGACAGCAAATTAGTGATGATCGAGTCTGTTTAGCAACATTAAATTTCTTATTCAATCAGATTGGATGAACTCCTAGATCTCCCTCTTTATAACATCTTTTGAAAATAGTTGGAAATATTTTGATTGAACATTAAAAGGAATGAAAAGTAGGACTTACTTCTCCGCTGTACGATATCAGTGGTGATATTTCACAAGTAGTCTCGCTGAAAAAGAACAAATGTCATGGGTGTTTTCAAAGAACTATAAAATCATCGAGTTGATTTAAAGTATCATGTTGAGGAGCTGTTTTACCTTTCATTAATAATTGCACAATTATCCAACTTAAATTTTGCACCAGCAGATTTCAGGTAAGCACGATGCAAATTTGACACATCCTTCCGACATGAAACGGGAGAACAGTTCGGAACATCGGGACTATTTTTCAACGGAGAAAATTCTTCATTTCTTTCCACTTCAAAAATTGCGAAATTACTGAAATGTAATGAAAATGAAATAAAAAATGTTAGACGAAAACAAACGGGATCTGTGTTGCGCATCTGTACGGAGAAAGAAAACCGGAGATCGATAGCAGCCATTGACCGAGTTTATAAACCATTTTTAGCGGACAGTAATAACTGATCACTAAGCCAATCAAATTCGCCGATTTCTTTTAATAATCCAATCGTATTACGCATATGATAAGATGAGCATGTTTGGAAACTTTTGCAAAAGAAGTTGTAGGTAACTATGGTGATACTAGTTTGTTGTAGGTGATACTAGTTTTTTGAAGGTCCAGTAACTGTCACTAAAAGCCTATTTTGAATGCTAGGTGAGATCATTGTCCAGAAGTGAATACTGTCTACACGCACAGTGAAGTGAATACTGTTTACACGCACAGACTGAAAATTCGAAATTTAAAAAAGTCATTTCGGGATATTTTTCGTTTTACTCAGATGTAAAAGAGGTTTTAGTTTGATAGCTGACAGTAGTACATGAGTGCACCAAATACCACTACATCCAGAAGAGAATATCGGCAAAACAAAACACTCCTTCAAGGTTGTTTTATATCTATTTATTAATGTTTATCTAGCCTCTTCTGATAGAACTGTTATTAATGAGGGTCCTGTGTAGGAGGTCCTAGAGGATTTAAAGTCCCCATTTGGGCTACAAAAGTCTGATTCAACCGCTTAGACATCAATCCTGCTCTCAAGCTGTTTATAGGGCTAAGTGGCAAGCTCTTCTAATCATGAATAAACTTACGCAGCATATTGAAAAACATCAAAAACAAATTTCTCCAGTTTCATTCCATTTGGTTTTGTTGGCTTTACTTGCTTCCCATCACCGTCAATAAAAGGAATTTTCTTTTTGGCCACGTGATGAGGTAATTCTTCCAAATGTTCACTAAAATAAACATGAGTATGGTACGTGTACTTCACAGTTACCAGGTTGCTGGTTACTTATTTTTCCCTGGAATGATTCACTAGAAAAAAAATGTCTCATGATGAAAAAAAAAATCTAAAAAAAATGTTTATAATGTTTAAAGTGTAGTTTACAGTGTTTATCTAATAGAAGTGTTTCCGCTCCCAAAATCTCACCGTGTCCCATTTTTTTTTTTGTTCAGCACATTTTTCATTGTTCTACAGTCATATTTTTTAATACATATAGAAGATAAATCAATAAATCAATCACCTTGGAGATAAAGTGTCAACATCAGTGTGAACTCAACATTTGTAAGTCACGAAACTATACATATAAACTGTAGTTTATAGCATGGCTGCTTAAAAAAGCTTTCAAGGTTGAGTATAACATGTAGTTTTGCATCAGATACCTGATTGGCCCTTTTTACACCAGCCCAAATTTAACGCTAGCTCCTTTCACTCTTCTGATCTTTATTTCTATTTTTTTTAATAGACCATGGTCAAACTCTCACAGATCTAGGCCCGGCCCTTTTAACGCCAAGTCAAGAAAATTAACGTCATTAAGGGCAGATTAGGAAGAAGCATGCGTGAGTGACAGTTGTTTGTATACAGTAGAAACTTGATGAAAAACTCACCAAAACAGAAGTGACAGTGGCCAAAAAAAAATTTAAAAAATCTGAAAACAGGTTTGTTAGAGACATGTTTGTTTTATTGATTTCAATTTTACCTGCTACGATAACATCCGATAAAAGCTGACTCAGCTTTTTCATTGTTTTATTTCCATCAATGGAAGATTTATAGTCTAAAGTATTTAACACTTAATGAGTCAGAAGAGTCAGTAGGTAAAGTCTATACTATTTCCTACAAAAATTTATGGAGGAGAGCAGGGTCATTAAGCATATAAAAGAAACATGTGCGCTTGTGTTTTTACATAAAATTCTTGACTCTGTACTCCTCCACTTTCTTTGACTAACTCTAGAGCCGCCACTGAGTTTATCTATGAATGATTCAGTCTGTTCTTAGAACAAGTTGCCTATTAATAATTTAAACTCCCTGATCTGGAAATCTATGGTAAAGTTTTAAGATCAGTATGTTTAATTTAAAATATTTAACTGTAGTTTGTTTTGTGAATTTTTTGTAGATACTTATTGTGTATTGGTTGGAATTTTGTCATATGATAAAAAAGTGTGCATAAAAAGTTTCCCTACTGCAAAGATCAAAGAAAAAATTGGCAATAAGTTGTTATAATAGACTTCCATACACAAGGGAATTTTTAAATGACTGTGTTGAAATAAAGGAACTGAACTAGAAGGAATACACACACCACCACCACCATTTCGATAAAAGCAGCGTACCTGATTATTTTCTGCAAGAATCCGAAAGACATGTAATGAAGACAAATGTTTGAATCTTTATACAGTAAGCTGCCATCTTCGGCTCGTTTTTCAGCAACACTGGAGGAGATTTCACTGTACTCCACCACCTATGGTAAACAAATATACAAGATGTTTTATAAGCACTTTAGTTCTCAAGAACAGCTATAACAACACTGAAGGAGATTTCATTGTAATCCACCACCTATTGTTTCTACCATACCTGGACTTTGCCTTCATATTTGCACGTTACACCAACAGATTCTTTTGGATCAACTTTGAGAATTACCTGAAAATACACCAACATGTGTGAGTGTCACCAGCATGTGTGAGTACCATGTGTGTGTCCCCATGTGCGAGTGTCACCTTATTCTTTCTAATATGCACCCTGGTAGTTATCTATTCACTTATTTAAAAATGTCAAAATCAGGGAATTTATTGAAGAAAACGGAACGAGATAACAAACAAACTTTTTAAAAGGACAATTATCTTAAAATTGTAATATCAATGTCCTTATCATGATCTGTATTAAAATGTTTTATAGCAAATCAACTTTAACTTTAACAAATCAAAACAGAATAAAATTCATCTCTTTCCCTTATCACTCGGTGCTTATTAGAAGTTAGGGTTGTTGTGGTGGTATCCTTATCACACTTTGTGAGCAACCAATGACCACAACTACAACTATCACAAACTTACTTTATTAGCACAATCAGCATTCATTTCCATGGCAACACCGGTGAAATAAGGATCAGCCACTTGTACTAATATATTATCAACACAGTAAATTTGAATGTGTTTTATGTTGTTTTCTTCCATATCTTTTAGAATGTTGGCAGATTTCAATGCCAAGTATAAGCCACCATTACCATCAGGAGCCTTGGCAATTGAACCTAGGAATAAGAAGATGTATTTCATAAAGGAACATGGAGTTTGAATGGCAACAGTTAGAACTGGCTGTAGTTAGAACTAAAAATTTGAAAGCTTCTTTACAGGTATTTCTATTTCCCATAAAGGCATATTCATAAAAAACAAACTTCTATGCTCTCCATTCAACATTCTTAAGTCCTTGTTTGCTTTATAGGAATGAATTGGAAACTCAAAAAAAGTTTTTAAATACCTTTGGATGATAAGATAAGTTTCCCTTCTGATGTCAAACATGGCAGCAAGTGTTGTTCGAAAAATTTGACATTGGATTTTTCCAGACCAAAGTACGAATGACTCTCAAAATAATCAATTGTTGCTTTCAAGGTGGCTTCACTCGTCATAATATACCTAGTCAAAAAGGTAAAGGAATAGACAATAATAAATTGCAAAAGCCCTAGTTCAAATAATTTTAAAAGTTGAGCAGTGTGTTCAACTCTTTTAACTTGTTAAAAAAGCATGTTGAAAACATAAAAAATTTGCTTCAACTTTGTGTTTACATGTTTCAACTTGTTGGAGCAACTCAAACTAGTTGAAATGTGTAACACCCCAATTTAGATGGTAAACTATTAGATAACTATGTTCATAATAGAAATTGATTTTTTTCTTCAATGATTTCAATTAGTTTTTTGAATAATTTATTGAACAATTTAGGTAAAATATATGTTTCGAGAGCACCTTTAAGAGAATGAAAAAAAGACCTTCCATTCTTCATGGTTGAAAGTTTATACTGAAGATCTTTACCATTTTATGACACTTTTTTTCCCATATTGTTCTTCTGCTAACAATTGTAATTTCAGAATCCGTTCAGCTTGTAGCTGGTATAACGTTTTCTTGGAAGGAAGGCCAACATTGTACATACCTTTTGGATAATCAACACCTACAAAGAAATTAAAAAAATAATTTTTGATATTAGTTCAATTCATGCAGGGTTTGTAAATAATAAGGACTTTAGTTTCCTAGATTTCAAAAAAGTATATAATTACTATTTATATGGAACCTAATAGGATAATAATTATGGTTATTTTCCAGAATATAAACCTAATTTTAATAACTAAGGGACTGTTTTATCGATGGAAGGAGCGCAGTGTCCACTTGTTGTTATTTATTCCTGAACGTACCGGCAAAACAGTCACTTATAACTGTGAATTAGAGTAATGACATCCGATCAGCGCTGAAAATTGAAGCCCGAATTGCCTTTTTGGGCCAAAATACGAGAAATACTTCCCAAATTTGAAATCAGCATGATTAAATTTTTATGAAAATTGATGCACTTTCAAATTTAGTTTTACCTAATTCTTCACTCTACTTACATGTCTGCCATTATCGCTGTCTGCAGCGCTGTTGGTAGAGCAATTGCAATCGCACTCGATCCGTTACCTTTGCAGCGATTGAAAAGAGCAAAGTGTGAACATAGTTTACAATATAGTGCACTGGTTCCACTATATTTATTTTGATAATCCATTCAAGCAAAATTTAAATAAAATCAAAAATCTGATATTTTTAATGAATCCTAATACTGCCTGGAAACAAAATATTATTGTCAGGTATTGTGGAATTTTTCATTCTCTGTTTTTAAATCACAATCCAAAATATAACCAGTATATGAAAATATTGTTGTCATGGTAATAACTCTTTAATAAAGCTTTAATTCATTTGTATAACAAAATAAAAAAAATAAAAAAATGTTTATAATGTTTAAAGTGTTACTTTAAGAATTCTTCTAGAAATTGATTTTAATTTGAAGAGTTTAAGACTCACTAACCCAGCCTCGTGCCTTGACCACCGGCTAACAGAATGACTGCTACATTTCCTTCAGAGATTTCTTTCAATCCGTTATTCCACCATTTTTGTTTCGTTTCTTCTGTTGCAGAACTTTTTTTGGCAATATGTTCTGATGGGATGACTTCCATTAATTCGTCTTTTTTCGTCTACAAAAATCCATCTTATAAAATTGTATTTTTATGTAACAGCTTAAATTAATCTTTCAGATCTAATCCAAAAGCAAATAAGCTAAGGCCATCTTTCGATCTTTCCTACTACAGGGTTTAAACAAGAAAAACTATTTTAAACTAGGGCCGTTATTGGCGAATTGGGAATACAAAGAACGTTCAATCTTTTTTTATCATCTCTCATTTTTCCTAAAAATTTTTAGAATTTGTATAAATTTGTAGCAATCGTTTAAAACAGCTGGGGATCTAGGGGTATTATGATTATATTGATTTCATTGTTCATTGTATGTAGCAGTTTTTCGAGTGTTTCTGTCTAAAAAGTACAAAGATGGGTAAGAGGTTTCCTATTTTGACTTCCGGAAGGGGCGTTCCTCTGTCCCCCACAACAGGATATTTTTGTTGATCTTAACAGTCAATTTTTGGAAAGAAAGCTATTTGAAAAGTGCAAAGATAGATAACCCTGACAAAACTTTATAAAACCTGTCCAAAATCATTTAAGCATTGTTCTTAGTCCAAACATTAACATAATTAAACTTACCTGAGCATTGCTTAAGTCCTCTAATGCTTTTTCGGACAGCCTTTTGATATAATCGAAATCTATTGCTAATAATTCTTGGGAAAATGTATCTTTTTCTGCATCAGTTAGATCATCCCAACACTGCAATAGATGTTCTTGACCATGAGGAGTCAGTTGTTCTTTCAAAGTTTTATACATTTTCTCTTTTAGTATTGTAATTTTTATCTGTATTTAAATATATAATTTCTCTAAAAGGAAAAAGATTGGATGGTATCTCAAAACAAGTCTTCACAAAGAATCAAAGTATTTTGAAAATTTCATTTCTTTCATCCTTAAATAATAGTATTAAACTATCTTTTTAGTTTTCCTAAACTAAACAGTTCATCTTAAGCCACATTCACATTTATGTATTTTTTTTTACATATGGACTGAAAGTTCCTTTTTTATAATGTTTATGTTAAAATGTGATAAAAAACATAAGATTGACAAAGTTTTGTTCTTAAAGGAAATCAACAGAAGCCGTACAAAAGATCTTATGTAAAAAAATACATAAATGTGAATGCAGCTTTGAGATTTCCAATAACAGCTTAGACATTTTCTAGGAACATTATCATTATAATTGTCAAACAGAAAGTTTCAGAATTCCATTGAATAAAGGAATCTAACAGACTCCATCATTGTCAAACTCAAAAATTTGATTAGACATAAACAGCATAACATAAACAGCATACTTCCATCTCACTACCTATAAATAAAACTACATATAAAAGTAATACAAATATAACAAACAATTAAAAAGATGCTATGCTTCATCAATATCTCTTAGATAGAAGAATGAATAAATTATGAAGAAAACTGACACGTGGAAAGCAATCCTTCAATATTTAAGAATAAAATACGTTTTGTAAAACCCACCTTTTTATGTCAGCTCCTGAGAGGATGGTGCACAGTGTATTGAAAATAATAAAAAAATAAAAAACTGAGAAAAAATGTAATTAAAAATAAATGAAATAGTAACAAGAATATATCATTAATTAGAACCGGAAAGCAAAACGTTTGATTTTGAAAATGATTTCCAACAGCCACTAAAATTAATAACAATATTACAAAAAATTTTTTTTAAAATATCATATTTACAACATTAAAATTTTAAAAATAAAAGTACATGTTTATAAGTTTTTCTAATACGCGCAAATAAGAACATAAGGCTTTATAAAATTAGGAACATGCTAAGAACATTCTACGTTCTTAAGAAAGTAATTTGACATTTCACGAGAAAACGTCAAACACAATAGTCAAACACAAGAATATCATCATCATGTTGCTTACAACAATATCAACTCAACTCCATTAAAATGGGAAATGTCAACCAGATATTCAATAGTATATAATAACTTGAAAATTTATTAAGAACATTTTTAGGCTTCAAAGGTTGAAAAGTTAAGAATGTGAAGGCTTCGTCAGAGTTGAGTACATTCTTATAAAATAAAAACATGTAGGAATTATTCAAATTATGAAACAAACTTATTTATTTGAATGCCATTTTATTTTTTCCTGAAATAGGTTCAAAACCAATTAACTATTTTGAAATAGTATTTCCCTTCGATGTTATAGTAACCACAATTTATCTTTACGATATAATACTTTAAAATTATAGGACTCTAAAGAAAGTGATTTTTAGGAAATTCAACCAATGGGTTGTCTATGCTTTTGTACATATTAAATTTCTCTTTATGATAAGATAAGATTTTGCCAAAGCTGACAGAACTTATTTTAAATCAATGTATACTGCCAATATAAGAAAAATATAACTAAACATTTCTTAATTTATGAACACAAAGAAGTCATTTTGAACCTAATTCAAGCTTAACTCAAAAATAACCTTTTAGAATCACATTGTTAACGTTAATAAAGTGTGGTTTCACAAAATCACTTTTCTCATCATCACAAAATTATAAAAAAAACATTTGTTACACAATAAAATGTTAAACAAATTTCAATCAAGTTTTGACCAAGATTTTCTTCAACAACAATGCTTTTTAAAAATAGGTCACAGCTTCACAGAAGGATACTGGGTGTATCAGAATGTAACAAAAAAAAACCAAAACAATTAACAGCTAAAAGAAGCCTGTCGCGGAAACACGTGCAACTATGATGATAACATCTTAAAAAAATTATTTTTAATCAGGTCTTAATTGTTAAAACTAGACTACAACATCATGGAGCTAAAATGATATATTGTTTCAAAGTGTTTGAATGAAACAGTCAATTGATCAGTGATTATTATAGTGTTTTGAAAAGAATGTGATATTGGAAGATTAAGCCTGATCCACACTTATGAAGCAAGATGCAACATTAAATATGCTTTTTTTTTAAATCTATTGTTTTATGTGAAGTAAGAGATAAGTGTGAACCAGGCTTAAGTGAATAAACCTAAAAATCAAATAAATCAAATAAATTAGTATATATTATAATAAAATCAAATAAATTAGTATATATTATAATAAAGCTTTTACTAACACACATTTCATATCTTGATGCTACTTTCAATTTCTAGGGTTTTTTTTATGAAGTGCTGGATAAATACAATGTAATGGCATTGGAAAGTTTTAACTTCAATTACACGTTGTTTTTTGTTTATAACAACACTCAACTTTGATGCCTAAAAATGTTCTTAATGTTCTAAAGTTATACACTATTTAGACACTATTCCACAGACTTTAATGGAGTTGAGTTGATTTTAAAAATAGAAAAAATGCAATGCAATTAGTTCCCTTAACTGTTTCACTTTTGTCCCTTCAATGTTTTTTCTGTGTTTTTTTTACATTCATGCCTCATATCTTATAAAAATTTTGTTACCATGACACTTCAGCGGGTTGTACCGGAGTGACATCACATTTAAGTATAATTGACCAATAGGATCGCGCAAAGTTTTTGTATTGAATACAGCCCTGCTACGTGGGTAATAATGTTGATAACAACATGATGTTTGAGTATTATAATGATATTTTCTTGTAAAATGTAAAAATATTTTCTTAACAATAACGTTCCTAAGCCTCAAATGTTTATATGTCCGTAATGATTACGTATTATGCCTTATATAAAAAAATGTTTAACTTTAAATGTTGATTTTTTGAATTTCGTGAAGAAATAATCAATCTTATATGTATTATTCAAAACCTGATAAAAAGATTTTTTTCTAAAAATGCTTCAGAAACAAAGGAAAGGAGAATAACAAAAATATACCTCTTTTCTTTTCTTTGACTTCAGTTTTATGAACGCTTTGATTCAAAGTATATTCAATTAAAATAATTGTCTGAAAATTAATGTTTATATATATATTACAGTGTTATGAAACAGATTACATAAACGCTGTACAATTTAAATGAATTGGAGTTAATGGTATATTATACGTATGTCATTACATAATTCTTTTAATTTTTCAAATTTTTTAATTCCTGTTTCCCAAGAACCATTCTTTCTCTAATAATAACCAGACAAGGAAACTTGATGGAAAACCATGCAAACATTATGTCTGTAACAATATGTTAAAGGGTTTTTTTTAGAAATCTCAAATTTTATTTTGTATATAAATGACCAGCTGTAAAAAAACCAAACATTAATCACAGAGTTTATATATCATATTTTCTCAAAAGGGTGTTGGGTGTTTATAAAAATTTTAGATTTTAGGGTGAGTGTTTATTGTAGTTTGTCAAGGAAATGTTTTTAAAACATAAGCCTAGTCAAAGATGTTAATTCAGTGTCTATCAACTTATCTTCAAATTGAAAACAGAAATTAATTTTAAATCCGAATAATAATCACGATCATTGCAATAAAAAGTCATATAATACCTTGGAGAGCATAACATTTTCTGATTGTATATAAAGATTATGATTTGTTAGATTATAATAAGAAAACTGTGTTTGTTGAGTGGGTAGATCCAAATAGTTTTAATATAAAGTTTCAATTAAGACCTAAATCAGGAATATTATTTCAAATCATTGTATGTTCGACTCAATTCAATGCTCAATCCACTATATGTATAATAGCCATAGATTAATGAAACAATAATAGTTTTAAAGAAAACGTTCTTGTAATGTAGAATGAAAAGATAAAGAAAAAATAGGAAGCCTTCTCTCTCTCTAACCCCTATCACTGAGTTTTATTAAAAAAAGGACAAATATATATAAAAAAAGTTTCAGAAATTTCTTTATAAATATATATCTGCATTATGGACAGTTTTCCTTTGTTTCCTTTATAGCTAAATGACAGTCATAATTGACTTGATTTACTTTTGTTGCTGTATGTATAATTATATGTATTTTTTATTGGTAAAAATGTCCAGCTGCAATCGCTGTGTAATTTCCACAAAAAACTGCGCTGCATCGGCCATATGGAGACACTTTGACCAAAACCTAATAACAACAGTGTCATAAAAGCGGGATCCAAGCTGCATCTGGAAACCAAAAGTGAAAGTAGAAATTGTAGCTATGTTTTGAAAAAAATGAATAAGCAAACGCAAACTAAGTAATCCCCATTAAAGCTGGCGCTAGCTATTTCAAAAGTATGTACCAAAAGTCGAAATATCTCAACGCTGTTGCCGCATTACGTACACGAAAGTATAATTACACATATAGCCACCTATACATAATAAATTAAAATAGAAACCAAACTGCTCGCTTCATCTCCTATTGATTGAAAAGCGTCCTGTTGCAGCAGTGAACTGAGCGAGGCACAACGTAAACATAAGTTGTGAAGATCAGTTTTAGCCTTCGCTCAATAGTTTAGACTAGTCTAGACATTCAGATGATGTAAAAAAACAACAACAAAAAACCGGAGATATCACTATTTTTGTTTATGTTGTGATTGGGAAGTGATTGTTTGTTTCTATCTTGATCTGGCCAAAAAGGGAGAATTACTAATAAAAAAGAAAAAAAGAAGAAAGAAAAGCATTCGGTGCGTGGGAAAAAGCAAGCGTTAGTTGCTAAGTTCGCAAGGAAAATTATACAAAGCCTGAGAAAGAACGAGGATATGAAACAGAACTAAATTTCACTTCAGGAATTGCAAAACCGTAGCTACGCTTTCATATATCCCTGACGGAATAAATCATCCGTGTTTTTACTCACAAAATTTAAAATTACTGAAAGAAGTACTAAATTTTGATCTAATCCAAAATTTTGTCTCATATAAGTCTGGCAAATTTTATTGCAAATAACGTCAGTTCACTTTGCTTAAAATTCCTTCACAAACTAGATTGTAATTTATTTATTTATCGGATTATTAATCTGTCTACTATTAATTTATGCAATCAAGATTTTTTGTTGGTTCATTCTTAATAGCTATTCTTAAACATCAGATTAGACTCTCCAACTTGTTTCTTCAGATGAGAAGGAACAAAAAGTTCTTGGGAAAAGTTACTTAATTTAGTTTCCGGAGAGAACGCAGGCTGAATATGAGCGGCGAGCGACGCCGCCTTGGCTGCTAGTTTATATTAACCGTGGAATATAATCACACGTGGAATATATTTATAAGCACCACAGATCTCAAATTCAATAAAAAGATAACCATAATAACCATAAAAGAAAATTTTCTCTGCGCCTTACACTTTCTCTGTACCAAAGATAACAGGTAGCGCAGTATTACTTCTTCCTATGGTATGGCTTTGAATGTTTGCAGGATATATACACTGATTACTTGATATATCAAAAAAGCACCACGAGTGTGTAAATCTAACAAGATGCGATTATTAAACTTTTTGGTTGAAAGTCTCTCTTTTTTGTTTGAATGAACGAGACATTCGTTTGAAAGAAGGAGGTATACATAACCGTTGCCTCGTTTAACCCAGACAGAAACAACAAGGTTTTCACCGCAAACTAGTGATGATCGCATCTTGTCACATTAACCTATAGCAAATTAATCAACAAAGGGGTTGAAATGGCAAAAATATGCACCAATAAGCTTGGAGAAAAAGAGAAGCGTGTAACTGATAAAAATTGATTTCACCATGAACGACAAAAAATGGAAATATTTGCTTACCAATTCCTTTCAGAGCGGAGATACTCAACTGAATATTTATAAACAAAACTTGTGAATGACAATTTTTTGGACGTATTACTGTACCTCGTTTTCATCTTAACAAAAGAATTATGACGCAAATGGCATATCGCCAAGGTAATATTTGCTCAAATGAAAGCGAATGAGAAGTGTTGTCCTTTTCATATGAGTTTTTGGACGAGCGCCAACTTTATGTCGTCATAAAACTGAAGGAATTATAATTGCCTGTTTGTTTTTATAAAATAAATAACAGAAAATTCCAGTTCTAATAACAAAACATTTAATGTTTAGTCTGTTGACTTTCATTTTGAGATACGATCATCTTAATCCACAGATTTCTCAAATACTCGCAAATACTCGCAAATACTCGCATGTTTTGATGTTAGGTCAGCGGCGGATCTAGCATTTGGCAAATAAAGTTTCAGTGTCATGAAATTCCTTTCCATTATTAAGTGTAGATTAGGTCATTTGCACGTTTTTCTTTTATACTCTACATAACCTGCTCTCATCCGTAGACTCCACATATTTGCATCTGCTTTTGCCATTGAATACAGGCAACTCTTGCAATCCTGGGCTCGAAGTTGTCGCCTCTCGATATCTCGAACGTTTTACTCGGTCTCTCGGCGAAAAGCGAATAGCTTTGCGAGTGACTAAAATATTCCCCGACTTTTTTCCCCGACATTTTTATCCGATAAGGCATATAAAAAGCCATTCAATAAGAAAGAAGAATTTTATTATGACTGTATGATGTGCAGGTCCAGAAGATACTACATGCGAGTTTGTGAATAGATTTCCTTTCGTATTCAATAAGTTAGCCAACGTTTTGGATTATGAATGAGAATTTTATCGACGATACTTTGTAAAATTCCTCGACGTAACATCACTGGAACGACGTTCTCTAAGATGTGTCCATAACCATGTCCGCCATATTTAATCTGCAAATAAGAAATGAGTTATGTTATTCATATAGTTTTATCTGACATCAGAAATTTATAGTGTGAATGTTGAAACATTTGTTTGGGTCAGTGAGGCGTAGGGTCAGGTTTTGCCTCGTTTTTTCAACGCTTTTCACACTGGGAATTTTGATGATTTTAAATATACGGTGGAGAAACACACTTGATTACCAACCTCAAACTCAAGATCTGCTGCCTGTTTTCGATAAAAGGAGAGCATCCGTACATAAAAAAAACACTTGTTTTCCCTGCTTGTAAGACTTACCAATCTATGTCTCGTATGGATGTCATGCGCAATCACGATACGATCTTCATATCCGTGGTCAACCAACAGCTTAATCATCTTGACACGTTGCGCATCTGACGGGAAATCAATCTTGCTATTTGCCTGGTAATGTGAGACCTCTATTCCAAATAAATCAAATTCCAGGTAACAATCTGAGTAAGCAGCAAACTAAAAATAAAGAGATTTAAAGAGTACACCATGTTAGCTGTACACTCAGCTACATAATGACCAGTTCTGTTCTTAAGATTGGTACCTGGGATCATGAAAAACACATGGAAAAAAAAAGATAATTATTTTTTCAGAGAGACAATACTCACCTCAAATATTTACAAAATTGTTATTTCACATACTAACCTTTAACAGGACTTCATCACTCATCACAAGTGTTCGGTCCAAATGTGACATGACAGTTTTGCTGATGTCAGCACCAGCTTCTTTAAGAATGTCAACAATTTCAAACGGTGCTTGTTCATCACGTCCTGGATGAATGATTAATGGACAACCAACCTTTTTCTAAACGACAGTGTGACCACATAATAAATGAAGTGAGTTAGAGCAATGCTGCACGTACTTTGGGTGGTAAGTCAACTTCCCAGTTGCAAGTCGGTGGGCAGGAGGAACATGCCTCAAAACTTCAGCTTACTTATTAAAGTACTTTACGAAGAGTAAAGATTCATAAATTGTAACAAAAAGATCATCAAAAATTACTTGAGCTTGTCCTGCTGCTATTAAAGATTTCCGCTCGCTTTCTGCCAAAGGATACTGGCAGCCAATTTCCCCGATGCAACCGGCTTTAATTCCATTTCGGCCAACGGTTAAATCATCAACCATGAGCTATAAAACGAGTGTAACACGTCTAAGGGAAAATAACTGACGTCACTTAGAAACATTTTGGCCACAGGTGATATGGATAAATATATAGGAATGGAGGAACTTTAACGCCATTAGAATTAAAATCTTTGATCGACGATATCTCCGTACAATTTTTGGTCTACAGAGTTTGAATAGCCATCCTGTGATCCTGTTATTTTTCTTCACTCTTTAAAAGGTGCACTGATGATGAGACTAGAACCAGCAAAATAAATCGGTGAATAGTTTATATCCGGGATGCTAGTAAGCTAAAAAAACATATCATTCATGGTTGAATATTAGCTGACATTGAGAAAAGTTCTGTCCTTACTTTGACCAAATCATCTACAGTGGCTTTGATAACTTCATCAGTGAGAGTGTGACCAAGGTAATACCCAGTACTACAGATGATATTCACATTTGTAGCTTCTGATACTTTCTTAAGGAACTCGTAATCAGGGTTAATTCCAAATGTGGTCACTTCTACTAAAGTACTGCCACCTAAACGCTTGAATTCTTTTACTTCACCAATCATTGTGTCCACATCTTCATCACCAAACGACAAGTTATACTTGTGACTGTACCTGAAAGGGACAATCAGAGGTCATTTAAAGAACTAAAGGACCAATCAGAACCCATCATTTTGATAATTTGAATAATTTTGGTATCGATGGAAAGTTATTATCGAGCATTGAAAATTAACTTTAAAATGAAAATAACTTTAAAAAGGAAGAACTGAATCTGAAAATTGAAGATGAAAAAAGGAGCTTCGGCAATATGAGTTATATTAATCATGAATCTTTTCTGATTATTAAAATCAGTTAAAAATTGCCCAAATGCCAAGAAATCATAAAAAGTGTGCACGTAATTTTGAAACGTACTTTAAAACCCACATCGAGACCATTTACCCATAGTCATAGGGTATATTAGGGAAGTTAACACATTGACAGATGGTTGCCTGACTATGATAAAAAAAAAAAATTTCATTCAGGAGCACAAGGTGGTGTATGTTCCATGGTTGTTTATGTTTAAAGGGGCTACGACATGAATCACGTGATTGTTGCGTTTGTTTATTTTTTTACTGTTAGCCATAATATTATCGCATCTCTCGCCTCAAATTGATTTTTGGTGCTGCGCCATGAATCAAAATCATGTGATTCATGCCCCTTTAAGCGGTGTTTACACTATTCGATTAAGTGAAGTAATTTTTGATTTAAGGACAAATTGAAGTGTAAACAGAGTGAACATACATTGGCACCTTTTAACGCTGACCCTTAATGTTAATGTTCGTGACTTGACTGTGGAGTTAAAAAGGGCGTATACTTGTGTTATAGATTACTTACGGATATTGTCTCACAAATCCTAAATTCTCCAAAGTTATTTTATTATCAAGTATTTTCTTTTGATGGTCTTCCCGTGGTGGCTTTATAAAACAGTTTCTGTAATCCATACGAATGTGTTCATGTGTGAGAGTTAAACCAATGTCTTTTGGATCCAATGGTCCCAGTACTAAAAGAAAGAAGAATACACTAGAAGAATCTTCAAGCACATTGTATGATAGGATAATTTTTTTCTACACTAGTTAGGCTGTTTTATGTTCCTTTTCTTATTGCAGCAGGTCAGACATTACTAATTGGGACAAGTTTTTGTTAAAATGTGGGTCAGGTCTATAAATCAAGGGCGCTGTTATCAATTAGGTTTGTTTGCACGCAAGAAATCCGTTGGTTATAAATGAAGTAGTAGAATCCAGATAACTTGAACTTTCGGTAACATCATTCTCTCGAACTTTTAATGATTGCACATCTGTCCTTTAAAGATTCTCGTTTTTTCTTCGGAAGATTGAAAAATTTCTATGCATAGAAAATAAATTGTAACAAGATTCTCACCTGTTTGGATTTTTCCTGCCATTTTGAATTCTTGGAGATTTAGATTATATCTAAAAGAATGTGACTAAAAATTGTTTAATTTGAAGTAATGTTAAGCTGCTTTTCCACTTAACTTTTCGCCTGCCGCCGGTGAAAATTTTTCGCCGAGTGATGTCATTTCACTTTTCGCTTGATCACCAGTGGCTTAAATTTGAAGGAGTTCAACTTTGTTCAACTGTCTTGCCGATCTTGATCAATATTTGTGTTCTTTGCTTAATAATTACCGAATGTTTCAACATGGAGAACATGTGAAAATAAAATATATACTTCCTCTTATTTAGAGCTTGGCACTGTGGGCTATGGATAGTAGAGCATGCAAATCTGAAGTAAAATTACAGATAAGCTTATTCTTTGTAAGTCTACCGTACTCAAACCCTTTCCCATTATTAGTGGCGCTGGTGGAGGGGTGAAAGAAACAGAAATCAGACAGTTTTCCTCTTGCAGCCATATAATAAAATACACTAGCAAACACAAAATGTAGCAGGGAAAAAGTAACAACATCTTACAAATTGTACTGCCAGCTGAGAACAGTCAGTGCTGGGAATAAAGAACTGCAATAAAAAAAAGTTTATACACAATTTATACAAAACATTTATACTAACAACAACCGAAGAAGGCTTGTGCTTCTTCTTGCTTTGCTTGGTGCTTTGGAACGCAACGCATGCAAAGCATTCGCGAAGTTATAGGCTGGATTCCAGGGCTTATGCTTTGGCGGAAATTTCTTGATACGGCAACTGGGCTATTTTTGAAGACGCGGAACGCTCTTCTTCTTTTACGCAATTTGAAAAATCATCATATATGCAATATATGGGTATATTTTTTTCATACCTGATGACAAACCAAGGCCATGAATATCACAACTTTTTCATTCAATAGTTTTGGCCTATCACAATGATTTTAGACCTGTTGCATAAGTTCTTCGCTTAACATTCTCACTTACGTGACGAACTTGAAATTAATGGGTCAAAATGAAAGCGATGAGAGTTCATCGCACAGTGCGAACCAAGCTTAAAAGTGCTTCAAAATAACAACAAAAGACATAAATTTCTCCATTTTTAATTTTTTTTTCTCAATCAATATTGAGCCTCCCTTTGTTACATATCCAACAGCGTGAAAGCTTTAAGAAATAAACAGATTTCGTTTCAGCAAAACTTGAAACTATTAAACGTTCTTACCTCAATCAAATGTTATTCTTCACAAATGTTATTTATAAGAAGTGTACGTCCTTTTAAATCAAAACATGACATCTGGTCAAATTACAGACTCTTTTGGACAATATTGTATTGATTTTTTGGCGCTGCGTACGGGTTTTGTCCTATGCGTGTTGAAAAGCGTGAAAGTCAAGCATAAATAATCTTGCTATATTATGGATATCATACTATTGCTTCTCAAAACAGAAATCATTAGTTCAAATCTCAATAAGCTAATTATTACTGATTCTGTCTTTTTTAAGTGCATAACAACAACATAATTATCATCATTGAAATTGTCGGTTTTTTTACCGAGTATGGTACGAGAGAACACGCCGCAGTCGCCATTGTTTTATTTAGATTGAATAGAAATCTAAATAGTGCGTTAACGCGATGCTACTCTATCATTTTTCATGACTTCCTTTACTGGCCCGTCCGTGGGACCAATGAAAAACCCATATTAGAAAACGGGGACCCATATATAGTCGAAAACGGGGACCCGCGCTTTTCTAGTCTAAAGGCCATTTTCCACTAAGCGGAAATATTTCTAGTCTAATGCATGATAAAACAAAGACCAAGCTGTAGCTTAGGCCTGGTTTTCACCTGAATAATAGGTAAATGTCTTTCCTCCAAGTATCAAAGATTTAATGGAATACTGCAAATAGAGCTTTTCCTAAGCCTCGAATGTTCTTAACTTTTAGTTCCTCAAAGCCTTATGTTCCTATATTCTTAATTCTTATAATTTATTATAACTTATAACTTATAATTAATTCTTATAAATTATAAATATATATATATATATTATATATTATATATTCTGATACACTTTCTAAAATCTGCCTTAGTTAAATCTCTTTTCTATATTTTGAGTACATAAACTAAATTAGTGCTGCTGGAACACATATTCGGGTTTCTCGGATTCTCGGGTGTGGTATGTTGAAACTTTGGATCCTTAATCAACGAGTGCTTTTCTTTTTCGAACAACACGGATTCCTAAAACGCATCAAAAGTTTCATCATCCCCTGACGTTCATTAGTAAACCGAGTTGTATCAGTTGCAAAGATTTACTGAGATTATGAGTGGAACATAACACTGATATTTCTAATATATACCCAAAATGTAAGGACGCCAGCTTTCATCTCTGCATCGAAAAGGTTAAGTGACCAGTACCTGAGATCACAAAATGTTCATCGAAGTTATTGATATTAGAATAAATGGTCTCTCCTATCTCGCTGTCCACCTAGTTTTAATCTAATATGGAAAGAATCATTCTGGCTTATATCCGGAAAGCTTATACGGAGGAGACTTGTATTTTAAGATTTATGAGTGAAAATTCGTCGCTCAAAAGAAACTGTACTTGACCAAAAATCTGGGGTAACTCTTGCTAGATACGGCCTTGTTTTGTAATGATCAGTCAGTCTTATTAAAATGACATATGTGTAGAAGAGTTTGGAAGTGATCTAAAGATCTGGACTCGAGACCTAGGACTCTTTACGACCCGACACCGGGACACTGGGAGATGATTTCAAGAGCAGGATTTCAAGCTGAAAATCAAACAAGGCCATCATTGGTAGATTTTGTTTGTTGGATCAGTATTCTTCATAATAAGTGAAGAAATTTATTATGTCTTGGACCTGATGATTTACGTTCGGCTACATTTTGAGAGAATCTTTTTAATTGGTGTGAATTTCTGACCATAAGTTTTGGATCATAATTTTGGAGAGAAAAGAACAGATCAGACTACATAGTGGATTTTTATTCGGTTTTTCCAAAGAAAGAATATATTCGCGATATATTCCAGTAGCTACATGACGTTGTTATATGGATAATATAATAATATAACAATGTTATATGGGCTTCTGAACGTTACCGTACGTCAAAAGACGTCACGTGTCTACTGGGATACGTGTCTACCGGGGGGCTTATGGTCGGAGTTTTACGGTATGAAAATTAACTAGAAGGCCAGAGGCTTTAATAATTCCGGCAGTCCTTGAGGAGGAAACCAACTGAGTCCAAACTACTTTAAGATCGGAAACTTTCATGCAGAAACTCGTAATTTGTCAATTAGGCTCCGCCCTCTATTAAACGCCCTGGTTTTTTTATTTAAACTAATGGCAATATTTTTGGGTTAGAAATGTTTAAGACAAACAACTCGACAGGAAATACAACTCCACAGGAAATACAACTCGACAGGAAATAAGGAAAAGTATGACCTAATTGGGTATCAAAATCTAACCCAGTGGACAAAATCTTCAAAATGTCTCTGTAGAAGAGGGTTTTTTTACAGAAAAAGCAGGCGATATTGCTTGCCATTCCTTTAGAAAACACTCCATCAGAGACATTTTTAAGCTTTTGCCTACTGGGAAAGTTCCAAACACCCACGGCATGATCTTAAAAGCTTTAGGTATTGCGAAAGGTCAGTACAGAAACAAAATAAAGTCTTTTTAAATCATTTTCATATTTGAAGATCATCTCGCATTTTAAAGAACTCCTCCACGTAAGTTAATAACTTAAAGATTCATCCATGTTCAATTTGTCGTTAACTGCTACTTCTAAACAACTTCATTGTTTGTCTAATTTTGTTATCTAATATTTTTTTTCATCGTTTCTTATAGAAATTAAAAAGATAGAAATTAAGTTATTAACTTACGTGGAGGAGTTCTTTAAAATGCGAGATGATCTTCAAATACCGTAAATCTCCGAATATAAGCCCTGGGCTTATATAAGGTCGTAAGGCTTTTTTGCTGGGCTTATATACAGGGGGGCTTATAATCGGGGGGGGCTTATACACGGAACAACATTTGTGTTAACAACAACAATCATATATTTTGTATAGCGTTTAAAAACGTACAATATAAAATATTTTTCATTGTTCATTGTCATCATCATCAAGCTCGTACTCCCCATCTTCTAAGTCTTCTTCATCGTCGATTTCACTGTCACTAGATGCATCGTCTTCATCCTCACTTATCAGATGATACTCTTCTTCAGGTAACGGCATTGTGTACCCTTCCATACCCCGTATGTTTACTTTATCATTTTCGGATCCGTCAACGTTTGTGGTAATTCCACATTTTTTGAACGAACGAATAACCATCTCTTTGTCTTGCATTAGTTTTTCCCATGCAATCGCAACCCATTTTGTAGTTAGAATTCTCATATCAAATGGGTCCTCGGGGGAGGCATTGAACTCCCCTGTACTTATTATCTTTATGGACCGAAGATTCATAAATGTATTGTCAGAAATTCACTAAAAAAATAAAAAATGTTTTTCTACAACGTTTTTTGTGTATTTGATCCATGTATTAACCCATGGGCTTATATACGGGGGGGGGCTTATATATGGACCTACCTTTGCGTTAAGATTTTGGTGGGCCTATATTTGGGGGGGGGCTTATATTCGGGGGGGCTTATATTCGGAGATTTACGGTAGTTTCAATAGAACTTAATCTACGAAAACAAAAGTGACGTGTTGCCTCTATGTATAGGATGAAAATGGAAATAAAATAAAATAAAATAAATAAAAGAATGGAAGACTTTTCACATGGTATATGACCATAGTTTGCTGACTTAGTTTGTAAAATTTAAAAAGAACAAAACACTTCGTTTAATAACGACATAAAAAAATATCTTTATTTTTAAACGAAAAAAACTTTTAAAACGATTTTTATAGATACAGTCTTCCTATGCAGCACATATATTTGAGTTTGCTGTTTATCATTACATTTATAAACAAAGCGCCCGAAACCCAAAATAATCCGAAATATCTGACGATAAGCAGCAAAAAACTGTTAGTTCGACAGATAGATAGAATGTGTAACCCCAATAATTTCTTTCGGTTATGCGCGCGGAAAACACGAGAGGCTTGCCTGAGAAACAGATCTAATGTCTTCTCACCCTTGATCATAATTTCCATTAATGAATTTCCCGCTAAAGTAATAACATATGCTCACTTACTTATTCAAATAACTCATAAATTATAAGTTGCAAATATACCTATACTCAATGTGGGTAAACGAGTTTAAAGTCAAAATTTCATGGATGATTAATTCAATGTCATTTTCGAACATTGCGAG
Organism: Turritopsis rubra; assembly: GCA_039566895.2. Lineage (NCBI taxonomy): Eukaryota > Metazoa > Cnidaria > Hydrozoa > Anthoathecata > Oceaniidae > Turritopsis > Turritopsis rubra. The sequence continues at coordinate 1,751,572 of CM077622.1, forward strand.
GTAAACATGCGCATATATGAACGACTTTTGTGCGTAAACAATTTCACAGCGCTTTCTGCTCACAAAAGGCAAAAAATAATTCAGCTTTTGCAATTTATAAGCGACAGGAATGTAAGGTAGTATTAACGATGTGATTTTGTGAAGAATCCAAGTTTGCCAAGCCATTCTGATGCAGAGGGATAGATTTCTACTGATGATTGCTCAAGGTATGAAAGAGATATCGTTTGATCAGTTCTACTTGTATATGGGGCGTTATTTTTCGAAAGGGAGGAAAAATATACGAATGCAAATACTGAGTACACTAAACTGTGTGGGCGTGCAATTATAAGTAAATATTTGTATCTATATTATGTTTGTCTAACCTCGATCATCATTAGTTTGCGGTCAAAACTTTGCTATTTTTATCTGGGTTGACGAGAACATTGTTGCGCATTATTGCGCACTTTAAAAGGAAAATAAGAGAATTTCAACCGAAATGTTGTATGATTGCATCTTGTCAGACAAACACACTCGTACGTTTTGTACATCTCTTGCCAGCCTTTTCCACACTTCTTTACCAGACTTCTACATAAAAATGTAACGCCCTAATATATTGCTTTATAGATTGGAGCGCCATACGCCCTGATGAAAAGAATTTATATTGGAATTATCATGACTGTATTTGCAATCTATGAAGGATTATCAAAACCAACTCTAAGCAGTGAAAAAAAATTCCCGAAGCTTATAGAGTTTTTCAAGCAGAAGCCTGACATTCATTCAAAATACAAACTAAAAAACTGCGATGCTGACGTGCATAAAGAACATTGTGGATACAGAGTTACGACACGGAAGAAATGTCCTTTGAGCTTGCGTGACGCCATTGCGGAGATAATACCGGAATATATTTCGGTTGTTCGGAAATCCGATTTGCTGTATTTTTCGGAGTTTGTCATGAAAGAATTTCGCGTTCATACTTGTTCCAACATGATTTCGTTTAAAACACGTGGAAATGATAACTTCATGGGATTAAAAGGTATGCCGTTTATTCTGGAGATAAAACTTCCATATTTGTATCCCTTGGCGAGTAGTAACAAGTAACTGTAGAGTACCTCGTTTTAAAGCACCACCCTCCCGCAGATTTAAGACCATGGGTTTACATTGATATTTAGGCCCAAAGTGCTTACGGGCTAACCTTCAGCATTTGGAAAAATACAAATTCATTGCTGGTGTAACATTTTTTTCTTAAAATTTCAGTCAAATTTACGGATTTCGTCTAAATAGTCTTGAATTAACGTATTCCCTTTTTCCATTTTTCTGTGGAGTGATATCGGACTTTTATCTCTACAGTCTAGGAACTTCAAGTCCATTTCCTCTTGAGGTTTGCCTTCTACCAAATTGGGGAATATTTTGGCCATGGGCTAAAGTGCGGGTCAATTATGAAATATCAAAATTGCTTGGACATTTATAATCTGCTTTTAAGAGCATGGGCTTAAATACGGGCGTATAGGGTATGTGGAAATTTGTGAAGGGTTTGCATTCAAGTTAGAAAAACATAAAAGAAGATAGTGCAAGCATTGGTGATACAGACTGAAAACAGAAATTCTGTTAGTGTGCTCCTCCACATGTCTTTGATACTTTTATGATGATGATAAAATATATGATGATGATAAGATATATAAGAATACCGGAGGAGTAATATGTTTACTCAGATGATAGTTATTAGAAACTTCCCTGATCTGGAAGTCTTCAAATCTTCAAAAAGTCTCTGCGGAGGAGTGTCTTTTTATTGAAACAACAGGCGAGATTGCCATTCCTATAGAAAACACTCCTCCTCATGGGCTTTTTCCCCAGTTATCCACAGTATCACTTAATGCATTTTTAACGGTTTAACTGAAGCTTGGGTTTGTACTCACTTTGATCACACGATAGAAAAATAATTACTGTACATTGGTTGTCATGTGATCAAAGTGAGTGCATGATAAAAGTGCATGGTAAATAGACTACATCTAATATATAATATATATAATATATAAATATATAAACAAATAGACTGTTTCTATTGACATAACTAACGTCTTCAAAAATAGGATGGAGGGAAGCGAACCTTAAGGGATGAAAAAAATTCATAAAAAGAGTTTTCTATGTTCAGATTTATCTTCATCATATATGGACGCTAACATCAACATTCCCATCCCGCTTGGTGACTCGCAGCTGTTCGCTGTTTCTGAATGGTCCGCACAAGATGTCAAGTTCAAGACAAAATTCAACAAGGAAAATAAAGACATTTATAATATCAAAGGTTACTGTGAATCAGGTATGTAGTCTGTCCAAAAATAAAATCTGGTGAAGAGCTGTTTGAAGTAGTTTCAAATCAACTTCCTACTTGCAAGTCAGCGGGTACATTAGGCAACCACAACGGTAGGAAGCCCAAAGACTTAAAACTCACCGTTACTTACTTACTTACCTAGGTACTCTCAAATCAATTTAACCCATTTTTAAAAAGAAATACTGGAAACTGTCCTACATCTTTTCGATCCTTGAGCGGTTACACAGACCCCTTCTGACATTCTTTCTGCGTAAAGTTTAGATTTTCAAGTAGAGCATTTACTTTTCTTAAAAAAATCGGTTGCCGGTCTAATAGCCAAAAGAACGTCGTTAAACCGCTATAGATTGAGAACTATGGAAACAAGTCGGCCATACTTCCTTACAAATGTGCATAAGTAACTACAACATGGGTGGATTCTCAACGGTAACACAGCTAAAAGACTTGTCAATCATTTCTAGTATGGAACGCTATTATATAATCTTCGTTCCGTGACACACGTACGGTCTGGTTTCCACATGAAAAATTAATTCCATGTCACGTTTTTTGCACCACCGACCGACTGAAAGCCACATGTGAAAGCCACATGTGAAAGCCACATGTGAAAGCCACATGTGAAAGCCACATGTGAAAGCCACATGTGAAAGCCACATGTGAAAGCCACATGTGAAAGCCACATGTCAAGAGTGGCATACAAAGTTAAATCTAAAGCCAGCCAACAGATTTGCAAAGAATGCAAAAAGTGATTTTTTTCACTCGCTCCTAGTATCCAGGGCCAATGCAAAAGGCTCTTGGTTCGAAGTTTCGACTCTTTGCCAGTTATTGAGCTATTGACGTTACTACAAATCAGTTCTTTTCAGCAGATGTTTAACCTGCTGGAAAATGCAGAATTCTACCGTTCTGTTATTTATGCACTTCCTGTTAATACTGTTGCACCAAAGCAGTTTCCAAATCACGAATGTAAATAACAGACTGTCGTGTTTGTATGTGTTTATTTGTTTTTATTTTCTTTTTTAGAATATCTACCTTTAGATCGTATTGGAAACATATTTGACGTTGATATTTTGCCGAATGGTCCAGTCAGTATTTTATTGCACAATATAAACATTGACAGACTTCAAATAAAGGACTGCAAAATTTATGGTTCCGTTCAACCTTTAATAGGAAATTACGAGCTCGCTTTTTCAGGTTTGCATTATTTTTTTAATTTCCGCCACATAGTGGTCTTTAAAATAACAATTGAGCAACTGCTAGCAACTTGATTATCCTGACAGAAAAGTTAAAGCAGTTTGCGTGTAGAGTAAATTTCTAATCCGCCCTTTTCACGCCAACCCTTTATGGCGTTAATTTTTATGATTTGGCGTTAAAAAGAGGAGGCGTTAGATGTTTGTCTGTGAAAGTTTAACAATGAGCTTTTCAAAAATAGCGCCAATATAGACTGTTTTTGAAGAGTGTGAAGTTAAATTTGAAGTAGCGTAAAAAACCAAGGTATCATTGCATTTAAATCAACCAACAGGATTTCCTCTTTTTAACGCCCGGACACTTAAAAAATGGAAAGAGAGATAAGGGTGTTGCATGGGCGGGTGTAAAACTTACTGGAGAGGGTGCTTTAAAGAAAGGCGCGCATGGGAAGAAACACCGCTTATTGATTGGATTTCATTTTTCTTTCTTTATTTATTTCTTAGGAGAAGGAACAAAACAGTTTGGCGGTTCTCACATTCACGTGTTCATCACAAAAGACGGTCAAACGAAAAACCTGGCCATATTAATCGAGTTTCAAGATCACTCGCCCGTTTATTTACTAAAGAGAATTTATGGCTCGACAATCAGCCGAGCAAATATTCTCCGAGATCGTAACCAGACGATTGCTTTATACATTTCTAAACAACCCACTGCTAACTTCTCTAACACATACACCTCGCATGGTAGCTCCAGGTGGCTCCACAGAGACTCTCATTTCGACCCAGGAGCATATCTTTTGGTAACACTACCTTTTCCGAAACGAAAAGCGTTAGATATGAAGATTGAACTTCTGGCTGATGGTCTATCTTTTAGTATTCCTGAAAGTGAGAGTTTGTCTGGTGAGTTAATACTTGGTGCTATATCTCCTGAAAAAATCATCCACGCTAATAATATCGAAGAAGAAAAAATCAATGATAAAAACTCGCCGAGATACAGTAAAATGAAAGTGTTGAAGTTTCGTTATTTCCTCTTTAATGACACTTACTTAGCAGCAGTCGAGTCACATTTGAGTGACGAGGAAGAACTCGCCGATCTCATGCCTGTCGGTAGGCCAGACTTATTAACGGAAAGCAATCGAGCTTATTATACTAGTACTAAACATGCTGACGCGCTTGATCGTTTTTTTACCAGGAAAACATTTAGTATGGAGATGAATATGAGTGGTAATGAAAGAAAGCGCAACATGATGGAGATAAAGACAGATGATGGAGATCCCTTAGCTGTGGCTGAAAAAGTTGGCCTACTGTGACGTTATCATGAATTGAGGAATTATTCCGGAGATAATATTTCTTAGACCAGCTATAGTTTAGACTAAAATGTCCCCCGTATTTAAGAAGAATGAACATAAAAAATCATCATAACAGAGTATTAACCATTGTCGTACACAGGGGGTAGACTGCAATACTTAGGAATAACTATTGGAAAAAGATGTAGCCTATTTTCTGACTTTCAATAATCTTGACAGAATAACGAAGACTGTATAACGAAGACAGAGAAAGATATTTTTTATATTGTTACCTTTTAAGAGGAGATAAATTTTTGCACAAATAATATTTTTTTGAAGTCAACGCAAATCTGTAACACTGTATGGACAATCATTTACCCTCCATTAAATATTTACAAATTGTAAATGTAACCAGTGGGCGAAATCTACGAAAAGTCTTTGTGGACTTTAAGAGAGTACTTTGTTTTCACGAGTGAAAACAAAAAATTCGAGATTTTACTGACTTTTTGACTTCTTTATTACATATAGGACAGAGATTGCTTTGTGACATGAATTAAGTGTGAAAAAAAACCCCAGAAAAAACAAACAAACTTTGTTAAACAGTTGGATAATTAAATTAGATTATCAGACACTTTTTAACTAATAATAATAATTAAAAAAAAGAGACATTACAGCTACTATTTTTTATTAGAAAATGTAATGGTTATTTCAAGAAAGAGAAGACATACCGAAACCAGTGAGCAAGATACAGAAATTTCATTTCAATGTCACACAATCTGACAATAATAATAATAATAACAATAATAAAAAATTGGCGGGAAAAAATCAGTCACGCCTACCTCCAGAATATAGTATTTCAAATACTCACAAATTTTCAAGATCAACATCAGGGAAACGATTCAAAAGATCATCGATATGGGTAATGGACTCAGCATTACCAAGTGGATTACGTTTAATTTTAACAACACCATTGCTCGTCCAAAACGAAGTGACCATGCCCTTTTTCCATAATTTCTTGCATTTATACAGAAGATTTCGATTGGTGTCACACAAGCTCTCGTTGATGTAAATACGTATATCATCAGGAATTTGCAAGGTATTAGAATCAAGATCTTTTAATTTTTTCTTATTTGCGATGATTTTACCAACGTCTTTTCTTCGTGAAAATTTTACAATCGTTATTCCTTTTTTCCCGATTCTATGACACGCTTCAATATGATCACTCTCGATGTCAATGTCAATTTTATTAAGGATAATCCTTACCTTTTCTTCCAAATCTTCCTGACCAACCGAGGGTGGAATTTTGGCAAATTCTAAACACTCACGTCTGCTATATTGCTCCTGTTGAGACAAACGCCGTTCCAGATTAGTTATCCGCTTCGACAAGAGTTCAGAGGTATTACGTGTTACCGCCAACTCCCCTCGGATCGTATCAAGTTGGTTTTGGAGCTCTTGGTTGGTGTTCATCAGCTCTGTGTTTTCAGACTGCAAGTCCTGCACTAGTTTAATCAACTGGTCTTTATTCAAATTCTTTAAATTCGGCATGATTATACGTGTTAATATTATTGTATTTATATAATATTTATTAGTTTATATAAGATGACTATAGTTTGCTTCCTTCTTCGACATCCGACCTCTACGGTGGCCAGAACGACCCTCTAGAAAAACCTACTAAATTATCGGAGTATAAAGTTTATCGTAATCTTATTGTGAGGCTTATTAGGACAAGTAAACGAAATTATTTCTTAAACTACTTTAATTTGAATAAGAAAAATTTGCGGAAAATGTGGAAAGGCATTCAAGACCTAATCTCAAGCAATACCAGAAACAAAAATAAATGTCTTTCATTAATTATCAACAATAACCTAACATCCAATCAAAAACTAATCGCTGATGCCTTTAACAATTATTTTGGGAGTATATCTATATCTATTCGAGAAAAGATTCCTTATACATCCAAATACTTTCAGAATTATCTATTTAATGCTAATCAAAACTCTATATTTTTGTCTCCCACATCACCTGTGGAAGTTTTAATTGCATTAATGGTCACAAAGCATCTGGACCTTACAGTATTCCACATCAAATCTTGAATTTACTGAAATTTGAATTGTGTACTCCCCTTTCCTCTTTAATCAATCTTTCCTTTACCTCTGGTACCTACCCAACTGCACTAAAACTTGCTAAGGTTATTCCAGTATTCAAAAAAGATTCGCCCTTGGAAGTCAAAAATTACCGCCCAATTTCCCTATTATCTAATATAGATAAGATATTTCAAAAGTTAATGTAAGAGCGTATAATTCCTTTTTTTGCAATTTCATCAAACGTTGTACCCATTACAATTTGGATTCCGAAAGATTCAACAACTTTGTCCCTGATTAACATTACTGAAACAATTTTAAAAGCGCTGGATAATGGGGAAGTTGCATGTGGGATATTTTTAGACTTACAAAAAGCGTTTGACACAGTGGATCATTCAATACTACTTGCTAAGCTGAATCATTATGGTATCAGAGGTAATGCATTAAATTGGTTTTATTCCTTTTTAACTGATAGAAAGCAATTCGTTTGTATTGGAGGTCAAAGTTCAAATATTTCTCCCGTTCTTCACGGAGTTCCTCAAGGTTCAGTGCTGGGACCCTTATTGTTTTTAATTTATATCAACGACATGCATACGGCAGTTAGATTTTCTTCTGTATTCCATTTTGCCGATGATACAAATATGTCAAATTGTAGTAAAAATATAAAACAACTCGCTAAGAGGGTCAACATTGATTTGAAACTCTTGATGCACTGGTTAAATGCAAACAAAATCTTTCTTAATGCAACAAGACAGAACATGTTTTGTTTAAACACAAGCGTCGTAATGTTGATTTTAATTTGTGTATTAAGATTGACGGAAAAAAAATGTCTAAGAGTTCTTCCATTAAATATCTTGGAATCCATATAGATAAAAATTTGAACTGGTCTGTGCATGTCAACAAGCTATCTTACAAACCAAGAAGAGCAAATGGAGCTTTAGCAAAACTTCGTCACTTTATGCTACAACCTCTTTTAATTTCTGTCTATTATGCTATCTTTTATTCACATATGGTTTATGCCTGTCAGGTTTGGGGTCAAAGGGAAAACCTAGTCACAAAGCGTATCTTTCTGCTACAAAAACGTGCAATTCGTACTATTTGTAATGCTTACTGGCTAGCTCATACATCCCCTCTGTTTCGGAAATTAGGTCTCCTTAAGCTTTTTGACATTGTAAAATTTTTAAATATATCTTTTATACACAAGGTTCTTAATGATAAACTCCCCCAAGTCATTCGCAACAATTTGATTTTTAAACGCTCTGATTTGAATTATAATACTCGCGGAAGGAACATAGGTTCTTTAGTTCAACACCCGTTCAAGACTTTCTCATTTGGTAAATTCTCCATCCAATATCAGTCGATCTGCCAATGGAATCTCATTCAAAACCATCTTCAACTTGACGACTTATCTGTGCTTACATTTCCAAAATTAAAAGTCTTAACTAAATCATATGTTATTTCTCAATATATTGACTAATTGACGAAAACTTATTACATATGTTATTATCATTTTTATCACTTTTGCTTTTTTTAGGTGGCCACTCCCTTTGACTAGAATTTTTCTATATGGAGTGGTCTCTTAGTTATTCTTTCTTTCATTGTTATTGTAAGTATGAGAGTTAGAAACTAAATAAATGATTACTTACTTACTTACTCACTCACTCACTTACTTACTTTGTGGAGGAGTGTTTTTTTAATTGAAACAGCAGGCGATATTGCTTGTCACTCCTATACAAAACGCTCCTCCTCATAGACTTTTTGAAGATTTTGCCCACTTGCCAGTACATAAAAAATAAAACAATGTAACTCTGAGAAAACAAAAGAATTACAGTAAAAGTTTCGTTTTTGTTTTAACTATAATATAACATAATATGATATAATATAATATATAATATATAATATATAATATATAATATATAATATATAATATATAGATATAATATATAATTGTTTGGCAAAAAATCGGAAGTAGCAGAACGGAGTTAAACAAAATCAAGGAAGTGAAATTATCGTATGAAAAGTATTTCCACATGCTTGTATACTAAAATACTAACAGAAGAATGTCCTCTTCATGCAATAAGAACTTTGCGTCCTGATAGACAGATTATACTCTATGTCTCCGTTGAAGGCAAGTGTTATTATGATTAACGGAATTATATTTCAGCATTTCCAAATTACAGATTGGCTATTTATTAGAATTAAGAGTGGTATAATAATATAAAAATATAATGATAACTAAATAAATATATAAACTTTTATATTTTTTATAAAACGCTTTCGCCACTTCTGGTAATTGAAAACTTTTGTCTTCTATTTCGGGGTGTTTGTCCATATATGCATATACCATGTGAATACCAAAAAAAATAATCTAGAAAGACTTCAGAAAAGAACGTATGTGCCCCTCCTCAACCATATTTGTCTGGCGAGAAATATCAAGTGTGGTGCAATGTAAATAAAATACCAAAGGCAATCAGTATCCTTATGTTTGAGGTTCATAGGTTAAATTGTCCCCCACTTTACTGTTCGTTTCGCTTCGTATATATACAGAGAAAACACTGTGATGATGTTAATGTCTGGACCGGGTTTACAGTTCTACCGGTGGACATCTTGTCCGACATGGAAAAAATAATCTTCAGGCCTGCACAATATCATCCCACAAAGTTAAATCCAAACAAAAATTAATTCCCATATAGTTTAAGTATAAAGTATGCAAATTCCTAAGATTAAGAGTTTTGATGCATGAATCAATTATATATAGTATAATAATAGTACTGGTATTATACGCATGCATACCTGAATTTAATCCATAACATAAAGGCCAGTGGCGGATCTAGAGGGTAGTCAAAATTTGTGGAGGAGAATGTTAACTATTAAAGTATAAAAGAAAAGCGTGCAAAGTCCATTGGTGATACAGACTGAAAACAGAAATTATGTTAATGTGCTCCTCCACAAATTGCGACTACCATCTAGATCTGCCGCTGGAGGCAGTATATATGAGACGCCTGTCTGCATGACTGGCAGTTTCTTTTGTTTTCTTAACCTTAAATGACTGGCAGTTAACTTGCTCTAATAAAAATGATTGCATATCTATATATACATTGTGTACACTGGAATGTCCTGTGGCTGTGCTGTCAGCTACAAAAATCTGCCAGCCATACAGAAGCCTAAAAACAAACAGGAACTGCAGCCAGAAAATTGTTGAGCTACACGGGGAAATGAAAGATCAGCTGTCTCACGGCGCTGACCAATTAGGATTGCACGTTTTCAATATAATTCCTTTATATCAGTTGTAGTATTCCATTCCTACATTAACCATGGTTTGTGGACAGCCTCTATTCCAATATATTGCAGAATCAGCCTACAACTGTGGTGGACAAAAAATCTTGGAATTACGTACGGAGGTACAAACGCTAATGAAATATCAGCTGCTCTCCGCGCTGACCAAGCATGGGAGACATCTTTTTTGGGAGAGTATGAGCCTTTGAGTCAATACATAAGTGTGGTTGGTCCACTGATCTAAAAAAAAAACAACTGGATCGAACAACCTATTGCCACGGATATCAAATTTTTGAAGCTCACTTTAAGGACCCACCCACAGCAAAAAAAACACGTATAAAGGCGTATATCGTATAAAGGCGGCGTTTTGCGCTTACCATAGTTTCTGTGAATGACCCTTTCGATACACGAACATATTCACACATGTCTTTGGGACGTGTTGGTCACTTTTAAACCCAAATCTGTTATGTATGATGTATGTACGCCGTACTTCATACTTCACTTTTCTAGAAGCCATAAAGTTGTCGGACTTTTCGTTCTCAAATCATGTATGCTGGACATTTAAATATGCTTCAGAGGCAATTCCGCAGCTCACCGGTAAAACGCGATGGAACATTTACCCAGAATTTATATTGCTAACGCTGCAAGTATCAATGAAATGCACAATATCAATGAAATGTAAACGTTCGGGTCCAAAATTGCTCAGATAATAATTCGGTACACCTCAGCATTTAATGCTTTCTGCTCCTCTAGCACATGTCTACTATTATAGATCAACTATGTGCATCATCCATTAAAATAATCCTACCGATTTTCACCTTCATTGTTGAATAATACACCTTTACCGAATATCTGTTCAAACACCGTGTTCTGGCCTAGTCAACAAGTATGGCCTAAAGTTAAGTTTGTGTTTATATTTGAAGCTACCATATTGCGATTCCAGGAATGAATGATGAATAATGCTCGTCGTTCAGTTCGTTTTAGCCAATAATCAGAAAACGTTATTTTCCGTATTACCCTTTAGACATCACTAATGGGTTAACAAGGATGTTTGTACAAAGATGAAAAAGTAAAGCTCAAGACACAAAACAACTTTGGAGTAAGACATAAGTTTTTTTTCCGACTATTTGAAGATTACTGTCATGTCACCGAAGTCGCTGCTGTCGCAGATGCTTAAATTCTCTAATATCACTAGTAGAACTTCATCTCAACTGTTCAGTGTCTCAGCAAACACCTTGCAAAATTCTCACCAATTAACACTGTCCGGATATGAAGCAAATCAAACGCATGAATTATTTACGGTGTTGAAATTTTTCTTTTTTTTCGTTTTCTTGCGACAAAATTCTTATCGTATTAATATATAAATTGTTTTATAATTTCCCCTCTTAATTCGGCTACCTATCACTTTTTTTTTCCGTATTCGTTCTTATGCGTGCAACTGGTGACCTCGTGGTAGAATGCTCTCCTCCAGTACAGAAGGTCAGGGTTCAAATCCTGGCCGTGTCATGTCAGCAATTATACAGTGTGAATCAATCCACTTAGCATTCAGCTTGAGAGCAGGGTTGATGTCAAAGGGGGTTGTCTAGTTGAGCGGATGAGGAAGAAATGCGACTTCCGTAGCACAAATGAGGGCTTTAAATGCTCTAGGATCTCCTATGCACGACCCTCATTGATAACCGTTAAAAACTGAAGAGGCTTTCCTGGGTAAACATTATTAAATAAATAAATAAATAAATAAATAAATAAATAAATAAATAAATAAATAAATAAATAAATAAATAAATAAATAAATAAATAAATAAATAAATAAATAAATAAATAAATAAATAAATAAATAAATAAATAAATAAATAAATAAATAAATAAATAAATAAATAAATAAATAAATTATGTACACACTTTACTGTGTCTGTTTTAGGGCGGTAGCAGTAAGGGGGTACTGTTGACTACATATTTAGCTAGCTAATTGAGAAAACTTGAACTATCATATATAACAATCTTGTTTTTGTGTTCATTTGTAACAGCATTGTATTAAGGCGCAACAATAAACGAATTCAGAGAGAATTTAATATGCACAGAAAAATGGTTGAAAGCAATTTTAATAGTTACTTTTCATTGCGGCGATGGTGTAATGGAAGCACCTTCGGTTTTCACCCATGCGCTTGGGGTTCAATCCCTACTGCGGAAACTGCGCTTTGAAGGCAGCGTATTCAGCCCATTAGGAGCCATTGACTGACCGCATGCTGGCCAGTGGGCAAGTCAGAGCAATGCTTAACGTATCTCTTGCGGTAAGTTAACTAATGAGTTGACTGTCGGAGGGGATGAAGAGCCATTGATATAAATGGTTATGCCCCAAGGACGTTAAAACTCCCCGTTACTTACTTACTTACTAAGGGCTATCTCAATTTACTTATGCTGATCAGAACACGTTACATTTAGATCACAATTACTGAATGTACTTATACTTTTATTGTGCTTTTACAAATTTCTTCCAACGTTTGTTTGCAAATCTATTTTTCATAGGACCCATATTGGCAATAGAATTTTAAATTTGTCTATAATCTGAATTGGTTATGCTGTATAAATATTTGGTAAATAAATGAGGTCCCTATTAGGGAGTTTACGCAACGAGAAAGTGATTATTATCTTTTTTTCAAAATAATAATTATTTCGAACATTTAACATTTGATTTGCTCCTGAAATTGATTTAATACGTTCAAAACAATAACGAAGTATTTTCATCGTCGTTAAATCATTGAACAGTAAAATCTTAGCTTAGCGATATCTTCGTAACGGTTCGGACGTAAGTGATCATATACAATATTTTGATCAGCATTTCGAGCTCTATCACATACTACTACTTTCGTTTTATTAATCTGTAACTTTAATTTTACACAGTGAAAATACAGTTCAATTTCAGCTTCATTGTTCCTCCTCCTTCTCTAGGCTTTGAATATTTTCCTTGCCAATTTAGCAACTACAATCAAATCTCTGTAGTTCGAACCTCCATAATTCGAACTCTCTTTAATTCGAACTAATTTCAAGGTCCCTTCACCTATGATTTCTTTGTAAACGAACCTCCGTAATTGGAGCTCTCCATAAGTCGAACCATTTTTTCGGCCCCTTGGATGTTCGAATAACAGAGAGTGTAGTTTGACTTGCTTACCCAAACCTTAATATAGTGATTGATTACGCAAAAAAGTACAGTGTAGAGTATCATGAAATTTCTTTTTATTCATTAGTGTTTATTGTGTTACTTGCACGCTTTTCTTATCTTATCTTTTCTTTTCTTTTCTTATCTACTCTAAATAACTTAACTTAACTCTCCTCCGTACAATTCACCTGAGTCGAGTTATATTAGATCTGTTGTTGTTGTTGTTGATTCCCTGGCTAGTAAACAATCATCTGTTCTGCTTCACCTTCAAGTTTCATTTATTTTTCAATATACTTTCCACATGAACATCCTTTCTCATCAAATATTCATCCCTCTTTCTTTGAATTCTTTCTTCCAATATTATCTGCCTGCCACTCCAGCATACCGTATATTATATTTAACCGTGTGCATCGGCCTTTTGTTGTAGGTCTTAGTTCTTCTTATTGTAGGAAATTTGTTCATACAGGTAGAGGAGGAGTGGTGGTGAGGTGGCGGTAGGAGAAATGTTAGAGAAGCATATGTGTGGCGTATGTGTTACACATTTACAGCTCATGTATATAAATAAACAAGATTTCTGTCCACATCCTATTTCCTTTCTACTTTATAAAGAGACTTTCTTATCAGGTCATTGACATTTTCAATCATTTTCATCTTCGAGTATTGCAAAATAACATCGAACAATTTGTTACATCAAAGATTGACCGCTAAACGGGTTTTTATTGCACAGTGAATGAGTTCGCACCTTGTTTTCTTTTCGTTTTTTTCCCAACAAACAAAACCACTCAGATGTAATATTCAAAATAAATTCCTCGGTTGATATTGTATCGACAGTAAAACTATTGCAAATTCTTAGTAAAAATGAATATAATTAACGATCTTTTAAGAAATCACAACGCAATTGGGTTATGATTTAACAAATATATTTAGAAGATATTCTATGTAAAATAAGAAATCGTTAGATTTCACACTTGGGAATTCGTTATAATCAAAAGAGATCGAATTTTGTAGAAGAAACAATATAATGTTAAAGATTATTAAAACAAACAAATAAAAAGAAACAAAATAAACAGAAAAAACAACAACAATTCAAATTTAGGAAATCTTGCCAGATTTTCTTCTTCATTTTCTTTACCACAACTGTTCTTGAATGTTAAAATCACAGCAGTTCAGAAATTTTGAAAATCTTTGTACGTTTGTACGTTTGTACGTACAAAGTGTCGAATTGTTGAGACAAAAAATTGGTAATTAAAAAAAAACAAAAAATAAAAACGAAAACATCAAACATCAACAACAACAAACTCAAAACAATAATCATAAAAACAAACTTCACACTGCTGTCCATATAAGTAAACGGTTCTGTTTTTAATACTTAATAGTTATTTTCCTCGTTTGAACCCATAATAGCTTCTACACTGAAGCACGATGGTTTTTTATAAACATAATTCGACAAAAGTCTAGTGTTTTTTACCTCGCTTAGAGCCAACATGGGGGCAGGATTACAGCACGGACACAGTGATGCCGATAAGCGGTAAGGTGAATGCTTGTAGTAATTATAGCTGTCCATTGTCATATAGCAATCGTAACAATCGGGCATTTTACAGACTTCTTTCTTACTAGCTAAAAACCTTGGCTTTGGATAATCATAAGTGCGTAGATAAGGTTCACATTCTGGTACGCATTTTATCTTTTTATGATTCCAATTGGTGTTGTCATGGTTATCATAGGTGGCACGATGGGTGATCACTGATGGGGGGTGATGCGGATATTCTGGAAAAAATTTCATCCCTTTTGATAACTTGTTTTGCCTTGGCTTGTATCTGTATTCCGGATGCTCTTCCTTGTGTTTCAACATCAACTTTTGCGATTCTTTTATGTACGGCAGCTTTTCTTGTGACGACAAAAGCCTCCATTCTTCACCCAACAGCTTACTGATTTGTGCGTTGTGTAGTCGTGGATCACGGCTAGATATCTCACGCCTTTTCTGCTTGGACCATAACATGAACGCATTCATTGGCCGTTTAACCGTTGCTGTTAAAGCCTGGCTGGAATTTGAGTTATTTGGTTTGTTGTTTTGGTTGATATCCATGTTCGTTGATTTATTTTTATTTCTACTAGTAAAAAGAAAAGAAGGGAATCAACATTCTCCCAATGTATATTTGTGTGAGAAAAAATTGTTGCATTCAATGTTCCTTTTGTTTAGCATTGATTAACTGTTAGTTCATACAACAGAGAGTACCATCATACAGCTTGCAGAACAATAGAATTTGGTGGACACCAAGGAATACAGACGAACGAGGCAATCAAAAACTAATTTGAAAATTTGAAAAGAAATCAGACATTGAAAAGAAATGAAATTTAAAATGAAAATAACTAATAGAAACTGTTTGAAATTATAAATCACTAGAAAGATCGTATATAATTGCACCAGCAGATCTTAAGCAAAAAACTTGGAGGAGCACATCAACAAAATTTCCGTTTTCAGTCTGTATCACCAATGGGCTAATTTGTACGTTTTTCTTTTATGATTTAATAGCTAAAATCCTCCGACGCAAATTTTTACATTTTGACTCTAGATCCACCTCTAACTGGACAAATGGCTTGCCATTATTCCACCCAATAAACTGAACAGGTTCGAATTTGAAGAAGTTCCTATCTAAATTTGAATCTAACAATAACACCATCAAATATATGACGAACAAAATCATCAACATTGCCATACGAACAACTTACGAACAACTTACTACATCTTCTGTCGCAGAAATAGTGAATGGACCAATCCGGAGCTGATGCAATGGTGAAAACTTTCAATCGTCTCTGATGTCATGCCGACTCACGAGAGTGACATCAAATGAGTACTTGTTGTAATTATGTTATGACACTGATATAAACCAAGTGATGTTTAAAAAAAAAAAAAATTATTATCATCATCATTATTATTATTATTATTATTATTATTATTATTATTACTAACAAATGGCTTGTCATTTCATCTATTGCATCAAGAAATGAGGTCCAAAAACCCAATTTTCGAATTATCAGTTGTGAATGGAAAGCTTGCAATTCCTTTGATGATAATCTTTTTTTATCTCCATAGTAATTTTCCACTAACCTACATCTGAAAGTCTGCCGATCGTGTCTTCCATCAATTTATACACCAGACAAGTAAAAGAAAATTTTCAGTTTTAACTGTATCGTTTAACTATTATTTTCAGACAAAATCGTTAGTTTTTCAAAAAATTAACTTACAAAAGATGAAAATAATTAGTCTTATAATTTTCAAAAGGACAGGAGCAACAAAGACATGCGCCTGGGATTAATGAATTGCAACGAGGTAACTATTCAATTCGATAATTTGTGTTCACGGGTTTGTTTAATCGATTTATTAGATATGGCATGCGGGTTGGCTTAATCTAATTCCTTCAACACCTTTTTATTTTGTCTTTTCATTATTGTCTTTTGTCCTCCTCGTATGGCTAGAATAAAAACAATAAAACCATCAGTGAATTGACACTTTCTCATTGTTTTCGGAAAACAATAAAACAGCGGCAGCAAATATGATGGATAATATATTAACGGTTAAAACCCAGTGGGCAAAATCTCGTATCTGTAGATTTCTAAATAAATGTATTGTAAGAATTAACTTTTCCACTACAGAAAGAGAAAGTTGTCTGGTTGAGTGGTTGAAACATACTTGCGGTTTCCGTAGCGCGAATGGGCTACGGAAATGGGCCTTTATGCTCTGGGACCTCCTTCGCTGGACCCTCATTGATAACATATCTACCAGAACTGAAGAGGCTGGAGGACCCAGGAGGTAAACATTAATAATAATAATAATAATAATAATAATAATAATAATAATAATAATAATAATAATAATAATAATAATAATAATAATAATAATAATAATAATAATAATAATAATAATAATAATAATAATAATAATAATAATAATAATAATAATAATAATAATAATAATAATAATAATAATAATAATAATAATAATCCATTTTGATAAGAATCTTCTTTATAATATATAGTGTAGAAGTGATACTTGGTGTAAGAACTTAGTTTCTTTTTTTCCCTATAAATAAAAAATGTGGAAGCAGCCTTAACTTTCGGTCTGTAATTTGCATGTTTCACAATAATTTGGTCGGTTTAATCATAGCAATGTCAACTTGAACCTGAACCTGTGTTTCGATCTAGTCGGATAAAATAACACTAAATTTTCACGAGATGAGAAATGTAGCTAACCACCAAATGCCAGATAATCCATAATCTCAACGTTTTCAACTTTTTTCAACAAGTGAAAGTCTTGGGTAGTGAAATGTGAAAACAAACAGAAACTCTTTAAATTTTCTTGAAATATAAAAGAAATCCAACACCATAGACAATAACAACCAATTTCACAAATTCAAACGTACGTGTGGTTAAAAATAGTTTAGGTGCTAAAAAAAAAATGGGCATCCAAGATTTTAGTTTAGGTATATATAACTATTGTACTATTTTAGCTGTTTTAATCGAGTCACGAAAATTTTTCTTGTCTTGTTTAGTTCAAATTGTAGTGAAAAAATTAAAATGTAAACACTGATCAAAAATGCTTTCAACTTTCTTTTAATAGTTCGATTCATTTTCGAATTTTCTTTTTTTGAAAATAATAATTATTTCGAACATTTAACATTTGATTTGCTAATGAAATTGATTTAGCATGTTAAAAACAATAACGGAGTATTTTCATCATTGTTGAATTATTGAGTTGTAAAATCTTACCATAGCGATATCTCGGTAACAGTTTGATTAGCTTTTCAAATCGTACTACTTTCATTCTGTTATCCCGTAATAGTTATTTTTGTAAGTATAAGTACGAGCGATTTACTCAGTAAAAATATAATTTCATTTCAGCCTCATTGTTTCTCCTGCTTTCTCTAGGCTTTGAATATTTGAATATAGTCACACACCAAGATGGAGAACAATGAAAAAACAATTTTTGAGGTGGCGGGTTGTGGTCGTAAGTGGTCGCTGTGTGAGGTCATGGATTAGAAACACTCTTAAAAGTATGTGGAAAGAATGAGAAAACTCACATCTTCCTTTTCCTTTTCCCCCACCCACTCGAATAGCCAATAACTTGAAACCTCGATAACTGCAACTATCAATAACTAAAAACATGCATGAAAACAAAAGTTTTGAGAAGATAACATGTGGAGAAACCAAAGAATTTTCCCTTAACACCTATTTACCTATTTGCTTGTAGCAAAGAAGCTGTAGTTTATTGCCCTCATGTTCAGTATCTTTGTACATACCTCTACTCTTGCTTGTTCCATGGACTTTGATTATATATATTAGACAAAACATTTAAAAAAAATCGTGAAACAAGTTAAATTCCTTTTTAAAAATCCTGCTTTATATTCATGTTTTTCTCCTATTCACGACACACTTTCTATCTTCAGTATAATATAAAAAACGACATGGCAGGCTTACACTCTCATTCCGTTCCAAGAGCAATCTACTACCGCTTGACTATCCAGCTTTTAGCCATACGTTGTTCTCTTCCCTACTCTTTCTATCATTAACATCGACAATACTTTTCATTCATTTGAGAAGAAAAATTGAAAACAATTACGCTTTTTTATTTTATTTTACTTTGAACAAAAAATGAAAGGCACCTGATTGGTTCTTTTTAACCCCTTGTCTGTGCAATTAAATTCAATGGAAGCCGACAGACAGTTGCTTCAGTTACAAAGAAGGAATATATGGTCCAAAATATGAGAGGTGAGAAGAAAAGTTCTGATACTTTCTTTAAATGACATCTGCAAAAAGTCGACTTCTTAAAAGAATCCATCAAAGGAAAGTGTTAGTGTGTTGATCACACTTATAAACAAATAAAAATTTGAATTTCAGAATCAGTTAGGATATAGAACTCTTTGTCACACAAAAGGCCTGAGAAAATATATATTTTCTCGTTAAAATTGAAATATATTTCTTTTATATATATTAATATATTTTTCTAATTTTTTAAAAGCTTTGAGATTTTTCGTTTTGAATGTTAATGTTTTGTGTTAATGTGTCAAATTATTTGATATTTTGCAACTTAAATTGGTGAGAAAACGGACCAATAAAGGACATGTTCTCTATGGCTTTGTCATAATGCAAACATCATCGTCAATATGGGATTTGGGTGGATAGGGGTGGGGTCGGTAGCAGAAAGTTAGAGGGGTACGTATGTGACTCACGTGTTAGACTATGACAATTCATTTATATGAAGCAACCAGATTTCTGTTCACATCCTTTTTCCTTTCTACTTTATAAAGAGACTTTCTAATGAGGCTATTTCAATCATTTTCATCTTCAAGTATTACAAAGTAACATCGAACAATTTGTTACATAACAAATTGACCGCGGGTTTTTATTGTACAGTAATTGAGTTATAAATCAAGTCACAATTATCAAGTTTTTTATTGCAATCTCGTACCCAGGAATTCTTGCATTTTGGATGTGCGACATCTTCCCCAACGATTGAAATTGCAAAAGATCCTGGGTTTGAAGTTGTTGTTATTGGAGATCAAAAATATTAGAAATTCTTTGTGATACCTTTGTAGGCCCGTTAAAAGGTGTAAATTTACGGACCAGATAAAAGAACTAAATTACTACAATTGCAATTGAGTGAAATATATTTTTTTTTTTTTGGTGAAATAATAAAAAAAATAAAATGAAATAAAAACAAAAACACTGTTTTACAAACAATCAACTTCAATAGATGTAATAACTTGAAAATTCAAAGCTCAACAGAATAGAGAGCACTTTACCTTTTTCGCACGTAAAGGTGTGAAGGCACGAAAAAATTTCTTTGTGTATTTCAAGAGCGCGTTGTGAGGCTGAATTGCGCAGCAGGTGATCTTAACTAGATCGCTTTCGAACGCAATTGTACCGTATTGCAGGTGACTATATTGTTTTTAGGTGATTACAACTTCAAAATGGCGAGAGACACTGGGAACAAAGTTTGGAATTTGCATTCTGCCTACTACCACATATTTTCTTAACAGATTTCACGAGACGAAAAAAAACAAACACATTTTCACAGCGACTGTCATCTATATTCAAAAGAAATGGTTAAAAAGAATTGTGTTTATTTCTTAGCCAGGAACAACTTTCTCAATTTGTGTTCTCATGGTATTGTTCAAACTAAATTTCATTTCCTCATCAAAATACACTATCGAATTTTCTAAATCAATAGCAACTAGAAGCCAGGGGGCTTGATGGTCAGCGCATTTAGATGTGTCAAGTTTAAACGATAATTTTCGCATAACTATTGCACCTGCCATGTACCGATGAGCAACCTAGAGACCACTGTCTGATACGGACTGGATATCGGCAAGGCAAAAAAAACCCTGGGTTCGAGGCTGGTTTCTTAGAGCAGTTTTTGTAGCGTCAGATGAACTTGCATGTTATTACGGGTACTTTTATTTACTTTCATATAATAACAAATTGCTTCAAATGAAAATGCTTTTCAAATTATGACTACTTTCTTGGTGAAAGTCGGAACTTAATAATCAGTAGAAGAGTGCGAGCTGTATTGAACTCAAACCTGTTTGAGACTTCAGTACGGTCTCATGTAGACGCACTCTTAAACAGAGTGGCCACCAGAATTTAAAAAAAATTCAAGAATAATTCAAGAACATGTGGATCGCCCTATCAGACGTTAGACATGAGCTAAAAATTAATAACAAACATACACCTGAAGGAAGTTTTTAATAATTTTACATCTTTGGTCAGTCACTAACTGTAACTAAGAACTCAAATATCTAGGGTAAATAATTGCACAAACTGAAATGTCATTTTCTTACGAATCTCAAATAGGGGCAACCAGAAATGCTGTAAAACAAAACAATTCAAGGAATTCCAGAACCGGTGGCTACCCTGTGTTAAAGACACCCAAATTATGTAATGCATAATATAACGGATTCATAAAATAGGATTATTAATTATTGATGTACGTAATTTTTGGAATTAAAACTTTTTCCATGTGTTGTTATCAGTTTAGCTGTACAAAATAAAACTATAAACCGCTGGGTTCGAAAATTTACTCATGCAGGAGTTGAAGTATTTTGAGGATGATATGCCCTCGACTGTACATTAAGGTTGTATAACAGATGGTTGAAGTGAATGAGGGGACAGAATACAATAATTATTTAAATCTACATATTTCGTGGCGGAAATACCGCTATTTGAAGGCATTTTAGTTTTTGAATTATTTCGTCTAAATCCTATTGCGACCAAAAACGGAAATTCATTATAACGAAATAGCAGCAGATTCATCCAAACGGACATCAC
Organism: Turritopsis rubra; assembly: GCA_039566895.2. NCBI lineage: Eukaryota > Metazoa > Cnidaria > Hydrozoa > Anthoathecata > Oceaniidae > Turritopsis > Turritopsis rubra. The sequence continues at coordinate 1,773,177 of CM077622.1, forward strand.
TTTGACAAAAGGATCCACAACTATATTGTCAGGAAAACTGGACCGGGATTCAATTCAATATCGTAGGCTATAATCAAAATCATGCTGACACAATGAACAGGGTGTCCACAGTCTTTTCGTTTTAAAAATCCAGCCTTTTTGGGCAAAAGTTTGTATTTTTCCAGCATCGTCAAAGTTAAAAGCACACATTTTTCCAGCTCTTGCCTGAATTTTCATATAAAAATCCAGCTTCGATAATACATCGATTTTTCAACGCTAAATTATAAAGGAGAGGTAAAAGGTTTGCTATATGGTTTGAATTGCACAATGAAACAACTAAAGAACATCATTATATGGATAAAGACGCAAATACTTGTATCCAGTCTTGTACATAATCTCAACCAGAAGAAAAATATTCTTGTCCTAAATCAAAAAAAAACATTTTCCAGTTTTTCCAGCTAAAATTCTTAAAACAGGCCTTTTTCCAGTTTTCCCAGCCTCCGTGGACACCCTGATGAAGTAAAATATCAGAACCAACAAGAACAAGTCATCCTTGAGCTCCCAGCATTATTACCAAAAAACTTTGTATTAGAAACCTGGGAGATTTCAGTAGCATAGTAACTACCAATTGCTACGCGATATGGTTCTATGGAGATCATTGATTACTAGGAGGGAGACAATAAGGAGACAATAAAAACAACTGACTGTTTATCGTTTACTTAATATCTTTGATCACACTATTTATCTAAATTCCGAGCTTTGAGCTTTCAGTTACGAGTTTTGAGCTTTCAGTTACGAGTTTTGAGCTTTCCGTTACGAGTTTGAGCTGAGCTTTGATGTTCGCCTCAGTGAACTTTAGTTTCCACCAAATAAACGCCCTCCCTCAAAAGAGGCGGAGGTTCTTTGCTAGGTATTTGAATTCCTAAAAATAAATGCAATAATTATCTAAAAACAGTGTTTTTTCAAAACATTGATATCATAACTTTCACAAAAAACAATAAAAAAAGGTGCAAGCTGGTGAAGAACAATCAGAGCAGAAGGACCTATATACACGTTTTTTTTATAAGAGCACTCAGTTCTAATGCTCCGCCCTTCTGAAAGGCCAAAAAGAGAAGAAATTATTGAAAATTCCAGAGGCCTCCAAACGTTCTTAACATTTCAATTTTGAAGCCTTAAAATGTTCTTAATATGTTTTTAATTTATGCACTATTTAATATCCAAAATTCAAAATTCAACGTCGACATTTTAAATTTTGATAGAAATTCAACTCAATTGATGTAACCAACGTGTAACATCATCATGATGATGTTTTCTTGAAAAATGTTAAAATATTTTCTTAAAAACAAAGGTTCCTAAGCCTCAAATAACTCGCAGTTGTGATGTCATAACTGTGAAGTCAAAGTTTCTAACTTGAAGTCATAACTCGAAGATTATCCGACATAGTATAGGCACTTCATATGCGTATAACCTAGTAAGTTTTTAGATAAATAAATATGGATAAACAAATATGGATAAATAAATATGGATAAATAAATATGGATAAATAAATATGGATAATTTGAGCTGAGCTTTGATGTTCACCTCAGTGAACTTTAGTTTCCACCAAATAAACGCCCTCCCTCAAAAGAGGTGGAGGTTCTTTGCTAGGTATTTGAATTCCTAAAAATAAATGCAATCATTATGTAAAAACAGTGTTTTTCCAACACATTGATATCATAACTTTCACAGAAAACATTAAAAAAAGGTCCAAACTGGTGAAGAACAATCAGAGCAGAAGGCCCTATATACAGAATCTTAAGGTCCTATATACACGTTTTTTTTATAAGAGCACTCAGCTCTGATGCTCCGCCCTTCTAAAAGGCCAAAAAGAGAAAAAATTATTGAAAATTCCAGAGGCCTCCAAACGTTCTTAACATTTCAAGTTTGAAGCCTTAAAATGTTCTTAATATGTTTTTAATTTATACACTATTTAATATCCAAAATTCGAAATTCAACGGACTTGGTCGACATTTTAAATTTTGATAGAAATTTAACTCAATTGATGTAACCAACATAATGATGATGATATTCTTGTGTTTAACATCATCATGATGACGTTTTCTTGGAAAATGTTAAAATATTTTAAAGAATTCTTGGATTTATACGGTACAGTTAACTGAATGACAAACACCCAGCCGCACCAGATAATTATGATGATTTACTACTTCAAGGGCCTGAGTTATACTATGGTGATTATCATATGAATCCATTGATAGATTGCTAATTTGTTAAGTGGCAAGTCAAATCAAAGGAGCCACGGGACCCTCAAACTTAGATGCTGATGGCTGGCAAAGAATATTAAGATCCTCGAATTTTGAAGACAACAGCAGAAACCTATGCGAAGCCGTAGCATCCCTTGCCAGAAAACTATGTTCAAAGAGATATTGTGGGTCAGATGGATCAATTAAAGCATTAATGGCCTGTCAGTTAATTCCACTGGACAAAAATCCTGGTATAAGACCTATCAGAGTTGACAAATCATCAGAAGATCTCTGTCATGATAAGTACGTGTTTTTGTTATTTTTCATAAATAAAAACTAGACATGTGTCTAGACAGTAATTATGTAAAAACTAGAAGTGTCTAGACAGTGGTTATGTAAGTCTTAAATCTCTAACTCGAAAGTGAATTTATGTTTTTCCCATTTGAATTAGTAACTGGAAAATGAAATTAAATCTTTCCAATCTCGAGTACTAATTCAAAAACAAATTAATTTTTTTCCTAATTCAAACAAAATGGAAAAATCACAATTGTAACATCATAACTCACAGTTGTGACGTCATAACTCACAATTGTAACATCATAACTCACAGTTGTGACGTCATAACTGAGAAATCGAAGTTTCTAACATGAAGTCATAACTCGAAGATTATCCGCCTTATAGTATAGGCACTCCATACGCGTATAATGTGGAATGTTTCTGAGCGTTTATAGTAAGTTTATAGATTATTGGTACCGTTGTTAACACATCGTTTTTTGCATGAACGAAAAGTCGTTTTATCGTTTCTTCAAGCTTCAAAGTCGGTAACGATGAATAGTTTCCCTAGACTTCCAATTTCCATGCCTGCCCTTATATATAACTTAAAAACTTCGGAAAAAATCGGCAATAATATTTTTTGCATATTAATAATTTTACAATCTGGATGATATTTCTTATTATAAAACCACCTGGTGAAACATTTTAGTGATATTTTCTTTCATTATGAAATGAAAACACCAAAAATAAAATTGATAACTGTTATGTTTTACCTGCTTAGCCAAATAATAATTATATAAGGTAGGTTCACATATTCTCGTCATGCTTCTATTCTCAACACACGTTAATATTGAAGCGATTTATCAATGAAAAAAATTGAGCTTACAATAAGTACTATTGACCCTATAGTTTAAATTTGAAATATCGCTTAATAATTGGGGGTAAATTCAAGATGAGTCTGAAACCTCTTTAAACAAATCCAAACACCAAAAACACGACCGAAATGAAGTTGTTGATATTCACGTGTGCTGTTATCCCGACATCTTGTTTACTACTGGAACGGAAATCAAATCACGACTTTATTAAAATCCCTGTTTGAAAGCAGATTTTCATATAAAGGGGGGGGGGGGGGGGGGGGGGGGGGTGTTTCCCTTCTCGGTGCGATATTATGTTCTCACCATGCCTAATAACCAGCTGATTACCAGAGTTTGTTTACATCGTGATGTAATAGTTATGAAAATGTTACGAGTAGCTTTAGGGGTAAATAGTGGTAAAGAAAAGAAATATCTTCTCTAGTGTTTCCTTTGGGATTATTTCAGCACGTGGTTTTTACCGTATCTACTTTGTTATTCTACTGTTCCGAATTATCTCTAAATTGTTTTGAAAATTTCGCATGATGAGCATGGTTGAAGACAGATGTGTCCTCCTGTTCCTTTTCTCCTCCGTTTATCTAATCTTCAAAGGAAAGAAATGTTTTCATATTTTTATTACTAATGTTGTTTTGATATTTTATTTCATATTTTACATCCTTTTGAACGTAAATTAGGTTTCCTTTTTTAATTTATTGGATACTATAGTTGTTGAGACGAGGATAGGTGAACCTGGCCAATCCTTTCTTGAATGCAAACCGTTCGTCACCCTTCACACCGTGGTGGTGTGGTTTAGGGTACCAAAATTCGTGATTTAACCAAAAATTAAACTATAAAAGAGACTGAAGATAAACCAAATAATTGAAGAAGTATTTTGAAACTTGTCAGCTTTTATAGTTGAATTTAATAACGATAATGGTGGATAGATTATAAATTTTACCAAACGACAAAACTGTTTTACGCACGTGAAGAAACTAGAAAGTAGTTTCCAAAATGCATAGCCTTTGTTCAAGACCACCGTTTAATTGCACTAGTTAAGCGAATGAACGGTGGTCTTGAACAATGGCTAAATATGCACTGCTGAAGGGGGCATTGGAAAGAATAAATATATTTCGAAATACTAATACTAATCTGATATTAAAAAATTAGGATTTAAATCTTCAATAGGCGGAAGAGAAGTTGACTTTTATTCATTGGGAAACATGCTTAAGAGGTTGTTATTTGGAAACGGAAATTAAGCAACATTTGGTACCGCCATGTATCGCCATGTATCGCCATGGTGGAGTCGGTTGGTGCTTGATGAATCCGTAAATTCAAAAGTCTCTTTAACAGAAGCCTTATATGAAACTTATATCTACCTTTTTTGCATTTTTGAATCATGAATTTTGAATTTTTGTATGAGGAGGAGTGTTTTGGCAAGCAATATCGCCTGCTGTTTCAATAAAAAAGCACTGCTTCACAAAGACTTTTTGAAGATTCTGCACACAGGGATAAGTTATTTTTCCGCCTGAGTCATTTTGTTAGTACTATCTAATTGTCGTTCTGTTCTGGGGAAAAGAAAATTAGGATGTACGTTTATTTGAATGCAAGGCCGCACTTACAGTAATTAAACTACTCAAACTATGAAGTAGTGGACCATTCGAAACGCAACCACGTTTGAAAAACAACCTCTATTCTAGGGTAATGTGGATTAAGGCTACAACTGGAAAGTTTCCCTTACTTAGAACAGATTATGATCAATAGGCCTCGAAATTTCACAGTAACGAAACAAGCATTCCAGGTTCTATGGTTTGTAAGGAAGGGAAAATTTCCGTTTCCATAGTCCAAACGTAAAAATTCCAATTTGTATTTCATGCGAAAGTATAAAAAAGCTTTGATATTCATTTTGAATTTTCGCCATAAATTCATATTAGTTTTGACCGTAATGATTGGGTTACCGTAATGTAACATGTTTTCGGAGTGCTTTTAAACGGAACCTGGGCTTGGTTTACGAAAATGCCTAGTCCTGCTGACCAATATTATCAAAATAACTGCAAATCACGGTTGCATAGAATGTGACAAACAATTTTTGAGAAATTTACGAAATTATAATAAATTCCAGCGAAAATTTTGTTTTTATCGAAATTCGTGAAATCAAATTCCCGCAAACATTCTAAGATCTCTCATATCAAATCAGGACTGATACTAGATCTCAAAAATTAGAATTGATTTTTTTATTCCAAAGTGTTTTGCAATTTGTCTTAGGTTATACACTTTTTGATTCTTAAATAGTTCTTAGGGCCTTTCTACCTTGGGGCCTTTCTACCATAAATTTTGGAATTTTCTCCGAACTGCCCATCAACTGTTTAGGTGATTTCTATGTTGCTGTTTCTTCCAATAAAACGGCAAAATAATAATTCTACATTAATTCTTCCAGATAAAATTTCTAAAAATACATATGAAAATCGCTTTGAAATTCACCACTACTGTATCTGAGATTATATAACATTAGATAATGAGACTAGTGCAGCGCGTAAAAACATTTTACAGTCCTCCATAAATTGATTTTTACACGCAATACTGCCATGATAAGTCTGTGTATAAACAAAAATTGTTGTGTTTCTCCATGTTGGAATTATATCATATTTAACACAAATATTTTGGATCGATCATTCAAAGAATGCTATTATCCCTATTTTTCAGTGCTATTATTTGGGCTATTTAGAGATTTCTAAAGTTCTACAGTTGAACTAAAAGATTTAGAAAAGAGACAATACATAGTAGTCCTACCTAACCAATGGATACTCCTATCTAACCGCGATAAAACGTCTGATATATAAGAAAATACCTTCAAATTTCCCTATTAACTAAAGCTAACAAAAACAATACCTTCTCAGACGTTTTTATCTTTCAATTCTTTATTCTGCTATGAATTGTGGAAATGTCAAAACCCAAAACTCCATTTGTGCATCATGATACAAAAACCATGTAAATATGTATGTAATCACTCTCTTCCTGCATTACAATCATTTATACTATTCAATTTTATAATCTAAAAAAGGTATCATTCAAATACTATCAAAACAATATGATAATGATCTTGCTACCTTCGTTTACCTTAATAATGACAATCCACATACTACAATGAAATACCAAATAAACTGCTAGCTACACATTCGGTATAGTATTCAAAACTAACTGATACGAAAAAGCTACGTTCAAACACATCAAAAAAATAGACATCGGTAGAAAATGATAAACTGATAACACATAACAGGTCTACATCGACTATCTCGTCGGATAGAATAGTTACTGATACTTATCAATGTGGTTATTCTTTATTACTGAACTTTAAGCGTTGAATAAAACAATTAAAACAAAAACAAAAAATTATACACACAGCGTCTTCATTCTCATTAAGAAATGAACGTTGAGAAAATTTGATGAACTTTCGAACGCAAAAAAACATTGCAGAGTGTAGACGACAAATCGCTCGAAGGGTTTCTGGCGTGTAGACTTGTCCCACTAGACAAACAACCCGGTGTTTGACCTATCGGCGTTGGTGAAGTCTTACGCAGAATCTGTGGGAAAACCGTTATGTCAGTGATTAAGAAGGATATAATCACATCAAATGTGTGCCGGGCAAAAAGCAGGCGGAGAAGCTGCAATCCACGCAATGAGGAGGGTTTTCGAAACTGAAGAAGCAGAGGCAGTACTCTTGATAGATGCAGCAAACGCGTTCAACAACATAAATCGTCAAGCTTTTCTGCACAACGTAAAAATGATATGCCCAGTATTCGCAAATTATGTCATCAATTGCTACCGAACACCTGTTAGGCTGTTTGTCATCGGAGGAATCGAGTTGAGTTCAAAAGAAGGAACTACACAAGGTGATCCAATCGGCATGGCAGTGTATGCGACAGGAACAACGCCTCTCCTTGACGAATTGATATCAGCCATTGCAGATCATGACGAGATGGCTGCATTTGCGGATGATATAACAGCTACGGGGAAATGTGAGTCATTACGAGAATGGTGGGATAGCATTACAACTGTAGGTCCCCATTTCGGATACTATCCTCAACCCAAAAAATCATGGTTGATTGTTAAAGAACATCATTTAGCGAATGCCACAGAAGTCTTTCAAGATACAGACATAAAAATAACAACTGAAGGTGAACGACATCTTGGTGCTGTGATTGGAAGTCAAGAATACCAAGAAAAATATTGCAAAAGCTTGGTGGAAAAATGGTCGGAAGGGTTGTCCCTTCTTTCTAGAATAGCAGTGACACAACCACAAGCTGCTTACTCATGTTATGTCAGTGGTTATCAACATAAATTTTCCTACTTCATCAGGAAAATACCGTGTTTTGAGAGGTACCTCCAACCGATTGAAGAAATCATTCGGCATCAGTTCATACCAGCAATCACGGGAGGTAAAACCATCAACAACAACGAGCGTGATCTGTTAGCATTGCCTCCACGTTTGGGAGGCCTTGGGCTGAAAAATCTATGCGAAATTGCCCCAATTGAGCGCCACAACTCTAAAGCTGTGACACGGCAGTTACAAAACAAGATACTAGGAATGAATGATGACGAAATTGGAAAAAGTGTAGCTACTATCAAAAACGAAAGACGACAAAAAAATAAAGAGAAGTTGGAAGAAATTAGAACGGACATGAGTGACGATCAGAAGAGAACGAACGAAGCCAACTCAATGGTCGGAGCGTCAAATTGGCTAACAAACTTGCCAATTAAAGATTTGGGTTACGAACTCAACAAAGAACAATTTCAAGACTCCATACGCATCAGATACAGCTGGTCACTACCTCGACTACCTAGCGAATGCGTATGCGGAAGCCGATTCGACATCACACATGCGCTGTCATGCAAGAAAGGAGGCTTCGTTACATTAAGGCATAACGAGATCCGTGATCTGACATCCGTTATGCTAGACGAAGTATGCCCGAATGTTCGAAAAGAACCAAGAATGTTGGAAATGGACGGTGAAGATCTTTCACAGCGCAGCGCTAACAGAAGCCAAGAAGCACGACTTGACATCAGCGCAACGGGATTCTGGACTCCTGGACAAAGAGCATTTTTTGATATAAGGGTCTTTGACCTAAACGCTCGGAGGTACAGGGGTCTGGATCCTGAAAAATGCTTCAAAAGAAACGAGTGTGAAAAGAACAGACACTACAACGAACGGGTGACAAATGTAGAGAATGGCACATTCACACCCCTGGTATTTTCAACAAGTGGCGCCATGGGACGCGAATGTAAAACATTTTATAAACGGCTTTCAGAAATGATAGCAGAGAAGAGAGGCGAAACAGAACAGAGAGTTACGGACTTTATAAGAACAAAACTCTCGTACAGTCTTTTAAGATCAACATTGTTGTGTGTTAGAGGTTCACGCTCGCTTAGAATCGAACACAACCTAAATGACATTCGCCTAGCCAACGCGATTTCAAAGGTTAGAAGCACCGATTAAAGATAATGTTTAAATAAGAGTTTATCTGAACTGTGAAAAGAAAAGCTGTTTATATATCTAATGGAATGGAAAAAAACATTGCATTGCGTTCTCCTCTGGGTGGCTTTATGATGTCTTCCTTTAGGCACAACAATCCACGAAGTCATAAAAACCCGTAAGATGGAGCTAGAGATTCTCCTAATGGGAGATTCTCCCTATACTAATACGGAAAAAACAAACATCCATTGACGAACTTCCCGAGAAATTTTACCTAACGTTCTTTCTTTAGAAGTTAGGTAAGAAAAAAGCAAGATTTAGTATTAGTATAAGAAGATTATATAACATTCTATAGTAATATAATCTTTATTTCTTTGCTATCAGAACTCAACCCCAGACCTCAAAACCTATCAGACTTTGTCAGACTTATCTGGACTTGTCCACAGCATCTGAACTTGAGCAAATAATATTTTTCAGATATTTCGAAAAACTAATCTCCATTGCTGAATTTCGCATAGCTATCTTGTAATATGAGGAGTATCATAATATAAGTTTTTACTTTGAAACAAATTTTGTAACATTTTACTATTATTATATATTTTCCCGTAGGGTGGAAATATATGTTAAAACGAGCATTTACTCCTTCTTCCGTCAAAAATAAGAGGTGATTTTGCCGAACATAAAATTTGGTTAGTTTGTCAGACAGAACCGAAGTCTGCAAATTACACACTCAAACTGCCATAAGGGTACGTTGTCTGCGAGAGAGCGTGAAAGGCAAAGGATTTTTTCAACTGATATACGTTGTGTACTGGTTCAGTATTGATATTGGCGGCCGTTAAAGTGCTTGCATAGTGAATTATTATAGTACGTGGTTGTGGTTGGTATAACATGTTTTATTTATACAGCTTTCTGGATATGCATAGCACAGCTTCCACTCTAGACCTGGGCTGGTTGTTTTTTGTTATTGTTTGTGTTTTTCAACTTAAGTTTGAATTTGAATTCTTTACTTTTGGCAAAATATTTCTCTATTTATTTTGTCATCATTTTAAGCTGGGAATATAAAGTCAGTCTTTCGGCCAGTCTATGCGACATTCTACCTTTTGCTTTTCTGGCACACTTTCGAATGTATACAAGCGAAACATATATATATATAATATATACTTCCTGGTTTTAACGTTTAGACCGTCATCAAAAATTTTTTATTCGGTCATCGGTCGGTCTTTATTGTCAGGTTTTTTAAAAAATTGATATATTATTAAAGCCGTTCAACCTTTTTTTTCCCTATATTTTTTTCCCTATATTTTTTTCCCTATATTTTCAGTGAAAAGGCGTTTATATGCTTTTCAAAACCATTTAATTTCCTTTTTGACATTGTTTATATTTCTCGACATTTTTAATTTTAATTTTAAGCGGAATTTTTAATTTCAACGGGTAGACGGTCTAGTGACATGAAACTGTATTATTTCTTATGGTAGTCTTAATCGTGGACTGTGTTCGCAGTTCATTATTTCATCATAAAGAACTTTGGCTTTCACTTAATGACAATTTTCAGCATTTTCAGCTGTTTTGCAGAAATCCTGCTGCCTGTAAGGGCATCTTAGTCAGTTTTATGAAGGACAAAGAAAAGTCTTCTTCCTTTATCCAATCACAACTGAATTCATTCTTATCACATCTTGACGATTATTATGATGTTCACATTTGTCATCTTTATTATGATCCTGAAACCACTTGCCAATTTTATGGATAAACGCCTTTTCACTTTTAAGGAAGTAAGCGTTTCCGGAAGAAACTTTAGCGTTTTTTGCCGAATTCGCAAAAGTTTACTCCCGACAAAAAATTGCAAAGTTGCCTAGTGCAAAAGTTATTCTCGCAAAATGTGACAATTGTTGCCTGCCGCAAAATAATTTCTTATTTCAGTGAATGGCGAACGGTATTCCACGCTAGATGTGAGTGCTTGTGCCCCATTCCGTTGGTTACACCACTTACCATTTATAAAAAAGTACTGCTTCACAGTGTTCATCGAATGTTTGGAGCTGAGTGATAACATTCAACTGTCATTGTGTCCAAAGGAAATTGTTTATAACATATTAAATTGATTCGCATATGAATTGATGATTACTGCAAATTCCCGGAAGATAATTTTCTATTTAAATAATATAAATGCATCAACAGGAGGTGGGTTTTAGATAAGAGCTACTTAGTAAGCCGAAATATAGTAATCTTTGGGAAATTGGAGGAACAATTGCACTGAAACAGAACATTTCACCTGTGCTTATCAAGCAAATTGAAACAGAGGAACGAATGGTTGGTAGTAATATCTTACAGAGCTTAAATATTAACTTCATTTTGAAAGAGACAATTCCGGGGAAATATTTAGTGGCATTTTTGGGCCTCTTGTTTAGACTTTTACAATACAGTTACAATAGTGAATTGTGAATTGTTAATACCTAAAAGATTAGGAAGAACTTCCTGATGATCTTATATTATTATTGTTTTCACAGGAATGGAATAATCCCGACCTACAGTGGAATCCAGAAGGTTCCGATAATATCCACAAGTTAGAATAGTCTCAAAAAGACTAGAAACTAAGTTGATTCTAGTAGATTGCTTCCTGTTAGTTAGATATGATGGATTTCATATCTACTCCGTAGGCATAAAGTTACAAAAGAAACACGAATAAAAATTGTATTTAAGTCAACACGTTCTCAGAGCCATTAAGAATTGCTCAGAAGTCATGTCATCAACTAATTTCAGATGTATTGCTCGGAAAACAACACACGTGAAAAGACAGAAAATACTTTCTTTGCTGGGTGTCCTTTGACATATAATGGTCCCATGCAATCGAGGCCAGTGTAGCTAAATAGGTATTTATATATATTATAGTATAAGCTATTGTACTGTGAAACTGCGAATGGCTCATTAAATCAGTTATCGTTTATTTGATTGTACCTTTTACTACATGGATACCTGTGGTAATTCTAGAGCTAATACATGCGAAAAATCCCGACTTCTGGAAGGGATGTATTTATTAGATTAAAAACCAATGCGAGCCCTCGTGGCTCGTCTACTTGGTGATGCATGATAATGGAGACATAACAAACACACGCAAATATTTTTCTGAAGAGAGTATCTAACGGCCATTTTAACTCTTTTCGCTTTGAAGGGATGATACTATGGATTTAACCACAACCTCGTTACCAGGCTAAAATAACTAAGTTTTCACCAACAGATTAAGATAACAGTCCCGTGAACTGAATGTCTATGACTTGGTGCGTTTTTATTTCAATTTCGATAACCTGAAAAATAATGTTTTGGTATGGATGATGTCTGGGAAAAATTAACGTTAAGTGTGGAAACAAGGCAAATTCTGTATGTGACCGATTTTCCGAACAGTTTATTGATGAATAAGAAGCCGAAAGCAATTAAAACATATGACCAAGGCCGAGGTTTTATGTTCCATCACACTTGATACGACGCCATCCAAACTGTCACCAGCGTAGTGTGGACGTGCATCCAGCTCCGAAAAAAATCGGAAATTCGGTGAATATTTTGAAACTAACATCTTTAGTGTTAATGGTAGGTTTAATGGTTTTTATACACAGTGCTTCTAGTGCCATTAAGTTGAATTCTGCAATTGAATTCTGCAATTATCTTGACATCATCCATTGTGAGCGTCGCGTTACATGCATGGAAATGATTTCCCACTGGAGTGCCGATCCTTTTGTGTTCTCTAATGCGGGTTAGCAAATGTCTGGTCGTCTAACCAACATAACACGACTGACAGCTTGAACAATTAATCTGGTATACTACTCCGCTTTTTATTGGTTTTTCTACTGGTGCTTTCAAAGACGGCAATACTGTTTTCAATTTCTTGATGGTGGAATGAATACACTTTACGCGGTGCATTCGTGCGCTTTAATGATCGTTCGAAATTCTCCACGATACTGTAGAAAAATTAACTTCATTTCCGGTTCTTCTTCTTTTTCCTCTTCCGTTTGTGTAGGTTGACAAATCTTTTCTAAAGTTCTTTTGAAGATCGGTTCAAAGAACGATGGTGGGTATTGGTTTCTTTTCAGTAGAGATTTCGCTTTTTCAAGGCTAGTATGGAAGTTCTCCCACGTACTACATGCGTGATGACTACGATAAACCATTCCCGAAACTACAGATCGTTTGTACTTGTTTGGTGCTAATGAATGAACATTCATTGTCAGCCCCGTATCCGTCGCTTTTGAGTACCATGTCGACGTTAGCTTATCACCAGAATGTAAGATCTTCATGTCAAGAAAGGGAATACAACCCCCTTCCTCTCTTTCACACGTAAAATGTAGTTTTGGGTGGTAGTCGTTGATTTCGTTCAGCTTCTCATCAATCTGATTGGTCTTAATGTCCCGAAGGATATCGTCCATATATCTGGCAAACAGTTTAGCCTCACTTTTCACCTTGCTATCAAATCTACTTAACCAACCATTAGCTAAGTATGGCACAGGTGGACTGCCTGTTGCTAGTCCATCTTTCTGACGATAATACCCGTTATGCGTAAGCATTAGAATGTTACAACTGCATAGTGTTGTAAGCTCGATAAATGTTTCTTTTGAAACAAGTGTTTTCTTATATTTATCTGAATACAACAATTCTTTACAATAGTGCATGGCTTCTTTGACAGGAACATTCGATAAGTGGGAAAAAAAGAAATGGCAAACCTTATTTAAGAATGAATAGTACGCCATTTAGTAAACCCCAATGGTGAATGTCAAATATATAAGGTGAAATACGTTTTAAAGAGCACTTCTTCAGAGCACTTCTTCACGGATGGTAAATCAGAACCAGCCAAACCTTATTTGTTGCTTCAAACTGTCGCTGATCGATTGTGAGGAAGAATTGATCTGACATTCTTTGACCACAGATAACCAGTCCGACACCTGTTTAGCGATACGATAATTTGTTGACCCTGGCATAGACAAAACTGGTCTCAGAGGTGTTGATGTTTTGTGCACCTTAGCCAAGCCATAAAGTCTTGGTGGTTGGCTTCCTGTCGGTTAAAGCTTATCGAATAAGGTCTCAGGAAATCTTCTTTGCTTTTTGTCAACGATTTCAAAATGTTAGTAATACGTTCTTCTTCCTTCATCTCCGGATGTTTCTCGTTCTTTCGTTTCTGTACTTCTTTTTCAAATTGTGGTAAATTAACTATGTCATCAAGTTTACTGTTATATGCCTCAGTTTTCATTAGACATATCCCAATCCCCTTATCGAAAGGGATGACAAGTAAATTGTTCTCTTTTAAATATCTTCGGGTCATTTGAACATTTCTTGGAGTTTTTTGTCTCTTACAGTTCTTAATGTAAGACAGAGTTTTTATATTGATATCTGTCATGATCTGGTCTTCAACGTTGTGTGTATTGTAATTTTTTAATTTTCTTAAATTAGATTTTTGTGCAAATATTCGTCGCTTATTTTACGCTTCGGCCATTTATGATTCATTTACTTTCAAAACCACGCCCTTCAAACAACGCCTCTCTTACGATCCGTGCGCTTTGTAAAATGTTTTTTGTGCTTACCGTATAACGCCCTTTTCGTTTAATGCATAAGAGCGTTGGGCTTATTGTATAACGCCTTTTGTGCTTAATGAATAAGAGCATCGTACTTTATGTATAATGGCCTTTGTGCTTATTGTATAACGCCCTTTGTGCTTAATGTATAACGCCCTTACATCAACCCTAACATCAACTTCCTCCTTCTCTGAGAAGAAAATGTAAACCAACAACCAAGACAAAAGAAAAGAAAAGAAAACGAGTTCACGAAAAAGAAGTGTCTTAGGCAAGGGAAATGATATTATTAAATCTGATTCTGAAAGGGAGAGTGATTTTTCATACGTGTGTCTAATAAATGAAAAAAAAAAATAGATAAAAATAAATGAATGAATATGTAAATAAATATCAGGAATCGAATAAATATTTCGGACAATGCTTAGAAAGTAGCCCAAGAGACATCTCTTATAGATAGACTGGAGCCGGACGGACATTTCCATTTCCCAACCCAGACCGGTTTGCTTTAATTTATTTACTTTACGATGGTAATCATATACAATAGCGTTTTATAATAAATTATAATAAATTATAAAATCTAATCAAGACCGACAAAACAGGACCGGAACAAAAAAAACCCACCTTTGCAGGACCTCATACACCTGACGAAGCTATCCTGACTCAACCTCCAACGAAGGGTCTATTGCCTTTTCGATAATACAGCTAATGATAATAATAAATTAATAAATAAATAAGTTATTAATTTAGTTGTCTCGATTTTCTCTCGATAACTTCACAAGTTGTTTCATATGTTCAATTTTCCATTTAAAAGGCTTGCAGTCAAGTTCTGAAGACCATACCTTTGCATAAGGTTTACTGTACCTTTCTTCATGAAGAGCTCTACATATCTCACACATCTTCTCAAAGCTCACTCGCTTGTAGTGTTGCTTCCACTCGAAATACTTATTATATTCTTCATCGTGTTCGTTCAAGTGATTTAGATACGACGCCAATTCTTTAATTGACGTAAATTTTGACGCGTCTATATATGAGTTGGGTATGACGTTACTGTTGTCGTATCTTGCGCCCATGACAACTGGCACCAAACCTCGTTCTATGCCTTGGTGCCAGTATTTTTCGGTGACGTAATAATCGCAAAAAGAATTTTCAAAAGCCACGAAAAACTTGTGACTTTTAATGAATTTTTCGCACTCGGCCGAACCGTGGTCACACTTGACGCTTTCATTAAATATTTTCATTGCACATTTACCTCCGACTGATATTGACACATATCTTTTTAATTCCCTAAGGTAATCATCACGAACGTGACCACAGTTACTCACAAACCATAGAAGAACTTTATCTTTACCTTCAGCGTAATTTACCGAACGTGAAGGGGCAACATCCCATTTGTCTAGAGGAGAAAAGTGGCCATAAGGGATTAGAATATCTGACGTATACTTATAGCTCATCAGCCAATCAAATAAGCCGCTGTATGAATCGAATCCATTATAATTGTCTGGACTTTCTTGAATAAAAAACACCCACTTCTGGTTAGCTTTCCTTTGTTTCCAAACGTTCCGCAAATTATCTGATCTGTAAGGAGGTTCATTTTGAACATCAACGCCATGAAATAAAACGGCATCTGCTGAACTGATAGCTTGTTTATCATACGTAATTGTGCAATCTTTAATTTCACATCGGTCCATGAACGTCTTGATTTCGTCGGCACTAAGTGTGGGCCAATACTGCATGCCAAACAAAGTCGTGTAAATCAGTATAGACTTTTTGTGAAGTTTTACACGAGGTGTCACCACATTTAAAAAAGTGCTTACATTTCGCATTCTCAGAATTGGTTTTTCTATCTTGACATCTTGTTTTGCAGTCTGTGCATTATAGTACCACAGAACAAACAGGCTGAACACTGCAAGATAAAAAACATGAACTAAATAATGTTTCTTCGTGAAGCGAGACATTTTAATCAACAAAAATAACATTTCGAAGTAACCACGCATTCATTGAAAATTCATTGACATGTAAAACCATACAATAAATAACAATGTCCTATTCACATTATGGAGAATTAAGGAGCTCATCAAATTATTATTTATGCAAAAAGTGTTAAAAGTGTGTGGTGTAAACGTTGTAAAATTTGTTTGGGTCACCGAGGGTACGGTTAGGGTTAGGGCTATGCCTCGTTTGTTCAAACATCGGTCTGTAAATGATAAAAATAGTTCTAACATTGTTCAATTCGACTAGCTCTCATAAATCTGAAAACTTTTCATTTAGAAGTCTATGTCTTGTTAGTTTGAACACAAGAAGTCACAAGAAGAATTATGATTTTTTGCAAGTGTAGATACAGCTTTACCAACAACTGTGTTCACTCGTGCTAATCAAATTACATACAGAATAAAAGAAATAAGAAAAAAGTAATCTTGGTGGCCGATAAGGGACAAAGCAAAAAAATATTTTTGTCAATTGTATATAAAATAATATTTTCAAGATCTAAAAATCTTTTTAAAAAAAACCAAAAAACATTTTTTAAAAAGTTGCAATTAATTAATAAAACTAGAAGCCGGGGGCTTGAAGGTCAGCGCGTTTAGACGTGTCAAGTTTAAACAAGACAATTTTGGTATAACTTTTGGGACACTGGGTTCTAAGTTGCTATAAACTCAGCGGTACGGACGGCGGCCGTATATCGGAAAAGCACGAGACCCTGGATTCGAGGCTGGTTTTTCAATGCATGTTATTACGGGTACTTTCATTTACCTTCAAAAAATAAGAAAGTGCTTCAAATAAAATGCTTTTCAAATTATTATATCTTTGTGAAAGTCGGCTGAAAGTCAGCTCCACACGCAAATTATGTAACGGATAAAATAGTATTAATAAATAAATACTATTAATTTTATTATTTCTTTGTGAAAGTCGGCTGAAAGTCAGCTCCACACGCAAATTATGTAACGGATAAAATAGTATTAATAAATAAATACTATTAATTTTATTATTTCTTTGTGAAAGTCGGCTGAAAGTCAGCTCCACACGCAAATTATGTAACGGATAAAATAGTACTATTAATTGTTGATGTACGTAATTGTTGGAATAAAAGATTACTTTTTCCATTTGTTGTTACCGGTCTGTGCAAAATAAAATTATTAAAGCAGTGGTACCTATTGAAACATCAAAACTTAGCATCTGATAATACACACTTTCAAGTTGATTCGCGTTCAGCAAATATAGGTTTTTAACGTAATCTTCCGCATGCTTAAACGAATTGAATTTCATCGACACAGACACACCATTATGATCTGGAAAACCTGTATTTGAATCGCGAGCGTGTGATGTAACGAAGCCACTTGTGATAAATTTTGTTCATTCGCCGTTTTCATAGTGAACACATGAGTTACCGCTATCCCATGTTCTTCTTCTTAATATGGTGGTGACGAAAAATAAAATCACGCAATCCAAAAGGATAAGTAGTACCACGTTATAGAAATGCAGATCAAAATTATTACATCAAAAACATCGAACAATATGAAAGGTTGTTTTTTGTCCTTATTTGGTAACTAAACTTGAAACTTACAAATTACATGCAAATTTTAAGGTAGTTTTCCAAGATTTTGCGAAATTTATTTTTGGGATCAGTGTCTTTGATTGTGTTTATTCTGTGTTATTATTTGTCACGAGCCAGTTTAAGTCTTTTTTTGATATTGATATATCTCAAACTTTTCAAACAGTTGAAATGAAATGTTTTTTTAAGCTTTCACAACCATCATGTAAAAATATTTGAAACTTTCCGAATATTGCGGGTAAATGAAAGATCAGCTGCCTCGCGGCGCTGACCAATAATAACAAGATTCGCAAAGATGCGACTATATATTCCCCCATACTTCTTCAAGCAATTTCCGCGCAGCGATGGTGTGTGGTTAGATGAACAGGCACAAGGATTTCTGCAACATTTGCTGATCTGCTTCTACTTAGCAAAAACACTTCAACACTTTCTTTGAAACAAATGAGCATTGTTATTTTCCGAATATTCGCTTATGAGAGCGAGGCCCTTACATTATATATAACCCAAAAAATAGCGAGACAAATGGTTTTTATATTTTTCCATTATGCGGAACAATAACGTCGATGATATCTTCGTTATCTACTTGTCATCTTAAAGATAATGAATTGTTATGAAACTGTTATGAAAATGAATCGGCAGTTTTCTACAAGGGAATCTCCACGAGAGATACAATCATTTATGGACCTTGATTGTTCGCCATTTTGATATTAGCCCTTTGCTGGTTCCAGACCATTTCTTTTCGTTCCAATGAGCGATTCCAACCACTGACATCAACACACAGCAACCCTCAGTTCTACATATAACAATTCATTATCTTTAATTCCTTTACCTCAGTAGAAGGGTAGTAGTGTAAATAACATCTTTGTGTTCATTAATGTTAAAACAAGAGCAGTATGGCACAAAACGGTAGCAGCATTCCAAAACTAACATATATATCAATATACAAATCAAATAGATTTAACCTTTTTCGTCTGAAATTCCGCCTAAAACTTCGCTACCTCTGTTTTCTCCTAGGCCTAAGTTACACTGATGCAAATATACTTTTAAAAAAGTGTAAATAAGGCTTAAGAAACTATTTGCTACAAACAAAAGAAATGTGCGTAATGCGTGAACTGTAACCATGGATACGTATTTTATATCAAAATTTGATGTTTTATAGAAATTATGTAAAAGCCAAAAACAAAAAACAAAAAAAACCTGTATTCCCCTGTATCATCATTGATACTTACTTCCTTTTTGTTTATTGGTTGAATAGGTATGATAAATTAACTGGGACAACTGGGCGATTTTCTATTTTTATGTAACCGTTTAATGATAAGGTAGATTCATCTAAGTTTGACAAAACAACTTTACAATCCAATAAATGAAAAAGAAAACCTCATTTACGTCCAAAAGGATGTCAGATATGAAATACGATATCCAAATAACATTAGCAATAAAAAGATAAAGACTTTTCTTTTCTTTGAAGATAGATAAACAGAGGAGAACCGGAACCGGAGGATACGTCTGTGCTCAACCATATATTCTTTATTCGACAAAACAATTTAGAGATAAAACACGGAACAGTGGAATAACAAATGAGAGATCAAAAAAACCACGTGCCGTAATAATCCCAAAGGAAACACTAGAGAATATTTCTTTTCTTTACTGTTAATTACCCTTGAAGCTATACTCCTAACATTTTCATAACTATAACATCACGATGCAAACAAACTCTGATAATCAGCTGGTTATTAAGCATGTCAAAAACAAAGTATCGCACCGGCGAAGGGAAAACCTACCCTATATGGAAATCTACTTTCAAAACGAGGATTTAAAAGTCATAATTTGAAGTACCATGGCCAATCTTTCCGTTCCAGCAGTAAACAAGACATGGCGATAACAACACGCGTGAATATCAACAACTTCATTTCGTTCGTGTTTTTTGTGTTTGGATTTGTTTAAAGAGGTTTCAGACTCATCTTGAATTTACCCCCAATTGTTAAGCGATATTTCAAATTTAAACTATTGGGTGAAAAATACTTACTGTAAACATCCTTTTTAAATATTTTTCATTTTTTTTCGTTGATTAATTGCTTCAATATTAACGTTTGTCGAATATAGAAGCATGTCGAACTTAGATAAAAACTACGTTATCATTAAACGGTTACATAAACATGGAAAATCGCCCATTTCAGTTCTCTATCAGGCAAATTGTTAAGTTCTTTTACAGAAACAGTTTCAGCTGCCTTGCTTCCCTTTGAGAATTCTCTGTATTCGAAGTCAACGGAATCATTGTTTATGTTAGATGAATCCATAAGCTTTTCGTCATCACTACTGCTGTAAATGTTCAACTCACTTGGTGTGCGCTGTACTGATGAAAAGGTTACAGCTTGTTTGCTATCAGCTAAGATGTCAATCGCCTTTTTTTTGTCTGGAGAATAACACACCATATGATGATAACCTTCTTCAGTTTGCATGATGGCATTGAAATATTCTGTATATATTGGTCCCTTTAGCTATTTTGAGAGAGGGGAAACCTATTGTATGTAACCAGTAACAGAAGCTGAATAAAAAAAAAACAACGACTCAAATTTCTCAAATATCTCCATCAGCAAAATACATTAATGCTTCAGAATTCCATACCTTTAACTTTATCGGGTTTTGCCAGCTTTTCAGTATCATCTTCACTTTTGGCGGAAAAATCTAAACATCTCACGCTATCACTAGCCTAGTATTAGGTGGATCAATTTCCAATGCGAATTGTCGATCAAGTTCCGATCCCAAAACCGCGGCTATAAAAGTGAACGGAGGAGGAGAAGGAAAACGCCGGTTTTAACATATATTTCGTCCTATGGGGAAATATATAAAAAAAATCTTTTTAAATAATACACAAAACTTTTTTTGAAAAAAAAACAACAAAAGTAATTTTTTAAAGAAATAGACAAAAGATTTAAAAACATCTCATGTAATCTTATCGAAATACTTACACTAAAGCTTGTTTATTAGAACCACTTTTTTTCCATGTCAGGTCTTGTTTTATGGACAAGGACCAACGAAGTGCGTTACAATGCCAAAAACATAAGTAGTAAATGTTATGGTTGAACTCATGTAATTCGAAAAATCATTTAAATTGAACAGATTCTTCAGAATTTTCTAGTAAACCTCTTGGGTCCCCAGGTCGTATTTTTCATCATGTAATTCGAATACAATTGAACTCATGTAATTGGAACTCCTATCATTCGAAAACTCATGTAATTCGAACAAATTTTGAGACCCCTAGAAGATTCGAATTACATGAGTTCAACTGTATAAGAGCATATGACTCTCATAAAGTGTTGCGAGGAAGTTTCTTTTCGGTTCCGATTTCAAGCAGTGGGGGAGAGCGTTGTGCATGAGTGTTACGCAGCGAGGGAGGACTATTTAAGAGTCTACGCCCAATTCATTTATTCACTGCGATTCAGAAACGCATACGGTAAACTTTCACCACTAATCAAAGTTTTTAATTTTTTATTTCATATCGATACAAATTACGAGCCGATTGGAACGAAACGACAATTGTAACCGGAATTGTGCCAATTCTCTGATTCGCTTACCAAGAATTCGATCTGAGGCTTGTAAAAATTCATCATTTTATCAGGGTGCTACTATATTCAACACCTTGCCAGCTGCAGCAATTTCTGAATTATACTTAGCTAATTTTAAACGATTTATTAGAACACACAATTTTTAGCTTCTTTTAACTTATTTTCATTACAGTAGTACAGTATTTATCCAACATTTCTTTCTTGTTATCTGCTTTCTTATCACTTGTTGTACTCTTTGGATACATACTGCACTTTAACGCTTCTCTAGACCTTTCTTCGCATTTCCTAATCCTATCCTAATTTCTACGTCAATGTTTGCATAGCGTGTCGGACTGGGATTTATTTTTATTTTGAATTTATTTACCTTCTGCCTAGTTTTTCTTTACTTATAAGTTATTCAGTAGGTCCTGCATTTTTCACACCATCAATTTTCTATCTCTAGCATCTAATTAATCTATATTCTTGCACAGCATCGTACCGAGATTCTTTCGTATCTTGATTCGTGGTCACTTTTTGCCTCTAGTTATATTTTTTATTTAGTTTATATTTTTCAGTAGGCAAATTTCTGAGCATATCCAAGTTTTATCATAGTATTATCTTCTGGATGCACATTGTATGCTATCTCCTAAACGTTCAACTTTTTCACAATGCTGGTCTCTTGTTTTCATCCACATCAAATTGCTGTTTTTATCTAATTTTTAATCATCTTATCTAGTATTTTATTTTATTTTATAATTTTTGGCAGGTCCTACACTGATAACAGAAATTTGTATTTTCTGACGTAGTCAACCTCCTAAAATATGAAATAATAATAATAATAATAATAATAATAAGAAGAAGAAGAAGAAGAAGAAGAAGAAGAAGAAGAAGAAGAAGAAGAAGAAGAAGAAGAAGAAGAAGAAGAAGAAGAAGAAGAAGAAGAAGAAGAAGAAGAAGAAGAAGAAGAAGAAGAAGAAGAAGAAGAAGAAGAAGAAGAAGAAGAAGAAGAAGAAGAAGAAGAAGAAGAAGAAGAAGAAGAAGAAGAAGAAGAAGAAGAAGAAGAAGAAGAAGAAGAAGAAGAAGAAGAAGAAGAAGAAGAAGAAGAAGAAGAAGAAGAAGAAGAAGAAGAAGAAGAAGAAGAAGAAGAAGAAGAAGAAGAAGAAGAAGAAGAAGAAGAAGAAGAAGAAGAAGAAGAAGAAGAAGAAGAAGAAGAAGAAGAAGAAGAAGAAGAAGAAGAAAGGACAAAAAGCAAGCATCAATTGCATCAAAATGATATTACGTACGTTAGATGAACAGCACGAAAAGAGAAACGAACTTAGCAAGCAATGGCAATCCCTAACCTTCGGGGATTTACGGTATCTCAATCGGGTCGAAGAATATGTTTCTTCCGAAGTGGGAGTTTTGCGCATCCGGAGTGCCGCTTTTGCGATCACAATTCATAACGAATTTCCACGTCATTACACGGATTATCTAAAGGACTTCAAAGAAGTGATATTCAATAAAAATCTTTCTGTTACTCAGTTGCCGTACTAGACAGACTATAGTAGCCTTTACGCCACCATAAAAAATCAATTGAACATGCTGATGCCGTATCAAAACCTTAAATTGTGATGATCCTTTTATTAACTACGATAACTACTCATTCTTTTTCAGCCTTTCAAAAAACTACGATCACTACAAAGCGTTGATCAAATGGTATGGCAGTTTGTACCCATGGGGCAAAATCTTCAAAAACTCTCTGTGGAGGAGTGTTTTTTTATTGAAACAGATATTGCTTGCCATTCCTATAGAAAACATCCCCATAGACCTTTGCCCACTGGGTAGTGGTTGAGTAATACATTTCCGTATTACGGACACATGCTCCATGCACAGATGGATAGATTTACAGTCAAATTCTCATAGGTAAAGTCTCTATAAAGGAATCACCTTTTTATCACCAATGGTGGTCGCTTTATAGAGATTCCTCTGTAGTGCACCGATATCTGTAAATGCTTCTCAAAACTTTGTTTACTTTTTCTCATCATTTCCCTCAGTGGAACCAGCTCGTGTCGTTTGTATGTAGTGGACAGTTCTTTATGCTGTAAAAATGCGACAGTTTATATCGTTTTCTATCGCGTAAATGTTTATGAACAAATTTATATATTTCGCTAATTATTCGTTCAAACCGATGATGATCATGAGGCGAATAGTCTAATTCGTACATTTTTCGCCAATCGAAATATTCCATGTATTTTTCTTTGTTTGTTGCTAAGTATCGTAGGTGAGAAGCTAAAGCCCCGGCATTTTTGAAAGAACGAGCATTTATGTAAGAACTAGGAACCGCAACGTGTTGGTCATATGTTCGGCCACCGAGAACTATTGGTACATTTCCCCTTGCTAGTGCATTCCAGTATTTCTCCGTGATGTAGTCATCACAAAAGCTATTTTCAAAAGCTAGAACGAACTTGTATCGCCGCAGTTGTTTTTCACATTCTACGGTACCTTTTTCACAAAGTCGTTCTTTATCCTCGTACTTCCGACTACATTTACCGAAGATATGAATCGGTACGAATTTTCGTAAAGTTAAAGCGTATTTATCTCGTAGCTGGTTACAATTGCTTACAACCCACGCAATCAAGTGCGTGCTTTCTGCAAAAGAATTAGTCGGATGTAACGGTTTACGTGTCGTAATTTTAAAAGGCATCGATGTCAGACTTCGTCGTTTGTAAAATCCGTAAGGTGCAAATATATCCGACTTTCTGGAAGGAGTTATCGTTATATCGAACATATCATCATATTTTCCGTTAACGACATTTATTGTGTTATAGGGGCTTTCCTTGTTATAGTAAGCCCATAGTTGGCTGGGGGGTCTTCCTGCACTAACTCTTCTCATTAATCGAGCTCCTGGTGCATCTCTCACATGAAATAACACAACATGATAGCGTTTGAATAATCGAGACATAAATTCGAATCTTGCGTTATAATCTGCTTCTAAATCAACAACATCGCCCAACTTGAACTCATGGAACTGCGAACGATTGAACATTTTTACGTCGACATGACAACACTTATCAACAATGATTCGTGATACATTCACATAAGACGTATAAAAAAGGATTGAAATTTGATCATCACTGGTGTCGTGTTCACTATCATCAGTTAATCCAAGTGGTGCTGGAAAAAGCAAATGTCGAGAAGTAAAAATAAAATTTACAAGAAGATCGTACAGCAGTAACAACGAGATCATAGCAAGAAGCCATAAGAACACTTTCTGCTGAAATTTGCTGTTGTTGTTGTTGATGCGATGTCTTGTTTGTTTGTTTATTTGCGAAGGCATTTCCCCCTCTAATTTTCTGTTCGAATGTTCATCTTTTAGCATAGCAGAGAAAATTGGAAGGGTTATTCATTAAATCATTTTGACTGTGGTCATTCCCCTCCAATTCGATTGTTTATAAAAAACAATTCAATTCACGCGGGTTCTGATTGAAAATTCTCATTAAAAATGCATGATGGGGAATTGAATTGAATTCAGGCGAAACAATCAAATATTGCGTGAGAACTTCGCAGTGACTCTTCCATTCGCGTTAATTTGAAATTTACGTAAATAAAGAATGTACCCTCTCATATTCTCAAAATTGATTCGCTGCTGAAAGGAAATTCAAGGGCAGTTTTCGCACCCACATATTTCCTTCGTTTGTTTTTTCATCATATTTCGTTTCATTTCTTCTTGCATTCAGTCATCGTCTCTTTTACCCGGCAATAAAATTCCTCTTTCTTCTTTCTTTCTTCGCTCGCGCAGCAGACAATAGGAGGCAAAATCGCTCGGAATTGTAAATTCGGCTCACTTAAAATTTACGCTAATGGAAAACGGCCTTTTAACTATGAAAAAAAAGGGGGTTAACACGTGAAAAATGACATCACAAGTCCTTGAAAAACCTGCAAGGAATTTCTATGTTTTTCTTACAATAAAAATGAGATAATTGCACGAGTGGTGACAAATCTATAAGCTTCCATTTCAGTCATTCAAAAAAAACCCCAAAAAAACACATTTGCTTTCAGATTAGGATTCGAACTATGACTTTTAATCGTCTAGATTGACTAATGTATTGAGGGGTTTGGATACGGGTCATTAGCAAACTAGCCATATATGATTTCATACACAATTATAAAACACCAATACAAAACAATACGATATCAAAATGACTTACTTACACCACCCGATTAACCAAAGCTTTTCCGACACAAAGTTCTGGTGATCGAGACAAAAAAAAAAGAAACCAATGAGAAACATTTAACATAAATAAAAACTTTTCAAATTTAAAACATTAACCAACAATACTTTCAAATAAAATTTATATAAAATCTTCTTCATATTTCCAGTTTTCTTTTCATTTTTTCCTTCTTTTCAATTTTCGGTAAATATTATTCTATTCAACCGTGACCGATTTAGCTAAATTTCGAGGAAAGTCAACCTAGAAAATAAGAAATATGATTGGTAGGCTGAAAGAGGGTAATGCCTTTAGTAATTCAGTATAAGGTTTCACATCCTATGATGGTTGAAATTACACTGTTTCTTTTTTATAAGAATCCTTTTTATAAGAATCATTAGGCTCAGATTGCCCAAAAATTAAGAATAATTTAAGAATCATGCTCAGGCTCAAAATATAGATTTCAAAATTTCAAAAAGAGGTGTGTATGTTTTCCTATATTCTAGATGCCTTTCTAATCCATTTAAACTGTAAACTTAAATAACCAAAAATCAAACGGCAATTCGAATTTGAATGTTTTTTTGAATTCGAATGTTGATCTCTGAATCGAACATTGCAGTGGTTTCATCTCATCGCATGATAGAACGCGAGTGTTTAGCATGGGGTTTCAGCTGAAGATTTTTAGAATGTTGTGATAACAAACGAGCAACGTGTCATTTTGTTGAAGGAGAGAGTCGAAAATGAGTGATAGCAGAAAAAGAAAGCAATTAACCCTAGCTTGTTGGAAAGGGTTTAAAAAAGAAGTGAAGCATCGGGGAGAGAAATTAAAGATATATTTACCAACTGTCGCTAAGGATAAAGGAGTGACTTGTGATATTTGTAAGAAGGAGTTTGTAAACACTCAGGGACTTGGTTGTCATAAACTAAAATGTGAGAAGGAACACCGTACATCACACACCATCACGCATACTCATCATGAAAGGACTAAAGCTGCTGATAATCAAGTGGATATCGTTACACAAGATGTTGAAAAAGTATTGTCGAGTGTTGTTGATGAGGTAGTACAGTTGATTAAAAAGAAACCGAGCAGAAGAAGAGGGGCTAATCGTAGAGAGTCGTTTACAGCGTTGTTTAAAGCCAAAGTCTTAAAGGAGCTATTGTACACTGATAAGTCACAATACACTGTAGCAGAGCAGTTCAAAGTTAACCAGTCTATGGTTTCCAAGTGGCTGAAAAACAAGAATGATATTTTCAGTCAAGCTGCGATAGCAAACAAGAAAGCCCTGCTGAAGCAACGCTCTTCTAAGAAGTATTTGCCTTTATATGATCGACTGTTAGTCTCATTTAAGGAAGCACGTGGAAAGGGTTATCACGTCAATTTTAACTGGTTGTGGAGCCGTGCACGTAACATTTACCGTGAACAGCATGGTCAAAATGCGATTGTGAAGAAACATGTGATAGAATCATTCCTTCGTCGTTTCAATATTCGTATGAGATGTCGTCAACGCAACCGCAAACAATCCAAGGAATCTTTTCGAGAAGACTTGCGTAAATGGCATGGGCTCACTCGAGAAAGACTCATCAGAACAGGAAGCAAGGACGACTATGACAAAAAGTGGGGTAGATTTTTACCCAACCAAAGATTCAATGTGGATCAATCACCACTTCCGTTTGTTGTTGACGTTAAAAGAACATATGAACAGATCGAGTATAAGCATTCAGAAAAGATATGGATTGCACAACCGGGTTCGGGTTTGGATAAAAGACAAATACACTACAAATACTGACACGGGCTGAAGGAGAACAACCTCGAATTGCTGTCATTTTTCGGGGAAAAGGAAAGAGGATTAGTCCGGATGAGAAGATGTCATGGCATCAAGATGTTGATATCTATTGGCAGGAGAATGCTTGGGCTGATACAGAGGTATCCGTGGAATGGATTAAAGGAACTCTTTCAAAATCAGTTCAGGGACTTAGCCGCTTTGTCTTATTCTTGGACAATTTGAACAGTCAAGAATCAGAACAATTCAAATCTTCCGTTTCTGAGCTTAACGGAGTAGCATGGTATGGATTAAAAAATGCAACTGACTTGTGGCAAGTTGTTGACGCAGGTATAGCTCAGCTACACAAAGTTCTTATTGGCCAAGCGCACCGGGAATGGCTTGATAAGGAGGGTAATGCAGACAAGTGGTATGGAAATGATTCACAGTTTACCGCATCTGAAAGACGAATTCTCATCACGCATTGGGTTGGAGATGCCTGGAAGAAATTATGCTCTCCGGAGTATGATAATTTTAGAAGAAGGTGCTGGGAAAAAACAGGGTGCCTCTTAACAGCAGATGGAAGTGAGGATGAAAAAATTACACCCGAGGGACTAAAACTCTACAAAGTTCCACCCCCTGCAGTTTATTTGCCAGCAGCTGAAGAAGTGCCGAAATCCAATGAAGTGACAGAAGAAAGTATTGGAAGTGTTGATGAAGACGTGAACGAGGAGCTTGAACCAGATGGCAGGGACTGTCCCGATGATGATGGTGACGAGTGGGAGGACCACGAGGATGATCGTGTATTGGATGCGCCCTATTGTGGGATGCGTATGAAAATTCTTTATGAAAATGGTTGGCACGTCGGTAAAATTAATTACTATAATGATCATCTTCAAAAATACAATGTTACATTTGATGATGATTCAGAGGACTATGTTGGTGCAGATGACATCGACATGGTTGAAGTGTGCGTTTTTTAAAAGTTTAAAAGTTGTTATATGTGATAAAATATGTTATGATTACTGTAACTTGCGATTTGTTGTTTTTTCATGCTCTGTATTTTTCAAGAATTCACACCATTTCAGACAGTTTTAACGACTTAAACGCCATTTTTTAAGACATATAAAAAAATTCAAGTAAGAAAATTAAGAATCACTCTAGAATATTTGAGGCTCGTTTATTATGTATTTTTAAGAATCACAAGGCTTAGCTCGAATTATGTAATTCTTATAAAAAAGAAACAGTGTAGTACGGCAAAAGTATGTCTTTCTGATCGATCGAGTAGTTTATAGTTCGAGTGACAATTTCTACTCACCTTATCAATAGTTTATGGTGCAAACCTTATAAATATAGTCTGGGTTAGTGAGGTTAGTAGTAGTAGTAGTAGTAGTAGTAGTAGTAGTAGTAGTAGTAGTCATTTTAAGAGCTTCTAGAATCCAAAATTTTCTTCGTCGCCCAACCAGTGGGCGACAATTTTTTAGGAAAACTTTTGCAATTTTTTTTCATTTGCTAATAGAGAAGAGATCTTTTTGCTCTTCCCAAAAAGTATTTTTGTGAATAATATTTTGGCCAAGAAAGGAATTCAATTATTTTTTGGCCAAGTTTGTTTACAGTTTTGTTTGTTAAATGTTATTTAAAAAAAAATAATGAAGATTTCTTTAAAAAGAAACTATTCAAATGTTTTGATCTTCATTCAATTTAATTTGTTAAAGACATCCGGCCTCATTGTTTTGTAGTTTTCACACAAGCCGGTAACTCACGAAAACTAAAAAATCATTTATCTCGAAATAATATTTTCGAGGGGTATCCTGTACATATTGAGTTTCTGTCTCAAAAATATATATACTAACACCCTACCGTTTTTTTCATTCGGAAAAGGAGACTGGTGACTAAATAACGGTACTTTTTTTTTAGCGTAACACTTATTAGAAATGCTTCCAAGTTTCGCCTCGTTTCTATGCATTTTATTGTTTTACTAATTTCATAGCGTTATTTACAAGCAATAGTCACTTATTATTCCAATTCCCCAATAGAATAATTAAAAAAATAAAGAACTTAAAAACGAGGCCATACTGGTACTTGTTGTTCCTTGAAAATGCAATAATATACCGATTAACCGTTGTGCTCTTTATTTTCCTTACCGCCATCCTCTTTTTTGTTGGCGGCATTTTGATGTTTCGACCGATCCAACCCGATACGAGAACCAATAATATGATGTAGTCGAGGCCCTTTCGAGTACCTTCGAGTGCGACAGCTGAGGCCCGTGTTCGAGTCACAGTCATGTCGTATCTCGGTACTTCACTCCGATGCGCTTTAAAAGCAGCGTATCAGCCCATTTGGAGCCATCGACTGACTGCACACTGGCCTTCCGGCAAGATATAGCAATGATATACGTATCTCTGGCGGTAAGTCAACTTCCTAGTTACAAGTGGGAGGGCAGAAGAACTAACCGTTACGGATAGAAGCCCAAGGACTCAAAAGTCCGGGTTACTTACTGCTAAATAGAGTTTTATCCGTTACTTACATCGTAGCCTCTAAGAACAGCAAGATGAAACGACAGTAGTTGCAAGGGAATCACAGTGAGGACACCAGCTAAACAATCTGGAACTTCAGGAATTTCTAAACTTGCGTAACCATGCTTTTTCGTCTCTTCGTCACCTTTGGAACATACGATGATTGGTCGGCCTTTTCGTGCCAGCACTTGTTGCAAAGCGTTCATACATTTCTTAAAGAAAGACATTATATCGATAAACTTCGAGATTTGTTCGAAGAATGTTCGAGCAAGTTGATTTAATAAATATCTTCTCAGAAAAATCTTAGAGAATCTACTTCGCAAAAAATAGAGCTTCGCTATGAATGTTATTTTTGCATGATTCGAAAAACGAAACTGCGATATTATTTGTAAGCTGAACCCCCTGATCATAAAAACGAAATCTTCGAGATACATGCGCAATAGCAACTAATGTTTTCAAAGTCGCGGCGAAAAAATGGTGATACAACGAAAAGCAGAAACCTTTTCGCTGCAACGATGAAGAGCGCCAGCAATTTTCAGTCTTGTGGAGATTCGGCTTACTCAGCGCGGAGCGGCTATTGTTTTCTCCACGTGATCACTAATTGAACTATTTGATTGGCTTGCGCGGTGGAAAAGTTGAACTTGATCCTACTTTTCCGCGGAGACTTTTTGCGAAATTTATTAAAAATAAAAGCGGCCAGACTTTAAGCGGAATATTCCGCCTAGTGGAAAACCGGCTTCAGTCATACAAGTTGCAAGTTGATAAAGATGCTAGTGGAAAACCGGCTTCAGTCATACAATTGCAAGTTGATAAAGATGCTAGTGGAAAACCGGCTTCAGTCATACAAGTTGCAAGTTGATAAAGATGCTAGTGGAAAACCGGCTTCAGTCATACAAGTTGCAAGTTGATAAAGATGCTAGTGGAAAACCGGCTTCAGTCATACAAGTTGCAAGTTGATAAAGATGCTAGTGGAAAACCGGCTTCAGTCATACAAGTTGCAAGTTGATAAAGATGCTAGTGGAAAACCGGCTTCAGTCATACAAGTTGCAAGTTGATAAAGATGCTAGTGGAAAACCGGCTTCAGTCATACAAGTTGCAAGTTGATAAAGATGTTAGAAACAACTGATTTGCAATAGAAAGTGTGTAGTGAAAATTTTGTCTCATCCTTGAAATGGATGATAAGTCTTTTCAAAACTTAATCAACATAACATTAAAAATGCATCTACGGGTTTCAGTTAATGTCTCGTTTCAAACAAAGTTCGTGGTGTAAACTGTTTGGCTCATTGAAGTAAGAGACAGACTATGCCTTGTCATTTCAAGCGTTTTTGTAAGACTTTTCACCGGAGAAGTTACCTGGTTCGAGACTGGTACGTTTATAATGAATGAGGAAGACATAATGATATATACTTGTCTCATCCATTATGTTTATAATGGCTATTCGTGCTTTATAGATAATAACAACAACAATAACAACAAAACAAGTAAACAATCTAAATTAATATACGAGACAAGACACAATTTATAAAGTAATCTTTAGATTTCTTTTTGAACTTCTTCATAATGCAATGAACCCCTTAAGTACGTCACTTTCATTCTGTACAGCTCTGGCCTCGTTTCAAATCGAAATATAATGACGTTCTTTTACATGATAAAACGAAGATATTTTATGATGCATAGGAACCTCATTATCATTATGATTTGAAACGAGGACAGGGCTGCACAGAACGAAAGTGAGGCAACCACCAAAAAAAAAACATGGAAAGAAAAATGAACTCACATCGTATGTTTTGTCTCTGAGAGCGATCATAAGTACAGGCATGTCTTTGTCCACTAACGCAAGAGGACCGTGCTTCAATTCACCCGCTAATATACCTTCGGAATGCATGTACGTGATTTCTTTGACTTTCTATGGAAGACATAAAATGCTAAGCAATCAGAAAAAAACAACTCAAGTTTATGTACAGGTTTGTCTAAGGCAAATTTGTAGAATCCAATTTCTCGAATACGAAAAAATTTTACAGGCAAAACTTTGTTACTTTCGTCTGGGTTAACGAGAACATTGTTGCATAATGCCTCGTTTTTTTAAACGGAAAAGTATTTTGATCGCATCTTATTAGCCAAACACACTTTTTAAAATACAATAGAATGACACTGAAAAAAGGCAGCCTGGTTTTTATACTCTTGCTTTCTACAAACATCATTGGTCAGAATTCTTACAATCTCGCATCTGATTGGTAAATACTGACCAGTGCACCTTCCAGACAAGTAGCAAACTGATATCCTCTCCCCATCATTAGTAAACTTTTTTGATCACAAATATGTTCAGCTATTTTATGAATTTCTCCATCAAGTTTCAAAACTTCAGCAACTTTTTCTAAAGTAAGATCATTTTGCTAGGTTAATACAACTTCTGTCAGTTGATGGATAAACGAGTACAGACCTTTATGTAAAATACGTCAGAGCAGGTTTTGCCTCGTTTCTAATCTCAAGGATTAATAGGTACTTAAGCATGATAAAATAAATTCGTAAGATAATCTTTCCCTTTAGTGTTGTTACCCTTTGTAAACGAAGCAATCGTGATTACCACTCAACTTGAAAACGAGCCGAAACCTGCTCTGACGTAATTTACGGAAAGGTCTACACTTGCACACTTGAATGATGGAGGTTCTACCTGGAAATATTTTGAGAGCGCTAATAATCTCTTCAACACGTTGTTGTTTGGAAATTCTATCCTCTGCCATCATTACTCCAAACATCACTAATGCAAGAAATTGACTGGTATACGCTTTTGTGCTTGCCACACCAATTTCTGGTCCTGCATTGATATGAACTCCACACATGGTTTCACGTGATATACTGCTTCCAACAGTATTGGTGATACCAACAAGAAGAGCTCCTCTTGTCTTACAATAACGCAGTGCCATTAGTGTGTCAGCTGTCTCACCTAAAGTATTAGTATTTAGACAAAATAACAGACAGATTATCAATATAATGAAGTACATTGCTGTCATACAGCAAAAGGAAGATACGGATGCCTTAATTCTAATTAGTGTTTATAAGAATACCAGGTTAAAATTGTGGTTTGAAAAAGATTATATACAGAAGAATCTACATTATAACGTACACTGAAGGGAAATAGAAATTAAAGAGTTCATTTAATCGAGAGGGTTTCTTCTAAGGGAGGGGAAAGAGAACCCGGGGTTCGTAATATCGAGATTTCACCGTATGTCAAGAAGATTTTTATCTTTAAAATTTAAAGATACAACAGAAAGATGTTTTCTTTTGTAGGGTCGTACATGTTACGGCGCCTTGGATTCAAGTTTTCATTGATATATTTTTGAACTTTATCTAAAAGTTCTCTTCGTGTTTGCAACATTCTAACTTGCTCTTCCTCAGTGAAGTTCTCAAGAATTGGCTCCGCTATTCGTGTTTTATTTGTAAACAATTTACCAAACGAATATCTGCACTCAACATTTTTATATTTTCTGCAAGACCTGGAATGACTATGTGTTTGATATGTTTTTACTAAGTCAAACAAATGAGCATCCAATTCCTTTTTTTTGATCAGCTTTTCGAGCTCTACAACCTAGTGATACTTATTCTTTTGGATTCTGAGGTTTTATTTTTTGTCACCCCTACAATTTAACGAAAGATGTTAAAATTCTTTGGTGTAGTCATTTATATTAATAACTACTTTTGTTTTTGTAGTGGCCTTCCCTTTTATTATTATCTTTATATATGTTTTGAATACTCTCAGAAAAAGAGTAGAAGCTGGAGCCATTTTATAAGAATATTCCACTTGATTTCCAAGTAACTACTTATATTTCAGACTGCCAAAACATGTAAAGGAACCATCTGCACAAGTTTTACCTGATTGGCTGATGAAGAAGCATACGTCATCACGGAAAATAGGCGTGTTACGATCCAGGAAATCACTGGCAAGTTCAACCATGACAGGAAGTTCCGTAAGTTCTTCCAATAACTGTCGTGTCTAAACAATAACAATAAACAAAATAAACAACATGAAAGTAAACAATGGATAGACCAGAAATTACCTTTATTTTTATGCTGACCCTTACTTGCGTTTATTTTTATGACTTGGCATTAAAAGGGCCGGCGTTAGATGTTTTTCTGTGAAGGTTTGACCATGGACGTTTAAAAAAAAAACGCCAATAAGGATCTGGGACAGGCGTTAAATTTAGGAAGGACGTAAAAAGGACCAATAAGGTAAGTGTGAATGTTTATGGCTTTGAGTAAAAAGTTGTGTTTCTTCTTCGCATCAGTAAAGACATTGTTTCTGAGTAAAACGTGGATTTGTTGTATTATGCAGAAAATGAAAAGGGACATTATGCTCTAATAAGAAACTTGTGTGGTTTGGTTGCTCCACCAATCACTAAACATAAAGCAAAAAAGTAATGTTTATAATGAAAGTTACTTACAGCAACTGCGCTGTGATAACTGGTACCACACGCGATGAATATCAGACGTCTGCATCGTTTTATATAATCCATGTGAGAGACTAAACCACCAAGAAGAACTCGATTCTCTTCAAAGTTGACACGACCTCTCATTGTGTTAAAGACACTTTCAGGTTGCTCCATTATCTCTTTCTGCATGAATGTACTGTAGCTACCTATTAAAGACATGGAGTTTTCTGTCAAATGTCCCATACACACAGTTGTTCATATTATTCACTAATTCTTTTTAGAAGTAAAATTTAGTCTTCATTATTTCATTATATCTTTCATTTTATGTCATTGTGTAGCAAAAACTATTATTGCACCTTCCTAGTTCCAAGTCGGCGGACAGAATAGCCAACCACTACAGATGGAAGCACAAGGACTTAAAACTCCCCGTTACTTATTTATATTGGACTCTCTCTATCTCGAACTCGTAAGGAACCAAGGAATTTGTTTGAGATAGAGAGCTCCAGATAACCGCTTCAAGGCTACGGAAATGTCCAAGAGAGTTTGAGATAAAGGGTGGTCGAGACAGAACGAGACCACTGTATTTTTTGTTATTTTTCATTTATTGTCAAATTTGAAAGAATTCCAGCATTTTGAGTTTTTAGTTTAAAAAACTGGTAATCTCTTAAAACAAAATTCTTATTTTTTCTGGTGTTGTATACAAAATAGAAAGTGGTCATGTGCGCCAGTAAAATTCATTGGAGTAAACACCAAATTCCAATAGTGACAACAAAATTGTATTTCTTCTTAACTGTTTACCTTTCATAATTTGCTGCAACTCCAATTGTAAAGTTTGCACGTCACGTGTCAGTGATGTGGAATTGTTCATACGAGCAATTTGCAGATCTAAAAACAATTATCGCCATTTACTTGGTATAGGTAAGAGGTGATGTGAATACATCATATACACAGAGTTTCAGGTTGCATATTTTTCTATTTGCGTATGTAGTGTTATGCTTGTATATATTTAACAACATATGGATTATTCATTTACAAGGTGAGGATGTTGTTGACTGCAAACAGTTTGCAGGTTGGCCGTCCGCACAAATAATGATTTTTGCAATCACTTTTTCTATTGCATTGTATCTAATATTTAATATTTCATTTGATGAAAAACACCCAAAAATGCAAGGAACCGGCATAACCGGACTGTGGTCTTCAATTGCAGGCACACCATTATCATCATCAAGTAAACAACAGCACAAGAGAAGACAGTTCAATATGGCAATGATAACAAAAACTAAACAAAAGGTCTGATTAGGAAATAATTAAAATGATGACAACGCAAGCTTCTGAGTTTTATCTTTAAACTTGAATGGAAAGCTTACTTCCATCTTTAACCCATGCTAGATCATGCTCTTCAAGAAAGATAACTCTTTTAGTGTGTTCAATGATGGCGCTAAAGTAGAAGATGGAATGGAGAACTAGACTAAAACAAAAAATGCTCAAAGCATTTTATTTGTATGGTTACCCCAATTTGGCAACTTTTTCTATTACATAGTATTTAATATTTAATATTTCATTTCATGAAAAACACATTTCTATAAGGAGACAAAATATTTTAGCTTTTCACCTTCAATAGTTGTCATATATTATTATTTATACACAAAAACTAATGAAATTATGTATTAAGAATTCTTTGAAAACAAAAATGATTTTCATGGGATCATAAAGGATTAAGAACAAACATGGAATTTTACCTGGCATCTGATGCGAAGAAATACTCCATACCAGCATCATCAGCAATACAAAAATGTTCTGATGTTGACGAATACTCAATGTTTGAACTGTCATCAGCTGTTAGTTCTAGAAAAATGAAATGCTCTGAGTAAATGTTTTGGTACATACAGTGCGGCCCGAAAGAAACTTTCACATAGAGACAGCGTCTTTACAAGTTTCAGTCTTTTGTTTACTTGACATGCATTTTCGTGTTTAGTTAAATTGCGAGTCTAAACAAATTGTGTTGAACACAAAAGACTTTAAATTTTGTCTTTTCATGTAAAAATTCATTTCTTCGCAAATGTTTCTTATGGGCAGAAATGTAAACAATAAAACTTTGCATCACTACTTTCATGATTTCTTCTCTCATGATTTATAACAACAGGATTCCAATTAATACATTCTTGCAACCATACCTGTTGGACATTTCCTTGTTGACAACACAGGAATCTGATCCACAGTTATCGGCTTGTCACTTCTGACGCCTATCAACAACGGACTACCACGTCTGGACGCAACACATTGATTGGGAAAGTGACTGCTTTTAAATACAAGAGCAAACGCTCCTTCCTAAACCAATTCATTTATACACATTACGCAACTTAACATTTTGAAAATTTTAAATAACCCCTTTTACTTTCTTATTTCACCTAATTGGCCCTTTTAATGGTGTTTATTTTCATAAGCAGTAGTGACTAGTAATATTTTTTATTCTCCATATAACAGACACTGAAAATACACACAATTACAGATAAATTATTTATTTATTCATTAAATAAATAAATATGGATCGAGACACTCCTGATTGGTCTATTATTACTATTACAAAGAGGAGTGAATGAATGAATGAATGAATGACCAAAGTATCATAATAGATTTGAGACTACTCTTAAACAAGTAAAATAATGCAAGCATTAACAGTTTGTGGCAAACATAACAAGATACTGATTCAACAAGTGAGAAGTATATAATGAACGTTATATTATTATTGGAGTTATTGTTAGGTGAGCGTTAAATTCAGGTCTGCGTAACATTACACAAACTGGTTATCTGATATAAATGTAATGCGGAATGTCAATTTTTTCTTTATTATCACTGAGTGGCAGTCATGTCCTCTGTTATTCGAACATCGAAGGGGCTGTACAAAACGATTGGTAATAAAGTGATTAAGATTTACATATGTAAAGAAAACATTACCTTTTGAAATAAGTTTGAATTAGGAAGACAATAGGTACCAAACAAAAAAGTTATCGATTATCATTGCTCAGTTATTCGAACATGAAAAGTTAATAAGAAACATACCAACTGCCGGAGAACTTGCTCAACCAATTCATGAAAGGAGAGTTTATGTTCGCTATCACGATCATATAAAAGCTTCAACAACTTGACTATTACTTCGGTGTCTGTTTCAGACTCTGTTGGGTAGCCTTTCTTGGCCTAGTAATTCATGAAGAAAAATAATTAATAATTAATAATTAATAAAAAAAAAGAATCAGTAGGAGAAAGCGAAGAGAAGAGGGATCAGAAGCAACTTACAAGAAACAAGGGGACTAGGGAAGAGGGATTAGAAGCTACTTACAAGAAACAAGGGAACTAGGGAAGAGGGATCAGAAGCAACTTACAAGAAACAAGGGGATTAGGGAAGAGGGATCAGAAGCAACTTACAAGATACTGTTTAATGTCTTTATAATTGGTTATAATTCCATTATGCACAACAACAAATTCTAAATAAAAAAAAAGAGTTAAAGTGCATTTCCAATGACACATTTGCAACAAGTTTTATTTTTTTCATATAAATATTTTTTTTTATAATTTGACTCGTATACTTAAATGTGGAAGATGACAACACATAGAAAACATGTGATTTAGCACAAGTGACACCATAATTAATTTTCCAAATTTGTTGATCCAGCATAATATCTACACCGATGTTGATCTCCTTGTATATACTCTTGGATCCACATATACAAAGTATAAAGATTGTATGTACCAGAGAAACTTAGTTCGAATCTCCGATGGTCCCTAAGGGTCAAGTGAGATGTCAAGTTTAAGAGTATTCTAGAGAAATTCTTGATATATTTCATATTTCATTTCTTAAAAAAACAACCAGATAACCAGTGTTTCCAATTTTACACGACAACGAACATGCCTGCCCTCAAACCATGCAATGTCTCTACTCAAATGGCTAGGAGGACACATCACAGAAAAGGTTAATAATAAAGGTCAATCATTACTGAGCGTTGTTAACCTATTAGCAATCTGTATGGGCAATAGGGAAAATATTGTTTTCTGATTGGCTAAAACAAACTAAACGTGGAGCATTATTTGCCAGTGTAGTTTTGTTTTTCCTAGAAATGCAACATGTTAGCTTTATATGTAAACAAAAACTTGATGCCATTGCATGGTGTAAGTTTTTTTATTTAGTGTACCTGGAAATCTTTGCTTAAATTTAGGAGAGCATTATAATAAAATTGTTTAATTTAGTATGTAAGCCAGTTAATAAGTACAATACTATTAACAGTTTTGTTAAGTGTGTGTACCTGATGACAATGGTACAAAATTATGATCTCCGTTATCAGCTTATTTTTATCTGGAACTCCCTCTTTGATCTTTTATGATTCTTAGGGAAAATGTTTCAAATAGAACAAAATAGGAAATTGAAACATAAACTTCATGGGGTTATCAAATACAATAATCATTGATCATCGTAACTTAGACCTCGATCGTAACTTAGACCTCGATCGGTACTTCAACCTCGGGAAATATTTTCCAGTAAAGCACTCCCCAAGCGATTATTGTATTAATACTGCTGCTCAAAATGCCAAAACAAAACAATATTAAAACTGTCCAAAAAATGTTTGCACATCTTCTATAATGAAAAATTGAAGTTTTGAAAAATTCGATAATTTAATGAATTGAATGTCGAGTTCCCAAAATTTGAATTGAACATTTATATATAATGAGCAACAAATACTTTTGAGCCATTCTGAAGGTGTTTTGAACAGGGAAGCTTGTACTTTACTATCGACCATTAAAGATGCAAAAGACAGTCATTAAAAAATGTTAATGTTCAAAATTCTTGCACTTCTTTTCCATTTTAAATAAATTTTCTTAAAGCTGTATAACTGACTGAACAGCTGTCCTAATCATCATTTTAGTAATCCTGTATATCTTTTTGAAAACTTGCAATGAACATGAACAAGGAGAAACTTACCATTGTTTTCATCAGAACGGTGTGGGTGAGCATTTAAAGGACTAGGCTCACCATGTGTTGCCCAACGTGTATGTGAAATTCCGAGATGATTAGAAAACGTTTTGTCAAATGTTACATCAGTTTGTTCTGAAAATACAAATAATGAAGTCTGAAACATGGTCTGAGTTGTTACAGCACAGCCCAAAAGAAACCTTATGCATTCATGAAAGAATGGATTTTGTATGAAAACACAAAAGATTTTCGTGAAAAGTCATTATCTTTTCAATGCAATTTTTATGAAATTTAACAATAGTTAAACATAAGACTTCATATCAAAGAGTCTGTGACACTTGCAGAGCTCAAAATGAAATTAAAATATTAGAAACTTGACACATGCCCTTGTAGATTTCGTAAAGACTATATTCAAAATGTTGGTTTCATTCATATTACTTCCTGAGTCATGATGATCTTAAAATATAAATAGGTGATATTTTTATGCCTTCTATTTTTAATCTTTTAACATCATTGTAATTATTTGTGAATAAGTTTATTATATATTTTCTAAATATTAGATCATATTGAATTTTATTATCCTCTCAGTGTAAATAGCTCAGTTTATTCATATTGTATCATATTTTATCAACGAGAATTCTGTTTGTTGCTTTTTAATCATTTTTTTATTTATTTATGGTCACACGTAAAGTTTCTTTCAGCCTGTACTGTAAGTAATTGCAAATAAAATCATTGAGAAATGTACCTAAAATCTTTTCAGTTAAGGCTTTAACTTTTCCTTTGGTTTTGATAATCCTACATGAATATGTAAAATATTTTTATAAACATTCGTAAGTATAGTATAGAGAATATAGAGTAACACCAAAAAAATTAAGCAGCTCCAAGAAATAATTTACATTATACATACAGGAAATACCGATGAACACGCATTCATATGTTTTTGTTAATATTTTTATTTCTTTGTGGTTCCTTCGGTTCTGTCAAATTTATTATCAGAAGTCTGCGTCCAACCACTGACGCCATATTCCAAACACAAATCGTCATACTTAACTAACAACATGATTGATTTGTCAAATCTGTGGCCCCACTTACTAAATGACATAGCACTACTTCAATTTTACGTCGGTATTTCCTGGTGAAAATTCTGACAAGCAGGATATTCCTCTAGGGTAAGTTTATATATATATATATATATATATATAAACAAAAACTAATTACAAAGTAAATTAAACTAAAAATTTATAATTTATAAACTAATTGATTCGAACAACCAAACAATAAATTTATAATTTATAAAGTAATTGATTCAACAACCAAACAAAAGCTTTTATCTATCCTACCTTATCTTGTGGGTATTGTTGGCTAGTTCAGTGTCTGAGTCCACTGCCACACCTTTAAAAAAATATCACAAGGTATGAACTGATAGTGAATCTGTGGTTTGTTTACCTATTTACTGATAACATAGATCTATAATTTTTTCTAGCTATATCTACATTTAAATCATTTGTGGTTTTATTTCGACATTGTACAGAAGCAAAAAACAGTGATTGGCTCTTAAAGTAGAACCTGTACTTTCCCCTGTTCAAAAGTTATGTCCATTTAATTGCAAACTACAGAAAAAACTTGGTGTGCAAACAGTGGATAAATTGTACAAAATATTACAATAGAAAGATAGGGAATATCTTTTCTATCTATCTATGTTTTTTTTATGTTTGTTTACATTCATGCCTCTTATTTTATAAAAAATATACATTCACTGATTTTGAATGCTTAAAATTAAAATGATTGCTGTCAGTAAGAGTTAATATAAAAATGTGGCTGACTTGAAAGGTATATGTAAGTTCTTGAACACTTGGCATGAAATAGAATATAAAATAAAATTACTCAAATGAAAAAGGAGAATGACGAAAATAACTTACCAGCAGAATCGTATCCCCGATATTCCAGTCTCTTCAATCCGGTTACAAGTGTATCTAAAATCTCTTTTTTACTTCTGGTGACACCATAGTTGAGATATGCAAATATGCCTGTGGTATATATAAAATAAATAAAGTAAATAAATAAAATAGGTTTAGATTAAAAGGGAAGTAAGGAAGTGAGAAAAATCCTTTGTGGTGTTTGCTTTGTTCAAATGAATGTTTCATTTATGAACAACATTCATTTAAACAAAGCAAACACCACAGAGGATTTTCCTCATTCCTAATAATGTTACATATAATGAATCACACAAAAATCATTCTCAAAGGAGATCTGAATTTTTTGAAAAATCTCATTTATGCATTGATGTCATCGTAAATAATATGTCTTGATATTCGTGAACTATGAAAAAAATTGAAAGGTTATAATCTATTCTGTTGCATAGAAGATATTATCTTCAAGGTGAGTTGGCCAATAAGTATTTTAAATGTTTCTGGTTCTTTAACCTCCAGCTCCAGCTCAAAGTTGTATCGTTTGAACATCAAGAAATCTGGCACGTTGTCTTCTTCACTATCATTTTTTGGCTTAGAAAACCTTCTGTAATCCATTTATACAATTGACGCTTTTTTTCAATATATTGATTGCTATGGTTTTAAATCATGTTTTGAACTATAATTTTTTTATTTTTGAGATTTATAGTGAAAGTAATGACATACATAATATCAAAAAATATGTTTTGAAATTACTTCCTCTTTAAGAGAATTTTTATATTTTTCGATAAGTTACAAAACTATACATCTGTAATATATTTTTTTGGTGCATGCATAACCTACAGTAATTACTTAAAGTACCATTATGTCATTTAATAAAAATTAAATACAAAAAATGTCTTGAAAAAAAATAGGAGCTAATGAATTTTTAACATTCCAAGAATGTTTAGTTGAAAATTTGGTAAGTTTGTTTTCATTTTATAAGTTCATACATCTGTTGCTAAGAGAAATTTTTAAACTTTTAAATATGTAAACATTTGAAGTGTAACTAGATATTGATCTATGCATGGGATATGTAATGGCAATTAGCAACTGTCTTAAATAATGGCTATTATATAAGTTAATTAATTTCTAAATATTTTTTAACGATTCAGATGAACATGTAACAATTAAAAAGGATAATTTTTTTAAAAAAATCAATATATATATATTTAGCTAACTAAATTTAAACAAAATCTTCCCATATTCACATTAGTTGTTTTATCATAAAGGTTGATTTATGATAGATTGAAAGCATACTGATATGCCTTGTTTGTCTAGGAAAAGTCTTTTTGTACACATTCTTCCTTATCCTT
Source organism: Turritopsis rubra (assembly GCA_039566895.2). NCBI lineage: Eukaryota > Metazoa > Cnidaria > Hydrozoa > Anthoathecata > Oceaniidae > Turritopsis > Turritopsis rubra. Next base: position 1,815,737 of record CM077622.1, read on the forward strand.
TAATAACTTCACTTTGGTACAGTAATAGGCTTCCTTGAAGTAAAAACGGGTAGAAAATGTTTTACCGTGGTGTAGCTAAACATTAAAATTTTCCATCCATCTGCAAAGAAAATCTATTCAACAATCTAACATCTTTTGTTTGGATATTTTCTCACAGTCTTTCCTACTAACATGGAAACTTTTAAATAATGAAACAAAACTTAAATTTATATATTTTAAAAAATTTGCAACCCAAATTAAACCAGGAATTAATTAGAACTAATGTCTCAGCACAAAATTTATTATACTACTGGGAAAAAATGGTGCAGTTAAGTCAAGTGAGGAAAATCATCACCTACTTTAGCTATATTGTTTTGCTAAAAAATGTTTAAATCCCATCATATTTTATATTCTCTCTGGTCTGGTGGAATCTGCGCATACTTACATTTTTTATTTAATGTTATTTTTTTAATATGTTTTAATATGTTTAATATGTTTACGTTCGTATTATTATGTTGCGGCAAATGGATGAATAAACAACTATAAAATTATTTATATCATAAACAAATTCTTACCACACATATTGTCAAGGTAGATGGTTGACGATTCTTAGTAGTAATTTCCACGGGTCTTGTGGTTGTTGTTGTTGTTATGTGTATGGATTCCCACATTGATTGCAGCCATTTCCTATAAGTTATTATGATTCCCCGGAACAATTTCAAGACCGTATAAATTTATTTGCAATTAAGAAAATTGAAAACAAAGGTAGTTGTAGAGCTTTTTCATGGTAAACACTTACCAAATGAAATTAAATATTAAGTTGTAAGATCAAAAAAATATGATTTTACATATTTTATTTTCCTCCTTTGCTGAAGCTGCACAAATGATGAGAAAGAGGAATCTCCTTCGGTCTCGTAATAATATTTTCTTATTGCGGACCTAATTGGAAACAACTGCATTGGGCTTTCTTTTCGATCTTTGTGGCGAGTAGGCTGATCAGATATTCACCAGTAAGCATATTGCAATCTGCACATATCTCAAACATCAAATTTTTTCAATATGTTATGTATTTGCCATTTAAATTTTGTGAAATCAAAGATACTTTATTCACTTCTTTCTTACTAAGGATGCTCTTTTGAAGTGCACAATTTAACAATGTTTTGCTCAAGTCGTCCAGCATCACATTTTTTTTTTAATTTTAAAGTATGAATATGACTATTACGCGGAATATGCCAGAGTCACTAGAATCACCCAGAGCCATTTTGAGCCATCTTGAGCCGACCAGAGCCAGCAAAACATGTTAGATATTTATTTAATAAATGATTCTTGCACTAATAGACTAAGAGTGTGAGAGAGGCTCAAAATATCGCTGTTTAGAATCAATTGAGGAAGTTTCATTAACTCAGAAGAGCGAAAAGGAAATTCCACTGATGTAAGATTTTCTGCACAACCTTGATTAAAGCCTTTAGCATATTATTTTTATATGCAAGACACAAAAATAACAACATTCGAAAACAGCTACTTATAAAGTCTTGCTTGCGGAGACTGGGAATGAGATTGGGCCAAATCCATTTTCAAATGATAAGATATAGAGCATCGGCGCCTAGTTTGTGACCTAGCCGTGCGTGTAAATTTTTTTACAGATTCATATCTGTGTGCGTTTCAGTCCACCCTTGTGCTCTTCATGGGTGCTCTGTACCCACCTGTGCTCCCCTGGTTACAAAAGGACCTGTGACAAATAAAAACTGATAATGTCATTCCACGGGAAAGGATTTGTATCAAATTATATTGTTGAGTCCCTAATTAAAAGCTTGGCACTAACTAACCTTACCTTAGTAAATATCCACACTCATTAAGAAACGTACAACCAGCGAGTTACATTATCGTATTAGTATAGTGTGATATTGACTATAACAGGTCTAAAAAAGTACCCTCGGAAAATATGATACAATCATACTTAGTTGGTTTTGGCTAGTTATGGGTGGTTTTGGCATAGTAATACTGTAATGCACTCTGTTAATTTTGTCCATTTGATGATTCTAACTGATTTCCGTTCTACTGATCTCACAGTGATGGTTTTTCTACATGATCTGATGGACAAGCCTCCTATACTGCATAATTTCACAACAAATATTTCAAGTCTAATTTGTTTTGTCTCAAATGTTTTTTTGTTCCGTTTTTAGCTGACATGGGTGCTTACAAGTACCTTGAAGAATTATACAAAAAGAAGCAAAGTGATTTGCTTCGTTTTCTGTTCAGAATCCGTTGCTGGCAGTTACGTCACCTTAGTGCAATCCATCGTGCATCCCGACCAACTAGACCAGACAAAGCCCGACGTTTAGGATACAAAGCTAAGCAAGGCTATGTTATCTATCGTGTAAGATGTCGACGTGGTGGCCGTAAGAAGCCAGTACCAAAAGGTATCACTTATGGCAAGCCAAAAGGAGAAGGTGTCAACCAAATTAAGTTTCAAAGAAGTATTCGCTCTGTTGCTGAGGTAATGTTCAATTTCCGATTTTTATAGATAGTTTTATGTGAAACTTTTTATCTTCTTGATATTGTCCCAGCTATAAGTTTTCTAGCATTTCAGTAGACGTTTCCCTGTGGTTACATGTATACACAGATTTCTCTTATTCAGCTCGTCCCAAGAGGATCATTAACAACTCTACTTTATTTTGATATGAGGAACAATAAGATACCAATAAGAGATTTGAGCTCGAATAAAGCACTTAACCAACATGTACTTGGGAAACGTCTGTTTATGTTTCAACGATTTTCAAGTATATTTGCTTATTACCTGTCATATGATGATCATAAATGATTTCCGTTCTACTGAAATTAAATTTGAAGCTTGTCTACATGATCTGATGAGCAGGTAATTTGCTGTATCGTGAGAATGATACTATATTTTGATGGAAATATAATTTAATATCTCCAAATACCAAAGTACACGAATTTGATTGGTTTAATACCAAGTCATATAATTTTCCGATTTGATTAACTGTCCTGGAATATTTTTTAAGGAAAATTTGCTCATTTTCCTAGAAAATTGTGTGGCAATCCCTGTTAATACAAAGATGCCTGACTTTCGGACCAGAAGAATTTGTTAATTTAAAATGATTACACATTAATTAATGAACTGTTTTTTACACATTCAGGAACGTGCTGGCCGTCACTGTGGAGGTTTACGTGTATTGAATTCTTACTGGATTGCTCAAGATTCTACCTACAAATATTTTGAAGTAATCATGGTTGATCCCATGCACAAAGCAATCAGACGTGATCCACGTATTAATTGGATCTGCAAGGCTGTCCATAAACATCGTGAATTAAGAGGTCTAACTGCCGCTGGCCGCAAGAATCGTGGCATGCGTAAAGGTCATGGCTTTAATAATGTTATTGGTTCGTCACGTCGCGCTAATTGGAAGAAACATAACCTTGTGTCGCTAAGACGTTACCGATAGATGCCATTGTCATCATATATTACAATGAAATTTCCAATCTAAATGTTGTTATTTTTTCACTTCCCTCAAGTTATGCGAACTTTGGTAAAGCAAATACTAGAACAATTGATATGCGTATAAAGGAAGTGCAGTCCGTGAAAATAATTAGCTGTCATAAGAATCGTTATCTTTAAATGTTAACGACCTTTTGTTTATCTAACGTGACATTTCACAAAATTCACTTCATTAACAGATAAAAAACTACGTAAACCCAAAATCGTTTGTGTTCTCATTTAAAAACGTATTCCTTGGCGAACACAGTTTCTTTCAGGTTTGTCTTCCTCGATTGGGTGTGATTAACATGATCGAAAAAGTTCATTCTTGATGCAAATTTTACTCATTGGTAAATTTTGTGTTACTGGCGCCAAACATTTTTCTCAATTTTGAAAAAAATAAGCCTCTGGTTCCTGGCGTCTCTTATCCCTAGAAAATTTGAAAAAACGAGAGACTTTCTCAGGTACAGCCCGCGCTATCCTTAATATGGATTAAAGCTGATGGTAGAAGTATTAATTCTCGCTAGCTAGGGTATTAAAAACAGCGCACTTCTCCTTGCACGTTTTGGTTGATTATTTTGTATGGTCCAGTATACTTTAGTCGTACAAACTTTCGCGGGTGTCAAAACTCGCGAAATTTTTGGCATAAACTTTCGCGAATGAGGCAGAAAAATTTATTTCGCGAGCACAAATTTTCGCGAATCAAGCATTTCAGAAAATTTCGCGAGCATAAACTTTCGCGAATCAAGACCAAACTGAAATTTTAAATGCATGGATTTTCAAGAATAAAAAAATGTATATACAACAGTTGCCTGTTACACCGGTGTTTTATAGGCATACAGAGGTAGAATATCTTAAGCATATATTAAGGATATCTTGAGGCTAAGAAGTTAGCATAAAGAAGTAAATTTTACCAACCGAAATGGTTGAGTAGTTAATGATATTTGAATAGTTAAATTTATAGGCATGTTTGAGGCTTGACTCTTAAAAATTTTTAGCATGGCCGAGGCTGAACTCAAAATACATGATGCTTTTAAAAAAAGGTGTGTTTCTTGATATCGGGCAAGAAGATATTAGGAATTCTAAAAAAACAACAAGAATCCTCCAAAGAACAAGCTTCCTCCCAAAAAACGTGCAAAACAAACGGATATCAGAACTATGTTTGGTCCTGCTTTACCAAGACCCCGAAACCAAAATCGCGCGAGCGATACGGAGAAAGTTGCTGATGTTATTCAAATAGACTGGATTAGTGTAAATTTGTTTATATCGAGACGTTTAGTTTTGAAGAATACATACAGTATCTGAAAATTCTTCTCAAACCTTGAAAAAAATGAGCTTTTTAAATTTTTTTCGCGAGCATAAACTTTCGCGAATCGCTTAGTCGAAAATTTTTGAAGACATTAACTTTCGCAAATTGGACCAAAATTCGCGAAAATCGCGAAAGTTTCTGCTCGCGAAAGTTTGTACAACTAAAGTAATTCCAGTTTCGAAGGAGTTACTTTTCTGAAAGCTCCTGTTTTTATTGGTAAGAATAAGATCAATGCATCTACCATCACTAGATTTATAGCATGTTGGTTGTTTTATAAGATTAAATAATTTGAAATTAGACATGAAATTTAAGAGATCAATTTGGACGACTTCTTCGTTAAAATCGCCCATTATAATGAGGTTTTCATATTCTTTAAAATAAAAATCGAGAATATTTGTAATCTCTTCTAAAAAGTACTTAATCCTCTGGGTTTTTTCCATCTATGCACTGAAAGTTTGATAGTTCACAGATAGTTCCATCTGGATATTCCACATCTCCTTGTGCAACATAACCATACGAGAATGAGAAAACTAATCAACAATACGATAAGAACCACAAATAAAATGAACCACAACTTTTTATAAAAAGGTTCATCGTTTGGACGATCTATTGGTATTACTTTGGGTGGCGGCACGACAACAACATCACTAGACAATCCTTCGCCTACTGTGTTTATACCAGCGCTCCAGATTTGGTAAGGTCTGTTTTGTAGATTTGTGAGAATTAACCATTTCTTTTTCATAAAGGTTTCATTTACATATTTTTCACCATCATTCGTACCTGGAGAAGAAAAAGAAAGGATAGTGGCAATAGTTAATTGCATTCAGTTCATATCCATCAGTTCCTAACCATGACTTTCGATAAAATTACAGGAACGACAGGAAACAAAACTGAAACTGAAAAATAAAATAGGTTCCTACCTTCGGGACGATAATAAACTTTGTAAATATCAGGAACACCACCGTAATAATTGTCCGGCAACAAAAATGTTACATTTAAGGCTGATTCGTTTGCACGTGTCACGTGAGGATTTTGCGGTTTACCAGGTCCTATAAACAAAAGTATGCAGGATATATCATATTCCCCAGAGAAATATAACATTAAAGTTTTTATGAAAATAAATTGAGAAACCTACTGTCTGATTCCCCGATAAGTATCTCGTCATACAGCCACGATTTGCCTTGGCCAGCTTTTGAAACTGCTGTCAATTTTACAGTGTAGTATTTCAGTGATTCGAGACCTTTTGTGATGTACATTCGTCGAGCATCACCACCAACAGTTTTCGTTATTTTCCTGCCACCTGCCATGCCAGTCTCATAACATTCAATTAGGTAGGAAACAACAGGGCTGATGCTGTAACTAAACCGCGGCGTATCCCATGAAAGCATCAAAGCTGAACCCATGACTTTTATTTGCACTTGTTTGGGAACTTCTGGCACTAAAAAGTTAACTTTCATCTGATTTAAACAATTAATAAAGACTAAAAAAATAAAAACGCAAAATAAAATATTAAACCATGAATTGAAGGCTGAAATACACGATCAATTTAAATTGGCAATCCAAATTGATGGAATAGGTTTGATATTATATATATGTTGTATCTTGTGCATTTACGCAATCAAACTTTTTTTCATTTTTGCGAGTCATTGATTTGGCTCGATGGGTCAAAAGGCCTGGCGAGTACGGGTCCATTAACTTTTAGACATTATTATGCTAGTTAGTAACGTAAATAGATTCTCGTTTTTGATTTATATGTAGTATTTATGTGTTTTTGTTCTTTATTGCTCTGGTGGACAGGGGTAATAAGCGTTTTTATTATATGTAATTTATTCCAACAACTTCAATGTACATATTTCTTATTTTCGTTAAAATTATCACCGCTGCTACCACCTTAAATCTGTAAATCACTCTAATTATTATAACTATTGCATTTATTGTATATATACTTTTAACCTTTTTCTCTTTTATTCTTTTATAAATACCCATTTTAATAGGTCACACTTTTCACGCATTTTTATTATTAACAACTAATTTTCCTCTCGTTATTAAAATGTAATTTAGTTTATCTTTGTGTTTATTTTTCAATAACTTTCATGTTTTAAATATCTTCCATTTAGGAGGCCCTTTCAAATGTTTTTCCCTCACAAGAAATTCTTGTAAAGTCACACAAAAGTTATGGCCACTTGAAATTCAAATTTTTGCATTATTTTACAACAGCCGCTTGATTACGGCGGTTCATGGCTGTTCTATTTCAATTTAAATTGATCGTGTGAACAGGTGAGCCTAAATCAATTTAAGTCTAATGAAATGATTGATGGGGAAATTTTAGTTGATCATGAATTCTCCCCTATAGTTAAAATGCAGAATCAATTCCATTGTTTCCCGAACAAGCTATGTTAATCAGTTACCTCCTATTGCGGTTCTAAATTCAACTCTATTGCTCCGATGAACAGATGCTCGGTTCACACTCAACGCCACTATAACCGACCTGTATATAGCATTTGGATACAAACCCGTTAAAATAAACGAATTTGATGCATTAGTATCCATGGTCTGCACTTTAAAATTTTGAATCCAGTAGAAAATCTAAAATAAAAACCAGCAAGATTCTGAGAGCTCTATTCTACCCTGTGTTGTAATCATTCATACATATTTTTAAAAAGGTATTTACATACATGCGAGTGAGATCATGTTTAATATTTGTACTTTTAAAATAATTGGGGACGAGTGTTTCTTTTTTGAGTGCAGCAGAAGATATCTTTCTGGATGTTTTCTTTTTTTTTTCTTCAAAATTTCCAGATGGAAGCACAGTCTTCCCCAGATTAAAGTGAAATATAGCTAGGAAATCATTGAAGATATCCTATTTGAACTTACCCTATAACCAGTTGCTTCAGATAATTCATCCCAAGTAAGTGCAACCGATGAAGAAAATACCTTCACAACTTTAAAATTTTTAACACTCTCAGTGATGTCTAGAATATAAAATATTAAATTAATCTTGCTTTCTCAGATTTCACTACATTGAACGTGTTTTCTAACAATTCACGTTTTCTTAAGCTTGCTTTCCAATAAGTGAATTTTTTCATACCACTGTCGTACAACAGTCGTACGACACATTGGAAACATATTGTGGAACTGTTGCACGACAGGAAAAAAATACATTCTGCGACTGTTCTATTTCTGCGACGGTGTGCATGGTTGTTAAACAGTTTACGATCCAAAAACTTGTGCTTTCTTTTTTTTCTGTTTTCAATTTGTTAAAGGCAAGTAGTGAGCTTCATAGTGCAAGTTGACAATGTAGTAATGGATCAATACGAGCTCGTATTGAAACGAGTATTCCCTATACAACAAATATTTCAATCATTGGAAACAAAGTGTTGTGCGACAAGTAGTCATGCAATGATCGTACAACACTGACCGCGCGACTGTCGCAAGACAAAGTATCTTTATTGGAAACTAAGCTTTTAAAGCATCAATGAGGCTAGAAATGCTTGTACTCTTCCATTATTGACTTTCATATTTGACAAAATGTACTTTTGTTGGAGACAAGGTAAAAATAGAGTGTTTGGAACAAAATTGAGTAAAGAAAAAAATGATGAGAAATAATCGAAACATCGTTTAATCGTTTAATTAATGAAAATTCAGTTAGGGTTACAGTAAGCAAGTTACGGGAAGTTTTAATGTCCTTCCCGTAATATCCTTTTATCTGAATGCCTGTTCATCCCCTCTGACAGTCAACTTGCTCGTTAATTTACCGCTAGAGATACGTTTAGCATTGACTTGCGCACTGGCCAGCATGCGGTCAGTCGATGGCTCCTAATGGGCTGAATGCGCGGCTTTCAAAGCGCATCGCAGTAGAATATCGATTCCAGTTTCGGCATCAGGGATTGAACCCCAACCGCACTGGTGAAACTTCCACTACACCATCACCGTTCTGTTAAGGATCACTAAGGCTTAAAGGGTGTTCATTGTATCTATAGCCTTTCCAAACTTTTGAAGAAAAAGTGGATTCATGATATAAAGATCAAGTAGGAATGGAGAAGTGCAACGTACATTTTAAATAAAAAAAATGTACCCGCTGTTGAGCGAAAGTATTCCCAAAAAGTATAGACTACAATCAGTGAAGCATATCTACAATCTAGACTGCAATCAGTGTAGTGAATATCATTAAAATCAACACTAATATCTTTAATTCGTTCAGAAGAAATATGGCAGCTACAAGATTACTTACCAGGTTTACCGGTAGTAAATACGTGGATTTTCGGCTCAGGTCCTAGTCCTTGATAATTCATCGAACGGACAAATACTTCATACCACTCTCCAGAGCCAAGATTGCTTCTCCCCCAATAATTTGTATAGCCCCGAACCGTAGCGTTTATAAATTTGGTTCCATTTGCAAGTTTTCGATAACCGATAAGAAAACCTTCACATAAATAAATAGAACCTGGTACCTAAATAAAGAAAATAAAGAAGAGTAAAGATAGTAGCATGGTAGGATCTAACTCTGCAATACGATATTCATGAACTCATTGATGTCTCTGAACATTCAAACAAATCTACTTAATTAAATTTTTTAACTTTACAACTTCTGTGGGTAATATTACAACTTACTGGCAACGAAACAGTCACATCTGATTGAATTCCATCTTGAGATAATAGGGAATAATATTGGGAAATTGTTTTGGTATTTGTAATAAACAAATAAATATTTTACAGTTCTTGCAAAAGATATTCCTTCCGATATTCTGAAGATCTTCATCTAGCAGCTTTTCAATTTTCGCTTTACTTTTATCATTACATTACAATGATGTAGGTAATAATAATAATAATAATAATAATAATAATAATAATAATAATAATAATAATAATAATAATAATAATAATAATAATAATAATAATAATAATAATAATAATAATAATAATAATAATAATAATAATAATTAAATTAAATTATTAAATAATTTATTTTTTTAATTGTCTATATTTGTTAATTTTTTAATCTACGTTTTGATGTTTTTATCCTTGTAATATTTATTATTTTATTATATTTTATTATATTTTATTATATTTTATTATATTTTAACACCCTGAAATATAATAAGAATACTTACATCCCATATTATACTCAACCACTTGTCATATGAACGACCGCTCCTTACATTAACAGGGTTCACAAGTGGAGGTCCCCAATCCGGGAAACAGCGTCTGTAGACGGTGGGTAGACTAGGTGTGCTGATTAACTTCTCTCCATTAATAATTGAAATTGCTGTGACACGGAATACTAATGATTCTCCTGATGGCAGTTTTGATTTTGACAAAGTGACTGTAGTACGTGAGGACATTGCATGGTCAGGGTCATACTTGTACCATGTCTTGGTTTTCCAAAGCGTATTTATGGCGTATTCTATTATATAATCCTTAACAGGAGCAACAAAGTATTGCGATGGCTGCCATGATAAAAAGGTATTAACAAAAGTGACACAATTTCCATTAAGTTTGACATCAACTGGTGCTTCAGGTTTTGCTGAAAGAAAAGTTTTGATGACAAATAAGATTTATCCTATAAATCCATAATAGTTATCCTATTTACATACTACCAGTATCCCTGATTAAAACTTTATACCCATTCTCTTCTTTTCAAGTTTACAGTCCCACCCGTGCTCCTCTCAGGGTGACGAAAACTAAAACTACCGAATTTCGAATATAAAGTAGTACTCTTTGCGCGCCCTCCCCCCCCCCCCCCCTCCCCCCTAAGACCCCATACATACAACATACTTACCAATAACACCAATTGAACCATGCTTGGTATCTTCAGATATAATTTTCTTCCCATCAGCTGTATATACATGACAAGAATACTGTCCAGCATCTTCAAGCGTCAAATTTCGAAATGAAATAATTTTACTTGGTCCGGACACCCTCTTTTCTAAGTATACACGTTCGGTAAAATTAATAGACTGTCCGTCTTTAAGCCACTCAAATGTCACATTTAATGATTTTTCATACATTGCATCACAAAACAATTGAACACGTGAATGGCCTATCTTGTAAAAAACGTTCGGTGGTGGTTTGGTAATCACAGTTTTTTCTAAGAAAAGAATTTGACACGATTAAAATCTTCGATATTATACTTTCGAGGCTTTTTTTCTGGACTTTTTTATTCAACTGATGGAGGAATGGTTGCCTCGATAATTTACGTGAGATGTATAATGCTAGAATACTCTTAAACATTAAATGGGTTTGCTGACATTTCAAACTTATTATGTAGTTATTTCAAACGTTATAATTATTTGTAGTTTTTATTTTCTTATTAAATTAAGATTTTTAATAAGCTTCCGAGAGTACTTGCTAACTCTTATAGAATATGACCCCGTTGGTTTAAAACTAACTGAATCCGTTAATCCAGCTAGACTCAAAATATGAAGTTGATCTGTTCAGTTTACCAAGTGCTTCCAAATGATATATTTTGTATATGTACGTCTTAATCAACATTTTACATGGTTTTGGGGAACATCAAGTGGTCACGTGACATATTTTTAAACCCTCAATAACACATGAAATAACTGGATAGTATTTAAACACTTTTTCATTATGTTACATAATAATACTTTAACATTCGGTTAAAGTCTTAAGATCTTTTTTCTAAATTTGCTTAAGTCACCTGATTGATGACGTGAAAAGAACTTATTTAAAACTTTTCTAACAATAATTGATAGATAATAATAATTTTCAGTGAAGTCAATCAATCCCAAACAAAAAAGTATTCATTAATCAATTAAAAACAGAAAAAAACAGTACTTGGTTTTCTGAGAATAAAAAAATTAAAAAATTTAGTTTGCTTTCATCATCGTCGGAAAGCAATTACACTTTTAACCCTTCATCAAATAGAACACATATAATTTTAGAACTCCAGAATTGAATTTAGTTGTTTTAATGTTCAGTATTTATCATACATACTTTCCATATCTCACTTTCACCTTATTCAACTTTAATTGAAAAATAACAGAGAAAAATAAAACAGAAAACTGATATCATTTCTGCTCTACCAGTGGGAACTGAACAATGATTGGTCAAAAATGTAAATTATCAACGGGATTGTATATAAAAGCTAAAAATGAGATATATTTACCGTAGCCATACACCAAATTGTGTGCAACAAGCAAAATTAGGAACTTGAACATCTCTGGTATATCCAACTTGAAGTTCATTTTTAATTTATAACTGAGCTTAAATAAATTGTTTTCTTAAAAATGTGAGACTACAAAATCTTTCAAAATCTTTCTCACCAATATAATTTATAGCTACTATTCAGAATGAGTTCTTATACTACAAAATCTTACGTAAGTAACATTATAGGAAAAAAGATTTGTTAATTACTTTAAATTACTTTTAAAGATAGCATTGATTGAAGATTGAATCCATGGAAAAATTAATCGATGCGGAGGCGGATGTGACGTAATTTATGAAAAAGTCTATAATAAGCAAGGAAGAAATGTTAACGTTGCAAATTTGAAGTATTTTGTTACGCAAACCCTTTTTTTTTTTGCTACTTGAAGCGATTTTTTATACACGTTTGCAAAATATAACAAATGCGCATGCTCAATGATACGTTACAAACTGACACGCCCGTAATTTTTGAAGTGGAAATCCTGCTTTATTCGAACAAGGACGGGAATTTCGTGCACTCGTGAACATGCCAAAACTACAATTTTACCTTTAATTGGGCGAAACCAAGTTTAGCAAACCTTTTAGTGAAGTCAAACAAGAGGCCCTGGGGCCTGAAGGTCAACACGGTTGGGCATACCAGAAAAGTAGTACACTATAACACTTAAAACACAGATAACATTCCGCGTGTATTTACTAAATTTCATACCCTTTCTCCTGCGGCGGCAAGAACTACATTCTATTCAGAATTTGATATCCTTTGTAACTGTAGATTTTCAACCTGAAGTCCTTATACTGGAGTATTGAATACGATTGTTCATGTATTATGAACTCAATCTATTATTTAAAAAATGTTAAGTAAAATGTGACAAAATATGTGCCAAAGTAAAAAACTGAAGAATATATGAAGACAACTGAAGAATATATACTTCTCACGTGACAAAGATAGCTATGCAAAATTGAGCAATGGAAATCATTTTTTTGGAAATATCTTAAAGTAAAAAATCTGGTCAAGTTCAGATAAGGCCGATAAGAAGTTCAAAGACTTCGGACAAGTCCAGGTAATTCTGACAAGGTCAAGTTTTGAGGAGGAGTTCTGGCAGCAGATACGAGATAATAAATGATGCCACCAACAAAGGACCTAAAAAATAAATTATATAACTGTTATACAATCTCAGATCCACTAGTGATGAATTTCTAACTAATTCTCACAAGCATTTTTAGAAATTTCATTAATTTAAAAAGAAATTCTGCAGTATCCCATATTTTGATAATCTTCCAAAAGTTAATGGGCAAAAATTCACAAATTTGAGGTCAAAAGGAAGTGTCGTAGGAATATTCGGCTTAGTTGCAGTTCACTCCTTGAACGCTTATATTGTCCTGCAAAAATGAATCATAATGAATCATTCTTTGGAACCATTACAGGTCGATAGTCTGATCTGATAGTAGCAGTTTTCGTGCAAATTGAATTTTGCGAATTGATGTAAAGTAAACATTTCCCAGGAGTTAATTTCGCAAATAATTAGTCTTGATATTTTTAAAAAATTAAATATTACCATGCATACATTGATAGACATTGAGGCAAAAAGTATTCTTTCCTTTCACAAGAATTTAATTTTATGAATACGTGAAATCCATTTTTTCCCAGTGAAATTTTCTTTCCTTGGTATATATACAGTAAAGCCTGAAAGAAATTGACGCACCTGTGAAGGAATGAATTTTTACATGAAAATGCAAAAGATTTGTAAAGTCTGTTACACGATGAAGTCATTGTCATCAACACGATTTGATAGAGAAAGCTAACAATCTTAAGTGGAAATGTAAAGTTTCTTTCTTTCTTTTGGATCATTTTTATCAAAATAAAATGACAAAAAAGTCTTTTATTCTCGGATTTGCTCTGACAAGTTCAATAGAAACTCCATTAAAATGTAATACTTTTGGTAAAATTTATAAGAGTGTATTAGAAAAAAAATAGAATTTTTAGTGCATAAACGAATCGGTTAATACACCGATATAGTCAAAACAACAAGAACCTTAAAAGAAAAAAAAAGATAACGCTTCTTCACGGGAAAGAGATTACCCAATATCAAGTTTCATATCAATATCAATTATTTTCTTTGATTTATTTGACTGTAAATTTAGTCCAAATTGTGTATAAGGGGTGCTGCTATTTAAGTTTAATTTTTGTCATCCGCCAACAACCATCATTACCAACCTAAATTTTTCATTCAATCTAAGAAATTCAACCTTAGAAAATAATGCCCCCTCGGCTGTTTCCTGCAGAGAAATGAATTTCAACTTCCCTTAACATATCCATGCAGTTGGCATTCTTCATTAGAGGACATCAGAAACATATGTAGAGCTAACGGAAGTTTGGACGGATTAGATTGCAGGAAGGGGGGAGGGGGAGGGGGGGTCAAAATAATCTATGAAATTCAGCCTTAGGAAATAATGCCTGCTCGACTGTTTATTTGTTTATATCGAGACGTTTTGTTTTGAAGAATACATACAGTATCTGAAAATTCTTCTCAAACCTTGAAAAAATGAGCTTTTTTAATTTTTTTTCGCGAGCATAAACTTTCGCGAATCACTTAGTCGAGAATTTTTGAAGACATTAACTTTCGCGAATTGGGCCAAAATTCGCGAAAATCGAGAAAGTTTCTGCTCGCGAAAGTTTGTACGACTAAGTATATTCCATTCGTTTTTAAACGAAGAGTTCAAAGCCTCGTCAATGGAGATAACAAAACTTGTTTTCATCATGTTCGTCAAGGCATCTCACTTGAAATTATACTTTATTATTGGGTTTAATTTTTCACCTTTTTATTTCCTATTATTTTTCGTTCCATGTTTACTGCTTTTAGATTTCATTGGTGTTTTTAGTTTTATATAGAACAGAACCAACCTCGTCCCCAGGGGTTCTTCACATTTTTGACATGCAAAATGAGTACAGAACATTTCGTGTAGTGGAAACTACAGACGATACAATGAAGCCTTGCCACTCTGGTTGCACAATCAGCCGAAAAAGTTGATATCGCAAATAGTACTGCAACTTGCACATTTCACATCCAGTTATTAGTGATGGAATCGAGCGCAAGTTTTACGTAACGAATAGCACAGGCGAGAAAGAACATTAGTAATTTTAAATGATGAAAATGGTTTTAACCGTCGATGTATTCTTTGTGAAATGGCTGCGAAGGAAGGATACAAAACTGTCAATTTGCATCACACAAATCCCAAGTTGTCATATTGTGATTGTCCAGAATGGAAAAAAAGTCTAGCTACCGTGCAAACACCATGCTTGCTGTTTTCAGAAAATGCAGTCTTGGCCGGGATGATCTTCCTCCGTGTTATCAAAGCTTCTTCATTTTCTCGGAAGAATTTATCGGTATCCTAATCAACAGACATCAGAAAACACTGGAAACAGTTGTTGAATAAGACGCTTGCCCTGGCAAAATTCAGTTAATAGACCTGTCAAAAAAATCTATCCTGTTCAGAAAAAACTGTTTTCATCATAAAAGTGTTGGGAAGTAAGGAAGGCAAAGGGGGAAGATCATATTGAATGTACAATCTCGTCCCTAGGGCTTCTTGTCGTTTGGAATATCAAAAAGGCAAGAAGCCCTGGGGACGAGGTTGGTTGGTTAGTAACATTGTATACTATTTACACAATGGCATTAAGTAAAAGATCAAATGCCTGCAAGCTGAAGCTATCCGATGTCGAGATAAGACACATTTCTAATGGCGAAATAATTACTGATGAATCAATTCATTTGGCAAAACAACTCATGTAGCAAAACTACATATCAATTCCCCAAATTTGATGGGTTCTCTGATAATGCTTTGTAAGAACAAAACGGATTTGAGACTGTCAGAAGGCCTTTCATTCAATTGCTGAACACAGGATCGTTGTATTGGATATGTATCTGTGATTTGTGAGTCGCCAGAAACAGCAACGATGACAGTTTGAGTGGAAAGTTGACAATATGCTATTTTGCCAAGAAGAAATAGAAATCAAAGTTATAATTGAAAGTGTTGAGCAGAGGAAAAATTCGGTTGACTGTGGTTTCTTCGCAATTGCTTTCACAATATCATTCGGTGCGAACCCATGCATCGTGTCATATGACCAAAAGTTGCTGCGTCGGCATTTCCTGAAGTGTTTGCAGGGAAAAGAAATGAAACCATTCTAGTAAGGCTAGAACATTGAAGTGCATGCAAATTATTTCTGTTGTGTTATAGACCACACTGCCGTTTATCTCTTGATATGGGAACGTTGCGCCGTTCCGTGGGGAGATTTTCTGACCAACACGTCTTGGATCTTATTGCAAAAAAGTTTTAAAAGACGTTTCATTTTTCACTGTCATTTTTTTTCTGAAAGTTCATTGGTTATACAGCTAATTTCTGATATCTGATTGGCTGATCTCCGATAACTGTGCAACAAATGAGTAGCAGATTGTACACCAAATCTTGACGATCTAATTTTGTTTCTCACCATGGTGCAACCGTTTCGCAAATTGTACTGTATAATATCTTGTTGTATATAACTTGTTGAACCCTTCCTAATGAAGACGAAAATGATTGGTGGAAAAATAAAAGGAGGCGTTTAAGTCTTTTTTAGTCCTACCGCCCTCTTACCTCTCTTACCAATATCTCACAATATTGAAGGCGCATAGTCTTACAGACTGACTTCTCTTGCGAAGAATCAGAACACAATACAATTTTATTGAGAGATGACCTACTAGCAAAGGACCAGATGAGAGGACAATCTGCCGGTAAACGGCACCTTTGCTATTATAAGCGTCAAGCATATCATAAACAGTAATAGAACTAAGCCACAGAGAAACGGTTATACAAAAAGAAACAAAGTGATTTGGTTCGTTTTCTGGTGCGCGCGTGCGTGTAAAAAACAGAAAGCTATGGCTTTGACGGGAAAAATTTCTGAACCTAAATTTTGAAAGTTGGTGGTATTCATTTTTTAACGACGTTGCGTCGGAAATAGAAAAAATCGCTATTTTCTGCTCCTGAATTTGGGTGGCGCAAGTGCACCAGTGCACCACCTGGGAAGCTATTTGGTATTGCAGATTTAATTCCAGACCTCAAATTTGTGGAATAAGATGTTTCGAAGATCTATCAATTTACTTCAATTTTACTGAATTTACTTCACATTCGTGGAAATCATTTTTGCAATTAGTTTGTTTTTGAATAACCCGGGGAATGAGAACAAGGTTTGTTTTTGTGTAATCTATTTTTGTAAATAAAGAGCGCAAAAAGTACAAATAATTATTCATTTTTCCCTCTTACATAATGGAAGGGGAAATAGAAATGGAGCCTTTAGTGCTATCCTGTACTGGTGGAATGGGACGAGAAACCAAAAAAAATTATAACCGTCTAGCAGAACTACATTGCGAAAAAAAGAAAATGTGAATATAGCGTAACCATGGTAACGTTTTCGTGGATCAGAAGAAAGATCAATTTTTCCCTCTGTGGCAAAAAAAAATAAAATATTCCCACAAATGAAAATCGATAGACATCGAAACTAGCGAACACTGCAGTCGCATATTTTAATTTCATATAAATTGTAAAAAAAGAAATAATGTTTTATATATATAAAAAAAATAAACAGCGAACTGTACAGAAAAAAGAAAGAAAGAAGAACGTACATATAAATTCCTTAAATATTATTTCCTGCAAAAACACTCCTTCCTTATAAATTTGTCATCCTTTTTACTGCCATCTAGGAAACCCGCCGGCTCTCTTTTCTCAGACGGAGCTTCGAAAATAGTGCAAAAAAACAGAGCATTTTTTGACTAGGCTACTACTACATGTCTGATGCACACAGCATTACCAACCGATAAACAAGTTAAACACACATTTGCACAACATCTCCAGAGTGAAAAAACGAATGTTTTCTATTTCTCACTATCGGCATGATTTCGATGTATTCAGGTTCTATTTCGATTCATCTCACACTTGGAGTATGTTATCTAAAGAGAAGACTGTATTTGAATAGAAAGATCATATTGAGAATGATTTTGTGTTCAACGCGTGAAGATTAATTACCATAATTAACTTAAAAAATTTATCTTAATAAGCAATAATGATATTGTCTTAATTAAATTGAATAATATATATTAAAAAAAGGATTATAAAATTATCTTATTTTTATCACACTAATACTTTTTCGGTATGATTCGTGGATAGTTCATTAAATGCTTGTTTATGAAGAGTGTTTAAGAGTTGCTTTTCAATGAGGCTTTTACCACAATTCGTAACCTTTTTGTTTTGGTTACAACTGCTAGATGGAGCGCCACATCGGAAAAATAATAACCGTAAGTAGTTATGTATTTCTCGCAAAACCTTATGGCTATGGTCGTAACCTTTATTTAAACTGGCGCTACTCTTACGTCACGATCATCACGCCGCACGCAACAGCTATTTCGATACTTGCAAAGAATGATCTTTATCGTATGTTCTCTGTGTATATCCATCAATCCAGTTTTGCAGCGTGTTGAACCTTTTCTCCAGACATAGTCGTTAGAAAGTTTCATGGTCAGGACACTTATAATTTATTTTGCACCATACATTCTCTCTTCTCTTCAAGTCCATACAAATCCCACTCGCAGGTTTTCAAAAAGTTCAATTATGAAAAGGAAGTATTAAAATTAATACTAATTACTAATTACTAAGTGGTTTTCCCTCTACACAGCGTAACGGCAATTTGATGAAAAACCAACCTTATTCCCAGGGTTTTCCTTAATATTTCTCTAACTGACAATGTGAAAATGGGGACAGGGTTCACAGAAACGTTTTGAAGATTTTGCCCACTGGTGTACCTACTATTTTTATTGATAACGCCAACCACGTTCCAAGGGCTTCTTGCCATTTCGATAATGGATGGCGATTCCAGTATATCGAAAACGCAAGAAGCCCTGGGGTCGAGTTTGCTAACAAGCTTCTATATCACTAGTTTGAAAAACTTTGGTTGTTAATTTTGTCATGACGACAGATATCGGCATGGTTACGCATTTTAAATTTGTTAGTGACATAGTCTGATCTGGAAACTTATTATAAATATCTATAAATAAATATTCAATAAATATTCAATAAATAAATATTCTTTTGATTTTCTCATTAGGCTATTTTTATCATGCACTCACTTTATGAAAAATATGACAGAATCACAACCAATCGTTTAATGTCATGTGATCAAAGTGAATGCAAAACAAACTACAATTTGAATTAAAAATACCGACAATAGATCTTAAAAATCAGTTTCCAGACCCCAGGACCATGTAAGACCATGTAAGAGATTAAAAAGAATCTCACTTCTACTTTGTTTCTATTTGCAGACTATTGGACATTCGAGAAATGGCGTTCATCATTACCTATCCAAGAGAGAGCAGGCAGCAAGAGAACACTTACTGAGCAGAAATTCAATAACATTAACATAGACACTAGTAAACTATACAGCGCACTTGTGAGCGCAGTTAACAAGGAGACATCACATACAGACAATAACACACATGATACTTTGAGTGATTCCGCAGAACGGCGCGCCAAAGTACCAGATGCTTTACTGAATGAAACGCCGACGACGACAGACGACAAAAAAGGCGATATTCAGGAAAGACAGTTAGTTACAGTGCCGTCAAAAGGTTCACCGACAATGGCGGCTTATGATCCGTTCTGGACCAATCAAGCATGGTCTAGAGATACCCACCCGGCGGCGCCTTCTATTGCTTCAGCAGTAAAACCGGGTGCTAATGTTCCACCTGTTTCGTCTATGAATGTGCCACCTTCTCCGCCTGAACAACTGCCACTTGCTCCACCGCCGCCACCATCACCAGTGGTGCCTCCACCTGCACCTGCAAGTCCAGCAAAACCATTAAAGCCGAAAATCAGTCCAGATACTCATTCAAATTTACAGAGTTTTCTTCCAGATCAGGGGAAATACGATGTACAATCCTTTGATGCTGAGGTAATTCCGGATGGAAAGGGAGGGATGAAAATTTTGGATACTTTCACTAAAAATGAAAACCAAAAATCCGGTCCTACTAAACAACCGAAAGCGTTGAAAACATCCAAAGATGTCAAATCGGTTCCACCAAACGTTGAAAAAGTTATTAACAATCCTCGGAATACTCCCAGTAAAAGTGTTCCTGTCACTCAAGAAAAGAAAGAAAACAAAGCTATTGTCAGCGCAACAAAACGAGTTTATTCATTGGGTGATCATAGTAAGTCGTGTTTTTTAATTGGTTGATTTAAACGATGGAAACAAAAGCTGAAGTGTCATGTGTTAAATTCGGATTTAAGTGGATTTCAGATTTCTTCCAATAATCATCTCCCCACTTGCGTCATGAAACATGAAGAATTTGATTGATATGTTACTCATGCGCAAATGAATGCGAAATAGCGCAAAACTGAAAGAAGTTACTTCAGGCTGGTTTCGATAAAACATAAAATTCCGCATGTGCAAAATGGAGATTCTTTTCTTTTGTTATTCTCGGCGAGGACAGAAAAAAAGTGGACTAGCATTCTACCTTTTCCGCTTAATTTTAACCAACCACCAAACAGAATGCATAGATTTTATGCACAGACAAGGCAGAAACGTTTGTAATTGGTCAAGTTGTATGTTGTTGCATCAACCTGATGACGAATTTCCCCCTTTTTTTGCGTTTGTTGTTCTTAATTTCCTCCGTTTTAGTTTTCACGGATGTCGGTTGTTTTCTTGATAAGTGGATACGAGCTATACCAACACTGGAAGGGAATCACGAGATGTTGATGGATTCGGATTACAAATCCCGATCGGATCCATTACAGAAATGTGCAGAAGCCGCTCTTGATAAAGGATTTAAAGTCTTTGCTTTACAAAATGGCGGGCAGTGTTTTGCTGGCCAAGGAGGCGAGACAAGATATAATGTTTACGGTCCATACGACGCTTGCAAAGGTGCGTTGTGCTATTCCTTTTCCTCTTGCGTAGCAAATTGTACAATTAACGCCATTAGGGTGTATTTTGACGTGCTATTTTGGCGTAACATGGTTAATGTTTGATTTTCTAGACGATGGACTTGGCGGCGGATGGGCGAGTGAAGTTTATATGTAAGATCTTATGTCAGCATATTCTTTGTGCAGACGAAACATGTGATAATCATTTGATTTGTTTTAGAAACGTCACTTCTAAATGCCTCTCAAAATGAAAATTAGAGTTTGTTGCTTAATAAATTAATTCGGAAGCCCATGAGTGCCGATTTCCACATGAAATGACATTTAACATCCGATCTCAACGAATATTCTATTTCAAAATGGAGCATCGCAGCCGTTGTTAGGACCCTTAAATCCATCTCAGTTCATTTTTCTACATCCAAATATGGCGGATATTCACGGGGTTTTCATAAGAAACCTAACGAAAGGATCAGTTTCATAACAAATTTCTTATTTGAGGAAATTACAATTTTGATTATGAGAGAAAACCATTGAATTTAAAAAAGAATGTGTTTCATGCACCTCGACTACTATAGATTATATACAGAATCAATCTTCCCAAATTACATCTACTTTAAAGTCGTTTGAGGTGATTAGGAAATAGCCATTACTATTAAGTTTTACATCAAGTTTGACTGGTTTCTTATAAAAACAACAACAACAACAATAACAACAACAACAACAACAACAACAACAACAACATCTGCCGTGTTTCTTTATTGTACACAACTGCTTCCACGTGGTCTAACATAACTGGATATTTTTGTCGATGTTGTTGAAATATCAACAGAGCTGTTTGAAAGGCGTCACACTTACACGCTTTTGTTTTATTAAAAGCACCATCTTAATAATCATACCGAAGATAAGAAATTTTCTCTGTTTCTTACACTTTCTCTGCATCCTTCTTTCCATTTTTAGGTTAAGGTTCTGTAAGTTAAGGTATAGATAAAAGTTTTGAAGACATATATTCTAATTTCTTGAAAATCAAATTAGCACCGCTTAAGCACCGAAGTAGGCTCGAAATAGCACCGAAGTAGGCTCGAAATAGCAACAAATGGCGAAATGGTAAAACAACAACAAAGAAACAACAAAAAAACAAAACAAAACAAAACAACAACAAAAAAACAACAAAAAAACAACAAAAAAACAACAAAAAAACATAATGAGTCTGGTTGTTTTTCTGCCGGTTCTTATTAAAAAAAAGCGTGTATGTAAACAAGACGTATCTCAGCATAACCACGAGTTGCTTATGTTTTTTGTCTTTGTTAACTCCTACTCAAGAAACTCCTACTCACAAAATTCAAAGTCATCAAGACTCGTATAAAGTTTGACTCATGTGAGAATAGCACGAAAGTTGAATCATGTGAAATATCACGAAAGTGAGAAACTATGCAAAATATTTGATTTTTCTTAGGTTTAATGACGATCCGGTACCAAAGGCTTCTCTTAAGGTTTCTAAAAAATTGGAGCCGTTAAAACATTCGATTGCATCTAGTAAGGACGACATGCCGGAGGCCACAAGCTTCGACAAAACAGATGAAGATTATGATAAGTCGTTACTTCAAGAAGAACAGGTAATGAAACGTCCGTCACGTCAGAAATTTGGCGAAATGGGTCGAACGTTGGAACCAGTAATTATAAATTTTGTTCTTAAAATTACTTTTTTCCAATAATATTTTGCTGTTATATTCCATACTGGAATTTTGAATAAACAAAGCATAAGTATAGTACATCGAGGCATTTGTCATTCGTCTTGATAAATGGTCTGATATTACGTCATATTACGTCATGTAGGAACTAAGTGAAACTGAGGAGAAGCCAAAAGAACTACAATTTAAAGGAATGCTGGGTAAAATTATCAGCAAGGTCAAAGAAGACAAAGACAAGAAAATAAATGATAAAAAGCCGGTAGACGAACTGAAAGCAGTGAAGGAACTGTTTAAAGGTAAGTTTTAGACTGGACTGCTAGGGGAAATTTTATAGCCTGTGACACGCTAGACATGATGTCACTGTCCTAGATTTTGCTGACGTTGCAAAATGTTCTGGTACTGATCTTCATAGTAATTACGTCACTTTCCTTCTGTGCAGCTCTAGCCTCGTTTTAAATCGAAATGAAATTCTTTTGTATGGTAAAAAGACGTTCTGACTTTCATGAAAAAAAATCCGTAATGATTATTAATGAAAACCCTATTTTCCCATTTTTAAGCCCCCTCCCATTAGATTGAAATCTTAAATACGGGCCCATTTTGAGCATTTGCGAAAATACGATATCATTGTAGGTGTACGATATCATTGTAGGTGTAACATTTTTTAATATATTAGGTAGTATTGAAGTCTATGAGGAGGAGTGTTTTCTATAGGAATTTCAAGCAATATCACCTGCAGTTTCAATAAAAACCACTCCACCACAGAGACTTTTTGAAGATTTTGCTCATAATGAACGAGAAGTAACAAATAGCCTTTTCTGTGGAGTGATATCGGCCTTTTACTCGATACAGTCCTGGAACTTCATGTCCAGTATATTGCAACTGATATGCTACTGGTTTTTCTGTAGGAGTCAACAGTGATAAAATTTTAGCGAATAGAATGGTGGTGAAAGACGACGCTAAAAATCTCTCGACTGTTAAAGATGACGTTAAAGATGACGTCAAAAGCTATCCGATGGGCGCTAGTGTGGCGAAGGGTCAAAAGCCGCCCTGTATCTGTCCTGATAAAAGTTAGTGTTTGCGTGTTATTACGTATGATTTACGTTGTATCCTAATTAATTAATTAGACTAAAAAGAGCTTTATTAATAAAGAGAACTCAAAAAGTCAAAAGGGTGGAGTGCTTATTATCTCTACTTAGCTCCTAAACTGATTGCTTTGATCCACCTGTTCTGTTAATTACACAAAAGGATGTACAATTTACCAAAAGAAGGCCAATAAAATGTCAAGTGCATTAAGATCAAAGGGGATGTCCCCGCCCTTTTCTTTTGGGATTTGTTTTATCTCTAAAATTTTGAATCGAGTGCATGTACTTCTACTTAGCTCCCATAACCCATTGCTGAGAAATTATTCATCGTGTAAATACAGTTTAACAAACTGTAGGTAATTATGATTCATCCATTGACTAGATTAATCTTTCATTTTATTGTTGTAGTATGCTCATCCAAGCTTGATTTAGCTTTCGTTATTGACGCCTCAGCTGGATCAGAGCAGGGCGGAAAAGATAAAATGGCTGAAACTATGGAATTTGGGCGGAGGGTCGCTTCAGCGTTTAAAGTTGCACCCGAAGAGAGTCGTGTTGGGCTAGTGACGTATGCTACAGATGCACAAATTATGATGAATTTTCATCGTTTCGCTGATCTGGAAGCGTTGACGGAAGCAAGAGATGCGGTACGTGTGAAGCCACACACCGGAAAATATACTGGCCAAGCTTTGAGTTTAGCTAAAGAAGGCTTGTTTGACACTGGGCATCGGTCAGATGCCTTGGATGTCTTGATTTTAATGACTGACGGTCCGTCGAGCGATGATATAACAGAACCTGCACGTAAACTACGTGATATGGGCGTAAAGTTAATATCTGTGGGAATCGGTCCACAGATCGATAAAAGTCAATTGAACGATATAGCGTCAGATCCTGACGAAGAACACGTATTTACGGCAGATTACGATAACCTCGCATCCATTATACGGAGAACACAAAAGGCGTCATGCGTCGGTGAGTAGAGATTACTTGTGTCTTTGGAACATCAACCTGTTTTGAGGAATAATGTTCTCGTTTGCGAGTTTCGTCTCTATTCAATGAAAGCATAAATTTATGGCAAAACAGTTGGTCAGCACAAAATGTGTTATGACGTAATGTTATGGAAACTTATAGAAAATATGCATTGGCATACGAAGAGTATGTTTGTGACTATATCTCATCACTATAAATTTAAAAGAAGAGTAAATTCTTATTTGAAAGAGCAAAGTATAACCTTACTGCAATATTATTATTTGCATCTTAAACTCAGGTGAGGAGAAAATTATCAGTTGAACTCCATGTGAGGTCCTTTTATATTAGCATTTATATAATTTTGCCAGGTGGATCACTTCGTGATCCTGTTACACCATGCAAATGCGAGTCTTCCACGCCAGGGTCTGACAGTGAAACAGCAGCTTTTTACGCGATGTACGAAACGTCCGTAGAAGCACCATACGAAACGAATGAGGCATCACAAACACGATACGATACGATTCCAAAACCATTTTATGCGGTGAGATTCATCCCTTCTATGTATGGTCACACGTACGAAGAGAGTTTTCTTAACATATTATTTCGAATTATTTTAGAATTACCGAAAGGACTTTATTGACATACACCAAGCAAATTCTAAAACAGGTAACCCACGTGATCTGCCACTCGATAATCCGCACCCGAAAATCACCAACTCATCTCCGATTTCGGAACTGAGTCGTAAAGCTGGATCCACTAATACAGCCAGTGACGGAGCGCCGTTTAATGAAAATTCAAAGTCGAAGCAGCCACAAGGTATAGTAAGTCAATCCCTTGTTATTGGCGATATGTCAATAAGACGTTACAACGCGTATCGATAATGGAGTGTGTCTCATAGAGTCTTAAAAAAGCATTTGGAAAAGACCTTCCACTCACTGACCCAAACAAGTTTACTCACTGACCCAAACAAGTTTACTCACTGACCCAAACAAGTTTACTCCTTTGTAGATTGTACTGAACTGTATGCTAAGTAGTTGTTAATATATGTTTGAAATTCTTTCAAGACGAGATTTAAAACAATGATAATAAGCCATGGGCAACTATTGTTAATAAATCTCTGTCTCCATTTTTCTCTGTCGCTTTTTTTCTCTTTCATTGATCATCATGGTAGATTTGTTACGATTAACCAGAAAAACCGGCTACCGGAAAATTGTTTTTGAAATGCTCTCAAAGATTTCGAAGTTTCTAAAATTGATAGCCGTTTCCATGGTATCTAGTCGCGCCTCTTCCCCCATTTGTAAACCGTTGAATAAATGTGAGTTATGTTTCTGTTTGTAGATTATGCATTGAACACACAACAGCAACAACAACAACAACAATTCAGTAGCAGTCAAAAAATACGTGGTGAAAATCGAGAACAAGGAAAGTCGGAAGATCCGATGAAATTATACAAAAGTGTAATGAGTTCGGAAGAACCGACAATAAGTACGAGTTTAAGTGCAGCCCGGTTAAAAGAGAATCAACGACTAGTCAATCAGTATCTGAAATCATATTCGGTGAAAACGAAAAGTGAGGGGAACAGTGACGAGCACAAATCCGAAAACAGTCGTGATGAAAACGAAGAACATCGGAAAAATTCGGGTCAAAACTCGCATGAACTACTTAGTGAAAATTTCCCGTCAAACACCGAGGGGAAAATACATTCCGGTGAAGAAGAACAAATGTTAAGTAGCTATAAGCCAAATCATCAGG
The DNA here is from genome assembly GCA_039566895.2 of Turritopsis rubra. Classification (NCBI taxonomy): domain Eukaryota; kingdom Metazoa; phylum Cnidaria; class Hydrozoa; order Anthoathecata; family Oceaniidae; genus Turritopsis; species Turritopsis rubra. The sequence continues at coordinate 1,842,110 of CM077622.1, forward strand.
CGGGTGGTGCCCATCAATTACCGATAGAAACGTTACAAAAGCAAGAGGGCTCAAGTGGGTATTCAGAGGGGGAGAAATCGCGCCATGAAGAAGGTGAATATCACAGTTCGAGGCAATATGAACAAGATGGCTCACCGTCATCTTATCAGTATCAAAAGTCCGACGAAAGAGATAAAAAATACGAAGACCGAGCTAATGAAAACAATAAACAGCAATCATCCGCTGAAAACGAACATTCACGAAATAATAACGAAGATAACCGGAAAGAATCGGAAAAAAACGATAAAGAGTCGTCATCCGTGAAAGAAAACACTTTGAAAGAGAAAACTGAGCGAGAAGAGGATGATAACCACAAGCAAAACTATGACAAAGTGAACGACAAGAAAGAAGAGAAGCTGAAAAAGATCACACCTGATTTTGAGTCATCCAAAGAAGATGGGAAGGAAAAGTATGATAAACCAAAAGAGTCCAGTAATGCTCATGTCGACTTTTCCAGCGACAAAACTGATAAGAATTCATCAGATAAGACGAAGGAAACCGAAAATCCGAAACCAGACAAAGAAAAGTCTTCCGAAAAATCTTCTGAAAAATCGTCCGAAAAATCTACGGATGATAACAAGCAAGTTGAAAGCAAATCTCGCGACACAATGCATATAGAAGACTCGAAATATGATGACAAAACAATCGCAAACCAAGAACACAACATACAAAATCATAACGAGGCCTCCTCTAATTATCCAGTGCATGCGAACGAGGCTCATTCGCAGGAGTTGTTTGGGATCGGGAACCAGGCATTATCGCATGCCGATCAACAGCAGTTAGAAGATATAAAATCTGCTCTCATGAATTCTGACGCAAAAGTAAATCACTTAGACCCACTGCCACACGAAACTATGTTATCATTTAAACAACACGACGACCAGAAGGAAGAACACGCCGACAACTTAAATCACGAGAAAGCAAAAGAACAAAAAAACTATAACGAAGTACACCAAAATCGCTATGAAACGACCACAAACACTGGTAAAGCTACTGAGCATAACATCGATAATAAAACTAACCGACCGAGTGAAGACGAAAAATCGTCGCAACAAGAAATATCCGACGCCAGTTATCACGAACGGTCGGATAGTGATCATGAGGAAAAACCAAGTGCTCAAACAAACGAATTAAAAAACGAGCGTCACGAAAATCAAGGCACTCCGGAGAAGATCAAGAATACACTCTCCTCTGATGAGTCATCATCAAAAATAAAGAACGACAGTTCTAAGACATTCTCGGTTAGTGACGATGAGCGACAAAATTATGCTGGAAAAGAAATTAAGGACCAAAACGGCAAATCTAATCATAAAAGCGAAAGTAGTGAAGCACCCAATCTGAAAGCTTCAAAAGACGACAGTTTGATTCAAAACGAGACTACATACGTGTCTGATGCGATGGCGACGATAGTGAGTACCGAACTACCGGCGATACAACACGTCCATACTAGTAATGACGTCAAAGCGGACAATCCCACAGAAACAAGGCGCGGAAATAACGAGAATTCTGATGGTAGTATGAAGAATTTGTCAAAAGACAATGGTTTTAAGTCTTATGGAGATTCATCAAACCCTTATGGAGATTCGTCTAAATCTAACGGAGATTCATCCAACCATTATGGAGATTCATCCAACCATTATGGAGATTCATCTAAATCTAACGGAGATTCGTCAAAAACATACGGAGATTCGTCTATATCTTATGGAGCTCCGTCAAACCCTTACGGGGATTCGTATAAGTATAATGGAGACTCATCCAACCATAACGGAAATTCTTCTAAATCGCATGGTGATTCCTCAAACCATAACGGAGATTCTTCTAAATCTAATGGAGATACACTAAACTCATACAAGGATTCTTCTAAATCTAACGGAGATTTGTCTAAATCGGACGGAGATTCATCAAAACCTTACAGAGATTCATCCAACTATAATGGAGATTCATCAAAATCTTATGGCGATAAATCTAATGGAGATCCATTTGAACCTTACGGAGATTCTTCTAAATCTAATGGAAATTCTTCAAAACCTTACGGAGATTCATCTAAATCTTATGGAGACTCGTCTAAATCTTATGGGGATCCGTCAACACCTCACGGAGATTCTTCTAAATCTAATGGAGATTCATCTAAATCTTATGGAGATTCTTCAAAATCTTATGGGGATTCATCGAAATCTAATGTAGATTCATCGTACAATTATGGAGATTCGACCAACTATAATGGGGAAACATCAAACCATTATGGCGATAAATCTAAACAGAAATCTCATGAAGCTTTAAGTAGTCATAGTGATGAGAATAAAATGTCGAAAGGGGAAGAATCTAAACACGAAAGATTTTCTCAGCAAGGTGATGAAAATAGTAGAGTAAACTACAAAGAAGGAGATCAGCGTCAAGATAACAAAGGAGAAGAGCAGCATCAAGATAAAGATTTGAAGTATCAATCTGATAAAGAAAACAATGAAAAATCCAGCTCCAGCAATCAGAATGCTCATCAACCAACAGATAACGCCGAATCTGATCATAAAAAAATCTCCAACGCAGATGATAAAATGAATGAAAAAACTGATGCTGGTTATTCAAACGAAAAGCAGACAGCAACAGGTCACAATGACGAAAGAAAAAATTCCGAAAAATCATCAAGCTACTCCGAGTCAAATCCAAAAGGGGAAAACGAAAAATACGAGAAGTCGAACGGAGAAACATCAAGAGCTTCCGGTGATCATGAAAATGGCCGGGAAAAGGAAAACGATAGAGGACAACATCAAGACGAGGAAACACATAAAGACCAACAGTACTCGAAAGAAAACAAAAACACGTCTGAAAACGAAGATAGTCATAACAGAAAGGAAAAGGATCAAGAGAATTTACGTGATGAGCGACAACGTAACGACTATTCAACGACAAAAAATAACAACGATAAACCGAATACTCAGGAAAAATATGCGGGAGAGAAAGAAAAGTATGGAAAGCAGGAAAATGAGGGGAAAGGTAACGAAAAAATTACAGATCGAGCCGACGACAAAAAGCCTAGTTTCGAGAATGAGAAGAGCTCGTCTTCTTCTCAAACGAATGACGATAATAAAAATAAATACGAAGGTGAACATAATTCGCATGACAGTCGGAATTTTAATTTAATGCCGAGTCAAGACGATCTGAAGTCAAATGTTGAAAAAGATGTGTTTCACACCGACAGGGATGTGACAGGAAACAACCGACAGTTGGAACACGTCACACACGATAACGACCAACGCACTTCAAACGTACACGAAGACCCTATGGAACCATATTATGAGATGCCAAATTCAAAAAACCAAAAGTCTTATTACGAGCCAAATCGTAAACATGAAGCGGACCAAACTGTACAACGTATCCAACAATACAATAAATTGAAAGAATTAGCCAATCACCTACACGAAGAGACATTCGGTCAGCGGAGTGAATCCACGTCCGACCAACAAGGGAGGGGATCCTCCTCCATAGATGATAAAGAAGATAACAGCCATCAAATGACATCTAACCGTGAAAGCCACGTGAAGGAAGATAAAGAATTGACTGCAGATGAAAAACAGCAACATGAAGCGAACAAATACGCGAAAGGGTCATCAGATCATGTATCCGAAGATGAGGAGAGAAGATTGCGGGATAAATCCAGTGAACATGAAAACAAACTTGCATTCGTGAAAGGGGACGATCATACGGCTACTAACGGAATCGAAAGCCATCATCTTACCGAAGACAATACAGAATACGATGATGAAGAGGATTTAAAAGAAGAAGAAATGGCAAAGATGGTGGGTAAGTAATGAAAACGAATGTTTCTTTTACCAAATCAAGCGTTAAGGACCAGCTAAAACGTCATAAGAATTTTGTAAAACAACCATTACCGTTTATTACCGTTTTTATTACCGTTTGTGTCCGTGTAGTAGTTAGTACCTTCGTGTGGAAGCCGTAAGGCCCTAATACTCTAATGACCTTAAAGCATCGTATATCAGCCCATTGCGATCACTGACTTTCCTGAAGTTGGAACAATGCTATTTCTGGCGGTAAGTGAACTAAAGAGATGCAAGTCAGTGATCAGAATAGCTAACCTTCACGGATAGAGGCTAAAAGGACTTACTCACCCACTAAATACACCGTCACCTATGAAAACGTCTTAAAACCACAATATTATTAACTTCTGCTTTCCGATCAAACTCATCTCACACTTACTTTTCCATCCATTGACTCTCGAATCGTGTGTAGTTTTCTTACACCTGCTAGAAGTCAAGAAAGGAAAAGAAGAATGAATCGTTGAATCGTTGACATATTTGCTTCGTTTTCAGGAGGATATGGCGATGCAAAAAACGAAGAAGAGTACGTTCCCAAGCAGTCAAGGGTAGGGGAGAGTGTGACCAAGCAAAGAATTACAACAGCAGAAGACGTGATGTCTGATAAAGGTAAGAACACCACGTAACAAATCTCCAATCTGTTTTTAATTGATTTGTTCAACAGTTATCAGAAATTTTAAATGGGAGATGGTAATAGGTGAACGTACCTACCCAGGAATCCGCTATTGGGCACATATGTAATATCGGCGGACATCTTTCTAAAACAACCTCTGGAAGTCCTAAAACAGTGTCCAGAGGACGTCTTAAGAGAACGCCATTGGGATAACAATTTCGGACATCTATTGGACATTCCCTACAATTTCTTCGGAGGACATCCTTTTTGGGGCACATATGTAATTCCAGGGGACGTCTTTAAGTCCTCCTCTGGAAGTGCAAAAACAGTTTCCAGAGGACCCTTGAGAGGACTTCCTCTGTTGAGTGCATAAGCTAATACAGGGTGACGCCGCTTGGTGACGTCCCATGTTGGCCACCGCAGGATGTCGTCCAGAGGTCCAAACACATGATCATGAGGGCAGGTTGAAAGAAATGCTCTGATAAGTGATTTACCAGACATCTTTCAGCCAAAAAGGAAACTTTACTTACAGGGAAAGAAAGAAGACTGATAAATAATTTCACAAAATATTTTTAAAACAAATCCACGAGTCCTCAAAATACTCAACAATTCATTTATGCAATTTCTAGCACAATTGTTACTTGTGGCCCAAGACGCAAGGTCGGCAGGCATAGTATTTTGATGGTCTTCTTCATTTTCATGAGATTCTGAATCAATATAAAATATGTAAACTAAATTTTCATGGATATCACCTGCGACAATAGCAACTAGTTGGTTGGATTCGCTCAAGATGTGTGAGTAGGTCAATCTTCTCCAAAAAATAATGCAATGGCTCTTGCAGCTTCTGTTTTGTGTTGTAGGGATATTTAAGGATCAGAACTTTCCACGCATACAAATTCAAAACATGAAATAAAAAAATATAAATAAACAAACAAATAACCTCTTCAATCTGTGGATTTTATTTCATCAGCTCAATTCTTCATATCCGGAATTTCCACCAAAAATGAATAAATGGATAGATAACAAAATAGAGCTTTGTTGTTATCAATATGTATAGTTTGCTTATAAGGCTTCAGAAGCTTTAACAGAAAAGAAGTTCTTTATATGAGTTACATCGAAACTAATACATAGGATATACACCATTCGGATATTCTAACTGAATTAATGACAGCTATTTAATACTTTTCATTTGCTACGAGAATCCATTGATTTACTATAACAACGCTACGATAGTACAGAACTTACCAACAATATTACAAAAAAATTCATCTTTTTTCATCAAGAATGGACAATATTTTCTGGCACACTTCATAAGTAAAGCAATTTTAACAAATTCTTTGCGACATCAGATCTAAACTAGTGTCTTGAATAAAAGTTATTAAATCACTATTCATCGGTCGATTACCTTTTTTTGAAGAAACATTAATCAACCCTAACTTAAATATAATTACCCGAATAGTGAAATTTCCATGACCTATTTAAAATTCATTTAGATGTGGTTCCCCTGGGATTGCTGCATTATTTTTAAATTTCTGATTAAAGATCGTACTAAGGCCCACTTAATTTTAGCATTTTGTTGAAAATATTGATTATGACAAATATTATGTTTATTTTAAGAGCCTTTCGAAAAATTTCTTAGCAACTTTCTTAGGGATCCCTTGAACTCAAAAGTATTATGGTTTCTTTATATCGTAAGCAAATGATTAACCAGAGGTTGGACATTAAGTGGGATTTTCACTTTAAAAAATAGTACGCGTACGTAGCGTACCACAGAGCATTATGTTATGAATTCCAAATTAGACGTCCTATTATTGAAGTCCTCAGGATGTGTCTTTTAGGGCGTCCATAAGACAGACTGTCTAAGGACAATTCAATTGGGGTGTCTTGGTGCCGTCCTATGGGAAACATTCAGAAGACTATCTAAATTAGACGTCATGTGGGCCTCGTTTCTGACAGTTACAAAGGATTTTCAAAATATATGGTCCTATAGTTGTCCGAATTACGTCCGTCCTTACTTGGGCATTTGGTGACGTCCTAAAGACCTCCGTACTGCATCCGTCCTATCCAGGGCTTTAACTTCCGTGCTGAGGACGCCCGCATTTGGTACAGGACGTCGGGATGGTAATAGGACCAAAGGCAGACGTGATAAGGAGGTCTGCTGAGCAGTTGGCTCTAAATAAGGTTTCACGTGGTACGTTACAAATGGTTAACCTAATTTAGTTCTTTGAAATTAATATCCATGCCTTGCATATTTTTCTCTGCAAGAAGCTCCACATTGCTCGGTTTATCAATGCGCATGCGTCATCACGGTTTTGATGCATAAGATCAATAAGACTTTCAAAATCAACATGAGAACACTAACTGTTAATATGTATTCATTAATGTATCACGTGACCCTCGCGTGCAATCTCATTTTGAGCATAATATTCAATACAGAAATAGGTGAAAACCGAAAATAGTAACCGGCGTTGAATTTTAGCGGTTCAACATGTTGATGATTGCTTGTTTTTTATGGTTTCTTTTAGATGAAAGTTCCTCAACATATCAAGGAGGGAGCCTGATCAAGAAAGATAATACAGATAAAGGAATATTAAGTATGTGTCATTATCAAAAGTAATAAAGGAATATTAAGTATCCTCAACTTCATTTGTCAGCGGTGGATCTAAGATTAGGCACTATAAGTGGAGGAGTGTAATGTCACGAAATTTCTTTTCAATCTTAAGTGTTGATTAGGTTACTTGCACGGTTTTCTTTTATGCTCTGAATAACTAACTGAACTCTCCTCCATCAACTTTGTCTAAGCTTTAGATCTGCCCATGTTTGAAATAGTTTTATAAAGTACAGCGTTATGATTCTTTTCAGTTTTAAGTGTCGATTATCACGTTTTCCGTTTCTACTTTAAACAAGAGGCTCTGGGGCCTGAAGGTCAGCGCGATTTGTTGGGCATACCAGAAAAGTGGTACACATTACAAAGGACCCTTTTCCCTATTATCACTATTATCACTATCACTAGACCCTATTTAGATAACATTCCGCATGTATTTACTAAATTTCGCAGCCTTTCTCCTGCAGCGGCAAGAAGTACATTTTAAAAAGAAAATTTGAGTATCCTGAAAACTGTCGTTTCCATTTTAAAATCAGCGGTTTCCAGTTTGAGGTTAAGGAACTATGTGCTTTAATGATCTGCACATGCGCATGTTGAAATCAGTAATCACTGTCGGGAAAAAAGATTTAATATTTTCACAAGTATTCTTAGAAATTACAGTGGGAAGAATTAAAGAGATTTGTTTTCAATTTAAACTGTAAAAAAGTTAAAAAATGACTAACAAAAGATGCAATATTAGATCTTTAATCTCCCAATAGTTAATGGGCGAAAATTCACAAATTTTATGTCAAAAAGAAGCGTCGTAGAAATGTTTGGATTTTTGAGGTCTCGTGTCTGTTTTGATATGTGATGTCTTAAAACTAAAGAAAGTATTGGGTACAAAGTTGTTAAGTTATTTTCTTGAAAGTTCGACACCGAAAGCTTCTGATCGATAGTAGCAGTTTTCGCAAATTAATTTCATGAATTGAGATGAACACACTTTCCCTAGGAATTTAATTTGATCAATTTCGCAAAAAATTAGTCTTCATATTTTGCATACGTTGAAAGACTGAGGAAAAAAGTATTCCTTCAAATGAATTCACTAAAATCTGAATTTTCACAAGAATTTAATTTTTAGAATACGTGAAATCCATTTTTTTCGAGTGAAATTTTCTTACCACTTTATTTGTATATACAGTGCTACCAAAAGAAATTTACGCGGCTGGGAAGGAATGAATTTTTACATGGAAAATTTGATCTGTTACATGAAGTCATTGTTTTCTACATATTGTTTTTAAATATCTTTTGTTTGATAAACAAAACAAGGTCGCGAAAGCTAATAATCTTACGTCGTTGATATGTAAAGTTTCTTTCGGGCTGTATACCATCAATCATTGGACTATTTTTTTCTTAACTATATTTATGTGCCGGACATCAAGACATCAAACAAGTTTTAAAAGTATAGAAGCTGCGACGCACCACAACAGGGGCAGGGGACTGTCTAATTTATTTATATAGAGAACGACAAGTCATTAAACTATAGCTATATAGCCTCCTGTTTTTATAACCCAGGAAATACTTTGTGTATTTGTATTTTCATCAACAGAGAACTTGTGAAATTTCAAGTATTACAAACTAACAGGTCACAAAGGGAATGCGGAGGGACAGAAAAGGGGAGGGAATAAATCGAAAGTAGGATCAATATGATTATATAAATCTGTAGGAATGTTCTTACCTTGAGTGCTGGAGATTAAGCAGCCGGTAGTATTTCAGTATTCTGAAATAATAGTGGAGTATAAGGTTGACAACTTTAGTGGGATGCTTACTGTGCCGTTCTGCTGGGGAACACAAAATAGGATTGAACGTTTTTCTGTATTTTAGGACACATTTACAATAATTAAATTACTTTGAATAACTTGTAGTGTGTCATTCATAAATAAACCACGGTTTGTGGACAGCCTCTATTCCAATGTTTTGCAGAATCAGCATACAACTGTAGACAAAAAATTTGGAATTACATACGTACGTACGGACGTACGGACGTAGAAATGCTAGTGAATGATCAACTGCTTTCCGCGCTGACCAATAACTAAAGCCTGCTTCACAAATTTTGACTGAGCTCTAGCTACGCCTCTGAAATCATCATGGTAATATTGAATATTGCTAAGTTGTCTAAATTCGGCTTACAGTTTCATACAAGAAACCCCAACAATTTATTGACATATTCGAAAGGATATCTCTGTATTGCCTCCTATTTGTAGCTAAAGATCCGTTTCTCGACGCGGCACATTATTGGCCGTTTGAAACGTCACATACTATTTTAACGCAAGACATCGTAACTGGTCACAATGCAATTATGATGGAGAATTCTGAAATACGAACAGATAAGGATTTCCGGGAAGAACTGAGCACAGAAAAAAATGGGTCGTATGTTATAGCTGGTGACTTTAAAGGTACGATTACTCGTTCACTATCAAAACTCGGTTTAAGAGGTTTAAGAGGTGGATCTATAGATCTAGAGAAAATGTGCAAGTAAAGTAATTAATACTTAGAATCTTTACGCATACTAGACTGTTTTAATCAAAGAGGAAACACAGAAATTATGATAATGATGCTATTTTAGAAACCTGTTTCAGCGATCCCATTAAATGCATTATGGGAGGCATGACTGTTTCATTTTGGGTTAGACTGGATCAAAGCAAAATAAAAAAAGACCAAGATGCATACATTATCAGTAGTGGTGGACAATCGAAAAAATCTCGTGGTTTTGCCTTTCTATACTTTCATGGGAAATACGTTGCATGCTTCAGCACAAAAGATAAACAGTGGAAGATGACTATCGACGAAGTGCCACAAAAGAAATGGGTCAACATTGGATTTGTGTGGGAAAAAGACAAACAGTTGACTTTTTATCTAAATGGCGTAAAGAAACAAACCGTGTCAGGAACTGAAACATCGAGACCAACAATTAAATACACAATTCTTACCATCAGTCGACCTAATAATGCCGTGAATGCCGAATTCATGTTTCCAGTCCGTCTATCTAGTCTTGCTTTATGGGATAGACCCTTAAAGGAAGACCAAATGAAAATGATATATAAAAGCAGTAAGTGCCTTTCTTCCCGAATTTCAATTTGTTAGATGTTGTGAAAAGTGAGATCGCGGATACTGGACTCACAAATCTAATTAATGTTCTGACGCTATATGTCGCAAACGCACCATACATCCTTTTTTTGTTTTACTTTTAGTCAAGAAAGTGCATCAGAATCCCGCGCTAAAACGGAAGAGGAGTGGCGTACTCAGATCACGAAAGCATCGTGATCACGAACATTTGTTAGAAAATGAAAAATGAACCATTCTTTGATAAGATGTTGACAATCACGAGACCATCACTTCCCATGATGGTTTAATGTATGGTCGAAAAGTATCGCGTGACGCTTTCTTGAACTTGGAAAGACTTAATGTAAGCAGTTGCAAAGAAGTTGTTAAATCAACATTAAAAAACCAACTGTCAAAATGAACAAAATTAATAGAACAAAAAGTACGAGACCGAATGACGTGTGACAAGCATTGATGTGTTGATAAATAATTCCACAGGTTTTTCTTAGAACACGTGACCTGTCTGTGATATGTATCAACTGCAATCTTCTTTCATAATCTCCTATTTAAAATGGTTCACACGACCCATTCATCAACAGTTTATCTCACTTTACTAAAACAAACAACTGCAAATAAACAGCCGCGTTTTATTATTCATGAGATATTCTCTTTGACGTCACACGACCCCCTCTGTTTACGAAGTTCGAGTTTCTGTGCGTTCATTTTTAAAGGTATTCTTTATGATGTCATCATCGCAGTGTTCAAGAAAATAACAAAAACAGAATAATACTCAACCATGCTTTATTTATGGGCCGCCCTCCGAATATAATATAGAGGGTTACACCCCTGTATTATATTATATTATTTTATATTATATTAAATTATATTATATTATATTATATTATACTACATTATATTATAATATATTATATTATATTATATTATATTATATTATATTATATTATATTATATTATATTATATTATATTATATTATATTATATTATATTATATTATATTATATTATATTATATTATATTATATTATATTATATTTATTATATATGTATTTTATGCTTACTGTGTTTTGTTGTTTTTATAAATACATGTTTTTTTACGCAAATAGATAATTCTTTATATATCCTTATTATATATATTTGACTGATATACAAAGACATCGAATAGGAGATTTGTCTTTTGTTCTTTTAAGGCGGTGTCGAAAGAAATACATGTTTCTTATGAATATTCATTGAGACGTTTACTGCCGAACGAAATTGCAACTTCTAAATTGGAAGAAGTTTTTTCATATGGAACCGTTTCATCGATTGACTGCGTATGAGGCAAAAATAAAAGTTAGTTTCAGAAAAACTTACTCGGATCTTCTATAAACGCTTACTCTCTAAGAAAAACGTCGTCAAAGTCAACATGTCGGCCGTCCTCAGTTGCATATATGCACACCACCACAGCGATATTTACACTTTCTCTAGCTAAAAAAAATATAATCAACCCTAACTTAAATATAATTACCCGAATAGTGAAATTTCCATGACCTATTTAAAATTCATTTAGATGTGGTTCCCCTGGGATTGCTGCATTATTTTTAAATTTCTGATTAAAGATCGTACTAAGGCCCACTTAATTTTAGCCTTTTGTTGAAAATATTGATTATGACAAATATTATGTTTATTTTAAGAGCCTTTCGAAAAATTTCTTAGCAACTTTCTTAGGGATCCCTTGAACTGAAAAGTATTATGGTTTCTTTATATCGTAAGCAAATGATTAACCAGAGGTTGGACATTAAGTGGGATTTTCACTTTAAAAAATAGTACGCGTACGTAGCGTACCACCGAGCATTATGTTATGAATTCCAAATTAGACGTCCTATTATTGAAGTCCTCAGGATGTGTCTTTTAGGGCGTCCATAAGACAGACTGTCTAAGGACAATTCAATTGGGGTGTCTTGCTGCCGTCCTATGGGAAACATTCAGAAGACTATCTAAATTAGACATCCAGTGGACGTCTTTTCTGACACTTACAAAGGATTTTCAAAATATATGTTCCTATGGATATCCGCATTACATCCGTCCTTACTTGGGCATTTGGTGACGTCCAAAAGACGTCCATATTACATCTGTTCTATCCAGGGCTTTAACATCCGTGCTTAGGAGGCCTGCCTTTGTCCAGGACGTCGGGATGGTAATAGGACCAAAAGCGAACGTCCAAATGAGGTCCTGTGTATGTCCTGTGTCTGCTGGATAGTTGGCTCTAAATAAGGTTTCACGTGGTACATTACAAATGGTTAATTTAACTTAGTTCTTTGAAATTAATTTCCATGTCTTGCATATTTTTCTCTGCAAGAAGCTCCACATTGCTCGGTTTATCAATGTGCATGCGTCATCACAGTTTTGATGGCTTACAGTTGAATGTTGAAGTGTAGAGTATATGCATAAGATCAATAAGACTTTCAAATTCAACATGAGAACACTAACTGTTAATATGTATTCATTAATGTATCACGTGACCCTCGCGTGCAATCTCATTTTGAGCATAATATTCAATATAAAAATAGGTGAAAAACCGAAAATAGTAACCGGCGTTGAATTTTAGCGGTTCAACATGTTTATGATTGCTTGTTTTTTATGGTTTCTTTTAGATGAAAGTTCCTCAACATATCAAGGAGGGAGCCTGATCAAGAAAGATAATACAGATAAAGGAATATTAAGTATGTGTCATTATCAAAAGTAATAAAGAAATATTAAGTATCCTCATCTTCATTTGTCAGCGGTGGATCTAAGATTAGGCACTAAAAGTGGAGGAGTGTAATGTCACGAAATTGCTTTTCAATCTTAAGTGTTGATTAGGTTACTTGCACGGTTTTCTTTTATGCTCTGAATAACTGAACTCTCCTCCATCAACTTTGTCTAAGCTTTAGATCTGCCCATGTTTGAAATAGTTTTATAAAAGTTTTATCCAGCACATTTGGAGGAGTACAACGTTATAAATCTTTTCAGTTTTAAGTGTCGATTAGCACGTTTTCCTTTTCTACTTTAAATGGCTAAACTCTCCTACACAAATTTTGACTGAACTCTAGCTACGCCTCTGAAATCATCATGCAAGTATTGAATATTGCTGAGATGTCTAAATTCGGCTTACTGTTTCTACAAATAACCCCAACAATTTATTGACATGATCTAAATGATATCTCTGTGTCGTCCCCTTTTTGTAGCTAAAGATCCGTTTCTCGACGCAGCACATTATTGGCCGTTTGAAACGTCGCATAGTATTTTAACAACAGACATTATAACTGGTCACAATACAATTTTGATGAAGGATTCTGAAATACATAAAGATAATGATTTCCAGGAAGTACTGAGCACAGAAAAAAGTGGGGCATATGCTATAACTGGTGACTTTAAAGGTACGATTACTCGTTAATTATGAAAACTCAGTTTAAGAGGTTTAAGAGGTGGATCTATAGATCTAGAGAAAATGTGCAAGTAAAGTAATTAATACTTAGAATCTTTACGCATACTAGACTGTTTTAATCAAAGAGGAAACACAGAAATTATGATAATGATGCTATTTTAGGAACTTGTTTCAGCGATCCCATGAAATGCATTATGGGAGGCATGACTGTTTCATTTTGGGTTAGACTGGATCAAAGTAAAATAAAAAAAGACCAAGATGCATACATTATCAGTAGTGGTGGACAATCGAAAAAATCTCGTGGTTTTGCCTTTCTATACTTTCATGGGAAATACGTTGCCTGCTTCAGCACAAAAGATAAACAGTGGAAGATGACTATCGACGAAGTGCCACAAAAGAAATGGGTCAACATTGGATTTGTGTGGGAAAAAGACAAACAGTTGACTTTTTATCTAAATGGCGTAAAGAAACAAACCGTGTCAGGAACTGAAACATCGAGACCAACAGTTGAATACACAATTCTTACCATCGGTCGACCTAATAACGCCGTGAATGCCGAATTCATGTTTCCACTCCGTCTATCTAGTCTTGCTTTATGGGATAAACCTTTAAACGAAGACCAAATGAAAATGATATATAAAAGCAGTAAGTGCCTTTCTTCCCGAATTTCAATTTGTTAGATGTTGTGAAATGTGAGATCGCGGATACTGGACTCACAAATCTAATTAATGTTCTGACGCTATATGTCGCAAACCCACCATACATCCTTTTTTTGTTTTACTTTTAGTCAAGAAAGTCCATCAGAATCCCGCGCTAAAACGGAAGAGAAGTCGCGTACTCAGATCACGAAAGCATCGTGATCACGAACATTTCTTTAGAAAATGAAAAATGACCCATTCTTTCATAAGATGTCGATAATCACGAGACCGTCACTTCCCATGATGGTTTAATGTATGGTCGAAAAGTATCGCGTGACGCTTTCTTGAACTCGGAAAGACTTAATGTAAGCAGTTGCGAAGCAGTTGATAAATCAACATTAAATAACCAACTGTTCAAAATGAACAAAATTAATAGAACAAAAAGTACGAGCCCGAATGACGTGTGACAAGCATTGATGTGTTGATAAATAATTCCACAGGTTTTTCTTAGAACACGTGACCTATCTGTGATATGTATCAACTGCAATCTTCTTTCATAATCTCCTATTTAAAATGGTTCACGCGACCCATTCATCAATAATTCATCTCACTTTACTAAAACAAACAACTGCAAATAAACAGCCGCGTTTTATTATTCATGAGATATTCTCTTTGACGTCACAAGACCCCCTCTGTTTACGAAGTTCGAGTTTCTGTGCGTTCATTTTTAAAGGAATTCTTTATGATGTCATCATCGCAGTGTTTAAGAAAATAACAAAAACAGAATAATATTCAACCATGCTTTATTTATGGGCCGCCCTCCGAATATAATATAGAGGGTTGCACCCCTGTATTATATTATATTATTTTATATTATATTATAAAATATTATATTTAATATATATGTATTTTATGCTTACTGTGTTTTGTTGTTTTTATAAATACATGTTTTTTTACGGAAATAGATAATTCTTTATATATCCTTGTTATATATATTTGACTGATATACAAAGACATCGAATGGCAGATTTGTCTTTTGTTCTTTTAAGTCGGTGTCGAAAGAAATACATGTTTCTTGTGAATGTTCGTTGACACGTTTACTGCCGAACGAAATTGCAACGTCTAATTTGGAAGAAGTTTTTTTCATATGGAAGCGATTGACTGCTGCAATTATCTTTTTACGTTTTTTACGTCTTTTTTACGTCTTTTTACGTCTTTTTACGTCTTTTGCTGCACGAGGCAGAAATAAAAGTTAGTTTTAGAAAAAATAACTCGGATTTTTTATTAACGCTTACTCTCTAAGAAAAACGTCGTCAAAGTCAACATGTCGGCCTTCTTCAGTTACATATGTGCATACCACCACAGCGATGTTCACACTTTCTCTAGGTAAAGTAACAGCGATGTTCACACTTTCTCTAGGTTAAGTAACGTCCCATAGATAATAAAATCATGAAAAGGGAATGCATGAAATGTTGACGGCACATAAGATGGAAAATCAATAATCGATAAACACCGGGAGCATCTATAGATAAATAATCGGATTTAGCCTGTATATATCAATAATCGGAAAACATAAATAAATAATCGGATTTAGCCTGGTATCAACACTCTAGTTAATATATCATACTATATGAAGCGTTTTATGTATCAGGTTAAGATATCACACCTCGATCATCACTAATTTGCAGTCTACACCTTGTTATTTCTGTTTGGGTTAGCGAGAACATTGTTGCGTATTGCTTCGTTCCTTTGAAACGACGACAAGAGACTTCAACCAAAAAAGTCTGTGATTGTAAAAATAGCAGGTTCACAGTCTCTTTTCATCTTTCAAAAGAAAAATAAAGTTATTATAAGACAGAAAGATAAATAGAAGCTTAGCTACGAGGAAAATGCAATTTCTTTACACTCCAAATATAAATCCCTGTTTCAAAAACACGTGTTTTTATTCGGCTAGAAGGCACGAGCCACTTTGATCATCTTGTAATTCTGAAAATATAGTCCTTGTAAACAAATCGAATAATAATTTAATAATTGTTTTTTTTCGTTGTTTCTTTTTTTTAATTTTTTTATCTTTATATTTAAAAATGTATTTTTATGGTAGGTATAATCACGACTAGCTGTCGACATTTTGAATATGTTTTTATTTTATTAGAACCTCGTTTATAAGAACGATAGGCTATGGTTTGGCCAAAAATTAAGAACACCTAAAGAATATGCTCAGATAATTCAAATAACAACAGTAAGATTTCTTTCGTTGTTGACACATTTTTTTTCTTCTCTTCCTTCCTTTATTAATACAAGAAACGTTCATACGTAAACAAGCAAACAAACACTGTTTTCCCGTTTTCTTGCAAGAACGAAAATAAGAACATTCGAGACTGAAAAAGTATGAAAAATAAGCACACATCCAGCCTCACCTGAAAATGAAACGTTCTTACAAAAAAAACACAACATGTATGAAAAGTCTAACGAAAATGTTTGAAAGAACGAGGCATAAATTGACTCTACCTTCACTAAACCAGGCAAAATCTACAAAATTTGCACCATTTACTTTCAGCGGGACGAAATTGACAGTTATGGTAAAAGTACATAATTCCGTTGTCTGTCTCTAACCAAAGTGATGGCTAGACGTGTAAACCAGATAATTTTGAGAATAACAAACCTCTCTGAAACTCATGCCTTCACCCTCCTACACGTATAAAATATATTCTTCACTGCTTCACTGCATGATAATCATTTACTCAGCATCTGTTTTTTGACGGCATCGAACCTTTTTGACGTTTGCCGTCGTCCGTATAACGAAAGGAAAGAGACTAGGTTCACGTTGCACCAATTGACCTCTGGTGAGACAATTTAAGTTGCAGGATGAAGTCATTCGTGCCATTAAACAATTACTCCTACAGTAAAGTATTTTAAATGCATTTGAAAGAACGAGGCATAAACTGACTGTAGCTTCAACTCATACAAAATTTATAAGGTTGCACCATAAACTTCAGAGGCGTAGCTAGAGCTCAGTCAAAATTTGTGGAGGAGAGTTAAGTCATTTAAAGTAGAAAAGGAAAACGTGCAAATAACCTAATCGACACTTAAGACTGAAAAGAAATATCATAACATTGGACTCCTCCACTTTTTTGACTGACCCTGAATACGCCTATAAACTTACGTGATGAGAAACTGTCAGTTGACCTACATGCCATTTCTGGATGACTTGAAGTCTAGCTCAACAAAACGAACGAAAAGAAAAAGAAGAAAAGTAACGCTATTCATTCACAGGTAGCATTCATATGTTGTCTGCGGAGATTACGAATTATCTCTTTTTTTTTAACATAAATATTTTCGTTAATTTTTTGATCGAATACACGCTTTTGGTTATAAGCAACACGAGGCTGATCCTTCAAAATAAAATCCTTCAAAATAAAATCCTTCAAAAATCCTGAAGCAACTGCTAAGCAACGTACCACCCGAAGTGAATAAATAAAAACAAGAAAGAAAAAGGTAAAAACAACATTAGTTTCCGAGACATTCTTGTTTTAAAAGTTTCTTAAGTTTCATATGAAAAACGTGATTAAAACTAAAGTTCGATTTCGATTGGTGCATTAGCCTAACCGAGCAAGCAATCACGTGAATTTGGCCTTCCCAAGAAGACAGCCAAGAAGTAAGCAACAAATTGAGCCTGTAAAAGAAGCAACTTTGAGCCTCAGCCAAAATTTTGAGTTGCTTATAATAAGAAGAAGTGTGTATTAAAAAAACCTTTAATTTTTAGTACAGTTTTAGTACATTGGATAAAGTAGCTTAAAACATTGGTAGTGAAAAATAATCTTAAAAAGTTTAGATAGGTACACACTTATCACTAGGTTACACTTTCTAAAGTATAATATCAGAGATCTCACGCAACCGCGACGACAACGAGAAGGGCCACGTAAGAGCGATGGATAAATATATATAAAAAAAAAAATCACAGACCAATGTAGGTTTCCAGAATTTGTTTACAATAAAAAACGTTTGATCGATAAATTGTGAATAAATGAAATGTTTTCGAGACTTATACGAGAGAAACATAATCTACAGTTATTTTTGCGTCTCCGTTGTCAGAAGACCTTCTAAGCCTAACTTTTTACGTTTTCTGTAGAACGTAAAAATGTGTTAATGATTTAATTAACTGATAGAACATTCCCGGTGGTGTTGTATAAAACAGATTTCCCTTCTAAACGAAATCCACAAGGAAAACAGAGCCTTAGTTTCACTCCTCACCTTCCTCGTTGTCGTCGTAGTTTCGTTCGCCTATAAATATAGACCGTCACTAACTCGCTATGGTCTATATACTTTGGTCGATTTTTTCATATGACCGCGCTATCAAAAAGAGATTGGGAACAATACAAACGAGTTGATTATAACGAACGATTGACCAAATGTGTTATCAGATCCTGTAACAAGTCAATATGAAAAAATCGACCAAAGTGTATAGACCATAGCGAGTTAGTGACGGTCTATATTTATAGGCTATAGTTTCGTACTCCCTATGGAGGAGGACACAAACTTTGTTTTTGTTTTTCACAATATTCTCTCCACCATGTACGTTCAGTAAAAACGCATGATATTCGAATTCTTTAGGGACAAAGAAATTTATTTGAATCACCACCCTAGTCGGCTTAATAAAGATTTTTTGGGATTTTGTTCGATCTAAAGGCGATCAAATTGTACAAGTATGTATGTATTCTTCAAATTCAAAAACGTTTGTTTTTTATTTTTGGCATTTCTTGAAACACATGTACTGCTAAAATTCCATCATAATGTTGCACGTTTCTTTGTATATATATTTTTGCGAATAATGTTATCGGTTTTCAATAAGACAATTTAACTTTCTAAAAAGTTTTCAGTTTTTTTGTTCCTTTTGAAAAGTTTTATATCTATTCCTTTTCTTTCATTAAATATTTCAATAACCAATTTGAGCGATTATCGGTTGTTAGCCATTATTTTCATTTGACACAAAATATAAATTATCGAGATTGTTAATAGGAGCTCTCACACACAAAAAATTTATGAAGGTGTCAGAACATTTGAAAATTCGAATTAAATGGACGCGAGGCGACACGTTTTTTTGATGTTTGAAATGTACATGTACAAAGAGGAGAATAAGAGAAGGGTAATTGACAAGCTTAGTTCTTTAGGATGTACTTGCTTTGAAAATCACGCTCGTAGAAGCGCAGATGGTGCATGGTTTTGTTCCCTCACACCTCACGCAGACATATGTGTGTGTGTTTTTCGCTCTTCAATAAAACAATAATCTGTTTACATAATTGTCATCACAGCTATTACTGAGACATATTGCAATTAAAAAAAAAATCAAAATTTTCCTTTGAAAAAATGGGTTGCTGAGTTTTGAGTTCTCACTCAAGAGAGAGAAATCTCGTTCTTTCAAATTTCATTTATAAAGTTTTTTTGACCGACAATGTTTTACTTTCAATGTATTTCATCTGAATTCATAAACATGAACGAGGGAGGGTCCATGGGTGCAAGATGTATCGAATCTGCTCCAAAACAATATATTTTTAAAAACAAAAACTTTCTTTAAAATATCAAAATCTGAGTAAGCAAGATGGTCGTTCAAAACAACTTCTGAAAATGAACAGTTTTAAGAATATCTAAACTTTTTAATATTTCATACGTTCTTCGAAATTAAATACGGAGATGATAAGAAACAGTTACATTTTTTTAATAATTTATTGAAAAAAGAAATAGTTTTTTTGACAGATGGAGTGTTTAAAATCACAGAAGGCTAAAATATCTTTCACAACTACAGACACAAGATGTTTAAAAAAATCATTTCTTTTTGTTTTATAATTTCTCGACTTCATTTTTTTTATTTTTCTTTCAAAACAAAATGTGCTAAAGATCATTCAACGTCAGTAATCTATTTTCATAATAGATGTTTTAAAAAAATACCCATGCATAGAAAGAAGAAGAAAAAGAAATCTTAGAATCTATTCTTTAACTTGATTATGTTAATTCAGAAGACATTTTCAAATTATTATCTCGCGCTACTAACACCTTCGCATTTGGCCTGCCATAATAACAGTCTTTTCTGCTATACAGAGACACGTTTTTGGTCGATTTTACGCCAACACGCTTCTGCTTTTCTGCTTATAAGATGAAAAAAAACAAAATGGTTTTTGCAGATCGTTCTTTTGTTCCCCACATTCCCGTCCATCTATAAATATGGGCGCGGGTTGGTGGCATTTCACACAGATGAGTGGTCGTAGAACAGGAAGGTCTACTCAAGAAATCAAGTACAGCTCATATTAACGTTAACAAAAATATCGATCGTGATGTTTCCAACGAACTATTTTCATGAAGAGTTGTGTCATGTGACGCATAAAATGGATCAATCAAGATTGCCATATCAGTATTGCGCGTTAAATGAACAGATGGTTATTAACATGCACTACGCTAACTTCAATCATCAGGACTTCAATTTTGACCAATCCTCAAACGACGTTCACTTGTCGAAAACGTGGTTAAAGAAACGGAAAGTAAAACAGCAGTTACCGGAAACAGTCGTACGCCAACGACAATTAAGAAGAAACGAACGAGAAAGAGCGAGACAAAACCGACTAAACGATGCCTTCGATGTCTTACGAAATACAATTCCGGATTTTCTGACGCCGTATAAGAAAGGTGAGAAATTGACACAAATAGAGACTCTAAGACTGGCCAAACATTACATTTCATCGCTGAAGGATCTGCTAGAAACACGCGACGAGGAAAACGACATAGAACATTTTTCAAGTGAGTCCGAACAATAGAATGACGTCCTTCGTCAGTTAGTCATGCATGTAACTTTAACCGGGGGAAAGTTCATTTTCCCATAATCCTTTACAGCTCGAACCGTTGTAAAAACAAATATTCAGTGTTGTAAATATCGAGAGAAAATAAATTTTCTAGCTTCTAACATTTACTATAAGTTTCATATACACGGTTTTTATTAACATACAATGTATATATATATATGTACCAATTTTTACCTCCAAATGAATATATACCTGTTTCTGTTAAAGCTTAGAAATTTTCCTTTCGTGAATTCATTAACGATTGTTACGTTCAACAAAAGATGTAAATGTTATGTTGGGCTTATTACTCTCACTGCCGTATTCAAAAGTTTCGTTGTCGTGCGTCTCCAAGCTTCGTAATGTCGGTTCTTCGGAATAAGCGACTATTTTTAACCGACTTGCTGTTGATAATGTGGTTGGTTCGTACGAAGTGCCGTGACCGGAAAAATAATTTTTCCAGGCTTCTCGAACACGTGATTGCCGTGCAATGTTGAAGTAGAATATAAAACAACCTTGTAACGAGTTTAAAATGCAGAATGCATATTGGAAAGGCAAACGGGCATCGTTGATTGCTAAAATACCGAACAACCAGGTTAAACCAAGTAACGTACAGCAGGAGACGGCAATCCGCATTTGAGCCGTGAGAGATGTTCCTTGGGAATATATTTGTGTTTTTCGCCTGCTTTTATGGAGTGTTTTCACCACCAAGGAAAAAATGGCGAAGTTGGTCAATAGAACCAAGCAGACTGGAGTTAGCAAACCGTAATATAAGGATTTGCCAGATGTGATGCAACTGAAAAGTAAAATGAAAGAAAAATTAATACCAAAGTAATATAACTCTAGTAACTTGGAAGAAAGTAAAGAATTGCATTCAATCATAGTCATTAGATAATTCCTTGGTCCTGGAATTCTATTGTCGATATTTAATCTTTGTTTTGCATACTTTTTGATCACATGATGGTAAATAACCACTGTGGTTTGGTTGGAATTGTGTCATGTGATCAAAAAGTGAGAAAAACAAAGTTAGCCTATTGAAAAGATCAAAGAACAAATTGACAATAAACTCTATTGTTGGCATTTCTAACTCAAACCGCCTAAATTGTAGTTTGTTGTGCACAGATTTTGATCACATGATGGTAAATAACCACTGTGGATTGGTTGGAATTGAAAAGATCAAAGAACAAATTGACAATAAGTTGTTATTATAGAATTTCAGATCAGTGAATTTCTAATGACCATGGTTCAATCCATGTTTTGAAACTCTGAAGCACTTTAATTATTACGTGTTTTAAGTCCACCCCTTAATCAATGGAGCGCCATGAAGGGTAAAAATATTTCCCTGTTTACTTGTTAAAGACATTTTGATGAAGATTCTTCGATGTTCTCATGGTTAGCATTTCGAAAAAGCTTTAAAAAATAGACCACTAATAGATGACCACGTCAGATGTTTTTTCATTGTCTCAATAAAAATCACCCTTATAAACACGAAGACTCAAAAATGACAAAAAAAATTAAAACATCAGTTTATAATATAATATAATATAGAAGAAGAAGAAGGGTTCTTTTTCTAATGAGCTGCTCGGGTAAAGAACAGTCAGAAAGAAACTTTAAGCGTCTGCGAAGGATTGAATTTTTACATGGAAACACAAAAGATTTTCGTGTACAGATTTATGTTATATGAATTCATCATTAAAAATCTTATGTATTGTACGAAGTTTAATATAATATAATATAATACAGTTCAACCTCGTCCCCATGACTTCTTGTCTTATCGAAAAGGTAAAGAGTCCTGGGGACAAGGTTGCATATTATTCGACTTACTACTTTTTACTTGTATAATCTTTTTTTCTGAGCAGGTAACAACAAGCAACAATGATTGAAGGGAGACCTTTAAATCAAAACAGTTCAGGTAAAGAACAGAGTTGAAGAAACTTTGTTGTTACTAGAAGAGACATTTTTTTTCGTAACCATTCAATTTATTGGTGCCCCACATGGTTTATACTATTTACTGTTTTATGTTGTTGGAACGAACGGAATGTTTCAAATTAGCAAAACTTACATCATGTAGCAGAACTATGCGGGTAAAAATATTGCAGATCGGGATGAAATCGAAAGAAACCTGGCGTATCTGTAGTTGCATGCACATTTCTTGCATACTCATTTCATCTATCGATTTAAAACCAGCTAAAAAGTTAGTAGTGTAAACCTTCTTAAATTTGTCTGGGTAAGTGAGTGTAAGGGTCAGGCTATGCCTCGTTCGTTCAGACTATTTTAAAAAGTTAGTGGGTTAGAAATCGTTAGATGTGTACACTCTGTGTTTTAACGGACTTTCTTTGCTCTACGTACCTGCTGTGGCAAGTGATGCTTTTAACAAGAAGCGACTTGAAAACTCTCCTGTGATCTTGACTACTTTCAAATATAGAGTAAACGCTTCCACAAACATCCATCCAAATGTCATTAAAACAAAGTAATGAAGCAAAATAGATGTTGTCGTGCATAACCATCTGGGTTTTGTTCGTTCAACCAATGACACAAAAATGATCATCAACAAACCAAGGGATGTACATAAGCAAAGTAGAACTTTAGACGGTGTGTTGCGACGTAGAAATCTTAAAGAAATATCCATCATTAACCGTGTACTGTACGATAACGTACGTCAGTAAAGTCAATCAATAAAAACGGTAGTATTAAAAAGCGCATAACTTTTATTGGGTCCATCACGAAATTCAAAAATCTATCAGAGATACTGGTGACTTTGATGACCGCTAACACTGGCTAGAAAACTAGGGCGTTTCTTGTATAACATTTTGACGACCTCATTGATAATTGTTGTGAGAGCTATAACTTTTGTCCGTTCGGAATATATAGATGCAAATAATATTGACCAAAAGCATCGATTCGTTTGAAAAATGAAGTACCCTCTTTTTGTCTACGATCAATGACCTGCAATCACCTCAAGGTCTATCATCATTGAAAAATAAAAACACGTTGCAAACTCTTCACAGTTCCAGATAATCGTAAATTATTCCAAATCAATCCTACACGCATGTCCTCATATACAGCTGAACCTCAGTTATCTGAACACCGGGTTATCCGAATTCCCCGGTTATTCGATCCCTTCAACTTGGCTTAAGTAACTTTCATAGTTTACCCTGACTTATTCGAAACCCCAGTTATTCCAACTAATTAGCTCGGTCCAGTGGGAGTTTAGATAATTGAGGTTCAGCTGTAATCTGAGATAACCTTGATTGCAGACGATCGGATTTTAATACCTGTTTTAGGTCACAAAAAGTGATCTTGATAAGTTACCTGTAATTTCAAAATGATAAACAACAGATATTCGTCTTCTGACAGATGAAATGGTTCAGTAGTAGATGTGGTGGTGAAGTCATCATTAATTAGTTATTTAATTGAACTTATGACTTCTTATAAAAGGAGGAGTTTGTAGGGAGGATATGATCAAAACAGGAAAACTCTTTCAAAACTCTTTCTTAATATATTAATGATTACTTTAGTCGGAGAAACTTTCGCGAGAGAAACTTTCGCGAGGTCAAAAACTCGTTCTCTGATTTATTTCAACTCTTTCAATGTCTTCATTGTTCTCAAAAGACAATAATTCGGACAATTCGGACAATAATTCGGACTTTTTTTCACTGGATAAACTTTCGCGAATGGACGATTACAAAAATTTCGCGCGGATAAACTTTCGCGAATAGACGATTTTGGACGATTTCGCGCGTCTCACTTTTGCGAATTGGGCCAAAATTCGCGAAAGTTTCTCTCGCGAAAGTTTCTCCGACTAAAGTAGCATGTGTGTAAGTGTACTGATTGTGCTTCAAGATCAATCACTAGGTTACCATAGTCAATATTAGAAGCATTGAAAATAAATCTTCATTTTTCAACACATAAATATCAAACACTAAACACACTGTTAAACGCAGTGGCCGTTTCAACGATCGATACGATTTTTTTACAAATTAGCGGCGGATCTAGAGAGCAGTCGAAATTTGTGGAGGAGAGTGTTATCTATTAAAGCTTAAAAGAAAAATAAGCCCATTGGTGATGCAGACTGAAAACAATTTGTGGAGGAGAGTGATGCAGACTGAAAACAAAAATCTTAATGTGTTCCTTAATCCTCTCCTCCACAATTTCCGCCGCTGTAAATCTCAACCTTATATCTCTTATATTATTAGCGTCCGTCACTTTCCTCCACCTAGATCCGACATTACTGTGTTTGCCGTAAACATAAATATGAAAATTCCATATGACCTTGATTGATTTCAGCTCAAATGCGCATCCGCTCAACCACACCGCAATTTACAAACCCATTTCTCCTACATGGTTTAATACAATTCTAATACAATTATAACACTCCATCACACCTAATGTCCTCAAGATTATACAATCTCTGACAAAATACATCCGAGCAGAAGAAAACATAAGGACAGACACTCCCTCCCCCATAATCAAAGCTGTGAATGCTGGCCTGATGTGTCTCTGAGCATACAGCTTTACAGTTTTGATGTAGAGGAGGGAAGAGCTTTTAGTAACAAAGTTTGAGAATTATATATATCTGATTGGCAAACTTTGTTTTTTTAGCCTGGAATAACGAAGTCATGGTTACTTCCTGCCTCGTTCTTTCAAACATAAAAAAAAGACTTTCAACAGAAATGCAAATGGATAAACATAGCAACCGGTAGAATTTACTTACTTGAATAAACAAAGAGTGATCATTGTTAAGAGTATTCCGGTGAGTGAGAACGCACATCCTATATATGTGATCAGGCTTAAAGCAAATTCATGTTTCTTGTCTAGTTGAGAAGTCGTTGTTGTTGTTGTTCTCGCATCAAAAAGGACTGCAAAATTTGTCAGGTGATTGCAGCTGCATGTCAGCGTCTTTCTGTTACCTTGTACTTTAGTGCAACCTTGCATTGACCAATCTCCAAAACCATCTAGATTGAACAAAATTTAGTGAAGTCAATTTTTGTCCGTTTTCACCCGAATTTCTGTTTAAACGTTGTATTTTGGTCTAGAAAGTACATCCAACCTCGTCCCGGGTAAATATTTCAAAATGAACTTCGCAAAGGGAGTGTTTTAAATCGATAAATCGATAAATCGATAGAAGCGCCTGATAAAAATTAAAGTTTAACGTTAAGGAAGGCTTTTTAAAGGAATAAAATAGTATGATTAAATTGTGAAAAATCTGTTCTTACGTTTAACTAGAAAACCATTCTTGAGTAAAGTTAATTTAAATTAGCACCCCATTTGATTCAGAGAAGTTATTCAATCATGCCTATTAAAACGTTTGACTTAAAGAGGGACGCATAATCGAGAGGGGGAACAAAATTGCCCGAAATTTTTAGTAATTAATGTATATTCGAAACTAGTTTGACACAAAATATACAATCGTTTACCGTTCGCTTGAAAATCCCAAAATACACAATGTAGATGGGCCCCTTCAATTTTATCGTCCATTGCCATTTCATAAACGAAATCTTTAGTTAAATCAACATTTTTTTGTTTGTTCAACAAAACCCCCAACACACCACCAATTACTTTCTTACTATCATCCACTCGGTCCCTGAAAGGTGCTTTCACAATGCTCGGAAAAAGTATCGGGCGAGTGTAGTACACAAGACTAATACTGTTCGATAAAACTGACGTTGGAAGGTGAGCCCTGACGAAATAATCAGGTTTGTCGGGAAAGTCAACGTCATTACTGAAAGAAAAAGACGGCTGCCCAATTCCACTACTGCTTTTTGATTGCACAAGTATAGTAACTTTCTCTGAAGACATTGTGTTAATGTTTCTAACAGTGGCAACAGCAACATCAGCTGAAGACACTTGCTTCGTGTGGCTGCATGTGTTTGATATGTTGGTATGAAGTTTGAAAGCAATACTTTCCACCGACGAAATAATACTAACAAATAAAGAAACACACAAACATTCATGGAAGGAGAAATTCATTGAAAAAATAGTTTTCTAACACTTAGAAAGTCGGAGAAACTACAACATATTCTGCCGGTACAACATATTCTGCCGGTAAGATTCGTCATCCTTAAAGTACTTAGCGATCTTCAAGAATGCAGGTACAAGAATGCAGGTACAAGGAAAAAGACTTTCACATAAGAAAGAAAGTTTAGCGTTTTCCCAAAACCATATCGGTTGATTCTTCCTCCCGCTGACTTGCAACTGGGAAGTTGACTTACCACCAGAGATATGTGAAGCGTTGCTTTAAATTTAATTGCTAATTGAAGCAAAAGATTTTCTTCAGCACTTCTTCGCAAAACAAAATGAAGTTCAGAAGGAAGACAAAAAGGAAAGAGAACTTACGAATTCAAGGCTTGATCTCTTTCCTGTGCAACCACGAGCGTATTCACGTTTGTAGCAAATAGATCATCTACTATCTCCAGAATATTTTGTACTACCTAATACGATAAAACAAACACAAAAAAGTTTTTTTTGGAAAAAAACACAAGAATGTTGAAGTGTTTAATCTTTATATTCGACCTCATTTCCATACACTTTGCAGGACTCTTGAAGTACAGTATTTTATTTATTCCCTGCCTATGCCAGTTTGTAACATTGACAATTTTGCTAAACTCAAGCGAGAAGTTGAAAAGGCCCGAGTACTATCAAGTACTATCGAGTACTATCGAGTACTACCGAGTACTATCGAACATGTACTTCTTTTCTGCTCCTCAATCATTTTATATGTTTTTATGATAATTTGATACTAGTAATTTTATTTCATTTCTCTCTCAATTTTTAATTTCTTCATTTTCCATACTAGTATGTTATCCATATCAGTACTTTCCATAGCGTACAATTCCAATTTCAGCTACCTAATATTTTGCAGAATAATCTTTACTTCGTGAAAGAATGAAAACAAAAAATTAAGGACCATGAATTATGAATTAAATGAATTTTAACCAATCGTATGCACAACAGCCAATCACGTGCACCAGTTCTTACTTACTAAAGATTTATATGGTCTTCCCTTTATACGTATAAGGAAATTTTCAGTGAAACAGAACTTACTGGGCCACTAAGATTTGTTGACAAGTTCACAGCGTTTTTCAGAATCTCTTTGACTATTACAGTATCATCAGACGTCAGTGTTTTATTTCGAAGCAAGTCTTTTGTTCTCGCTAATGTTTCAGGTATTGCATTAGTACTTTGGTCTTGAGATATGTTCTAAAAAGACCAAAATGGGTTAAATATTTTTAATATACCTTTCAGAAGTTCTGTTTAAACACCGTGTTTTGACCTAGTTTGGAGCATCCAACAGAAACACTGTATTTTGATCTAATCAGTACATCCAACCTCAAAAGTAAAATAATTCTTAAAATGGAAATATAACGATAAAGAGGGCCTTACTGTCAATAAACCACCTAACTTCTCCGTAATTTCATGGACATATTTACAAGCGCTTGTGTTTGGAAGCAACCACAAAGAGAATTGGTTTCCACCACCCTTCTTGCATTCTCTCTTCACATTCTCAACTCCTTTACGACACGGTTGCTTAGCTATCACATCAGCAGGAGAATATTTCCAAAAATATACGCCATAACTGGAAATTTCACCCGTCACATCTGGTAAACAAAAGTCTAAAGAAAACATTACACTTCATGTCATGCCTCATTTAACATTTTAATAGATTTAATATAGTGTATGTGGATTGGTTAATAAAAATTATTTTTCGTACCGCTGTCGTGCAGGAGAGAGGAGTCCTCTCGTATTTCAAACGGATGAAGTATCTCTGTTATGTTCGCACGTTGGAGATAGTCGTAAATGCAGTTGAATGTCGTATTTGGTTTAAGTTGGCTATTTGCAATAAACTGGACACCATACCAGTTTGTGTGACTAAAATTGTCAATCAATGGTCAATTTTACCAAATGAAAAAACAAAAAGAATTTTAGGCTTTGATTGTCGCTCAGCATATTTTGACAGATTTTATATAGCCTCGTGAGTGCTTTTAAAATGTTGCTTATAAAAAGGCCTCTCGATGGAAAATCCTTCATCCTTTCAAATCTAATTGATAGCAAACAAACAAACAAACAAACAAACAAACAAACAAACAAACAAACAAACAAACAAACAAACAAACAAACAAACAAACAAATAAACAGATAAAACAAACAAACCTGTTTAGAAATTGGGGCATTGAAACTGACACGAAGGATGTACAATATTTTGAGAAGAGTTGGCCAACCTACAAAAATGACCAAAATGAAACATAAATTTTACAATTTTAAATTTTTCTTCAAATAGGTAAACGTCAGATTTTCTAAAAAAAATACGAGCATTGCAAGAACTACCATATTTAGGTTAACTCCTAGGTTGGTCGGTCTTGATCAGCTTTTAAGGATTATGAACAACTATTGTAATTCGACCGACGTTAATAAATTAAACTAACCGACCAACACCGGCCCCTACTTCATCTGCCCTAATTCCTCCAAGGACAAATTAGGTGTTTCGTTACTTAGGGCCGAGAAAAACTTTCAAAAATCGCAAAATTTAAGACTTTGACGAAGAGTTTTGACGAAGTATGCTCAAGTCTTAATCCGCCCGGAGGCCAAAAATAACGCCACTTAGGGTCGGCGGAATACGGACCAATGAGGGACTACTTAATTATTTGAGAAATAAAGTTTATGTTGGTAACTAATACATGGATATATTAAAAGTTATGTTGTCGGACTACCGTAAATTTAGGATTGAATAAAGAGTTTCTTTAAATTGTATGAAGAAAAACCAAATAACCTTGGATTTAAAATTTACGTCAACATCGAATCTACCATCCTTTTTTACTTGTTGTTTGTAAAAGATTTTCCTCATCTCAAAATATATCCTCGTTTTAACAACATCTATAAAAAAGCAAGTTAATCTTTAATACACCACTACCCAGTGGGCAAAATCTTCAAAAAAGTTTATGAGGATGAGTGTATTCTATAGGAATGGCAAGCAATATCGCCTGCTGTTTCAATAAAAAAAAACACTCTTCCACAGAGATTTTTTGAAGATTTTGCCCACTGGGAGGAATCTCTGAATTACCCACTGATAGCCTCAAAAGCAAGATGAGTTCACCCTCGGGAGAAGGGAGAAGGTTCCATGAAATCGTTTATTTCGTAGCTACCTTAAGGACATAAATTTAATCGGAACAAATTTTCGAAATTTCGTGGCGTTTCTCAAAATTTATTAGGCTTTTGGTAAAAAAAGTTCCATTACAGCAGGTACTTCCGGTGGAAACAAACGATTGACAGGTCAATCGCAAAACAATGAAAATTGTTCATATATGAAGGCCTAGTCCTAAGAACAGCCCCTAAAAACCCTAGGTCTAATAGGTTAAGCTAAAACCCTAAGAAATATTGTATAAAATACTGACCCTCGAATTTCACAAGAACTTCTTTTGATCGCATTAAAGCTCCATGTTTCGTAAGTTGGCATTGGTAAAAACCTTGCTGTATAAAATCAAGACCAGACAATTCCAGATTAAAACCAGTTTTTCCATCAAGAAGTTGGCCATTCTTTAACCAAGTAACATGGTCTGCATTTTTACCTGAAACTCCGTGACACTTCAAAGGAATCTTTTGCTTGAAAAAAATTCTTGTCGGAGAGGTTACGTAAGGATTTCCTAAAATGGATTATAGAAAAGTAAACATTAATACAGCTAGAACTGACAGAAAACACGTGTACCGTGAATAACCTATTTATTAAACGCCCACGACCAGGCTCGAAAAAACGCCTAGGGTAGACCTCGGTGACGCC
This sequence comes from Turritopsis rubra, assembly GCA_039566895.2. Taxonomy (NCBI): domain Eukaryota; kingdom Metazoa; phylum Cnidaria; class Hydrozoa; order Anthoathecata; family Oceaniidae; genus Turritopsis; species Turritopsis rubra. Next base: position 1,872,932 of record CM077622.1, read on the forward strand.
AATAAACACCCATGTCGTAAATAAACGTAAACACCCCTTCCGAATAAAGGCGCCTGCTCATATAAACACCAATGTTAAAAGTTGGATTTCTAAGTTATCGCCCAGGGTATTTAATCGATCATTTACGCCATGTCCCCCGCCGATCATCACATTTTGTCGTGGTTTTTTAATTTCTAATTTTTTTCCTTAATCCTTCGAGAGATTTGAACATGATAATTCCCCCTTTTTCACAAGTGTAAACATACCTTTGCAGTTGGACAAATACGACAAATACATATTTGGGTCTCCTGTACATTCAACACTTCCCAATTCGGTTAAATACACAACACCATTCTTCCATTTCTCGAAATACCTCATGCATGTGATCCAGGGCACGTTTGAAGATGTAGCGAACCAAACAACGTAATGGCTTCATCGCCATAAAAGTCAACAGGTGTGCCGTGTAAGTTTGAGGAAATCGAAAGTGAAACCATTTCCCCTTTTTCAATGAATATTTCTTCTACGAAGAATATGTCAATTTGTTTTCCGTGTACACGCGGAAAAAACGCGCTTCTTTTCCCTAATACTTCTGATTGGCCCCTATATCGTCGATACTCGAACAGTTGCACATAATTCCTTCCATTGGCTTCTACCACAACGGTATAATTGCCATTCGAGAATAGAGTGGTAAAGTTAGTTCGTACTTGGATTTTACCTATTAATATTCCGCCATTTACAAATATCTGAAACCTATTTGTTGGCCATCTAGTTTCTTCATGTGAATTTGTAAAGCGCCTGACATCTTGTGGGCATGTGCTCCGGATTTTATTGTAATAATACGTCATCGGGAAACATTCCTCCACGGCGTTCACCACAAGTAATCTTTTAGTGGAATCATTATTACTATCTGTAATAACAATTTGTAAGCCATGACGTAGAACTTCAAACCTTGATGATGGTAAACCTTTGGAGGTGATGTTAACATGGCCTCCAAATGTGTAAATGCAATATCGCTTCGCAAGCGATACGTTCCCTTTGCTAGCTTCAATACAGTTTCCGTCGCCACTTTTCAGAGAAAGACTTTTTACTGATGCAATATCAACCAAAGATTTCCGTTGTAAAATTTGGTCATCGAAGGACTGATTAGGTAACGTTTCGACCTTTTCTATGGAGAATATCAGTGGTAAAAGAACACGTGCGCTATGGTTCAATGTCACCGTTGCTAGATATTGACTGCCGATAAAAGTAGAAGATCCTCTAGCGAATACGTCGGTGATCGGTGTCGGTGAGTTGTTGGTAACAGTATTGAAATGTCCAGCATCTAGAACAAAAATATTCGACATTATACTGATACCGGAACGTCGGTGGATAAAAGGTGACGTGTAAAAATGTCGAGAAATGTGCCCTTCGAAGAGTGGTGGATTACCTCATTTCTTAATACTGATTTTTTTGTAACTAGAAAATTCTCATCCTTTAGTTTGTTTTAACAGCAACACGGCATTTTATATGCAATAGGTAGACATTCCACAGGGCGCTGCGGAGGAACAGTTGAGAGATTTTTAGTGCACGACCTGGGGCGCAAAATTCATCGTCAAAAGTGATTTGTATTTTGGAACTGTTCCCTGGCGCAAATTATAGAAGGATTTGTCTAACAGAACCTTTTTAACGAGGAATGATTGCTTAGAGAACAATTTTAGCATTTAACTAATCTGGCCATCCATATCAGGAATGTATTCTTCAGATTCTAAGGCAAACTAGAACGTATTACACTCACTGATCGTGGTCTTAATTATTTGATTTTTAGGTACGATCATCATCATTATCATTTCACTAATCAATTAATTATTTTATTAATACATTTCATTATTTTTTTTGACGAGAACCACCATCAGTTACCACCCTACCATTATAAACAGAACGCCCTCTACCAAGTCAGACATAATATCTTTTTGTGATGGCATACCTTATAACATTTGATCTCATACGGAACGATTAGCATCTTGAAATTTAGTGCCCAAATCCTTTTTCCTCGAATCTCTGATAAAAGCCATCTTCATATTAAGCGAAAGCGATCTTGATATTATTAATGTTCATGTATCCAAATTATATATTGATTATTTTATTAAAATTATTGTCAACAGATCTGGGGAAAGGGAAATGGTCTCAGTAAAATTCCTCAGTACATACTATCTTACAATATTTAAAGACAATGTGTTGTTATAAATTCCGCCGGAGGTACCACCTCGTGCCGACATCATCATTACCAATGCCTGCTACTAATTTTAGTTACTTCTATAAAAGTCTCATTTAAACAATAATAAAAGTAGCTTCTATTTATGACCAAACGATAATTCTCGTGCTACTTTTATGAAGATCAAACAATACAACAATTCCTTTTCTTGTCTCTTACCTGTTGTTATTGTTCATGCTCATGTGCTGAGATCATCATGATGTCAGATTTTGTTATATTTATAACAACACATTGTCTTTAACTATTATTTTATAACAAGCTGAAAACTCTTCTATATATATACCTTCTATCTCGTAAAATGCGTCAAAATTTATATCAAGAAGAAAGAAGACCATGATAGACCACTATTTCTTTGAACGCATAAGGATAACAAGAACCCTTTGCCTTGAAGATTTCTGCTGAGATGTCGAATGTATATCGTATGAGAGGACAAAATATATATTGGAACTTTACGCAAATCTTAGCTTAATTCGCCAAAATTCAAATAAGGGTGATCGGCGTAATGACTTCCCTTTTAGAGAAAACTAGAACCCGGACAGGCGTAAGGAAGGAACAGGTAGTCTGTAACCAAACTGCGATAGGATAAGGAAATGCTTCCTCTTGATGTTCTGCTCATAGTGTTTTAGGTATCTATCGCTCGACGATACAATAAAATTTTGCCCGAATCGCCCTTTTTGGCACTGATCAGAAAAAAGATTCACAAACTTAACGCCAGCACTAATGATTTGTTCTGCATGAAAATTTTCATTAAAATTGAAGCACTTTTGAAATTTGGTCTAAATACAACAATTGAGCTTTATGGTTCTGACCCCGGTTTTAACAACCTTTTTCACCTCCAAATTGGTACCAACCCTTTTTTATCACGAATAAATCCACTTTGCACGACTTATTCGACCAGTGGCTTAAACTCCCCTTGTATAACGACTCCATAAGGAAAATTATTATTTTAGCTTTTTTTTTATTATTGAGGAAAATTACAAATAAAAGTAATTTAAGAAAAAAGAAAATATCTAAGAAAATATTCTCCATGGAAACTGGATCCAAGTTAGAGGTCAAGTTGGTAAATCATAATGGCAGATGCTTAAGCTCAATTTGTGTATTGTGTCCAAAGTTCCCTTTCTTGGTGGGGTCAGTATATTCGACTATACTTCGTAAACTGAAGGCTATACCCTCAAACATCGTTCATCGTAAAAAAAGATTTCCTCCCTTCAGCGGGCGGAAATCCATTTTATCGTGATTGGTGATGCCATCATACTAATGTTATTTTATGGAGTAAAAAAATTGAAAACAACGAATTTTAAAATAAGCAAAAGCTTTTCGGTTAAAAACCATTATCAGCTGTACAAATGTAAATGTTATTATATTTGACTACAAATTTAAATGTTATTATATTATTATATTTATTATATTTGACTATTCATATTTTCATATTCATATTCATATCATATTTTCAAACATTTTCGTAATTTCAACTTATTTGCTCCTACCTGTTCTGTGAATTAGTACAATGACGACAAAGAACAAAATCATTTTCACACAAAGTTTTCCAATCAAACCAACGTAATAATGTTGTTAGCAACCATGCTTGATAAGACTGAAGCAACTGTTTTTGGGCTTGAACAAATTTTTTGCAAAGAATTAATAGATGACATATCTTCTTCAGAGAGAAAAACTGTTTTTATAGTAGTTTCGTCTTAATTTAAAATGGGTAATGAAAAATAAACATTGGTTGAAAAGATATACTTTTCTCTTTCTAGTTCAATGTAAACAATCTTTTCTTAAGCAATAATAGTGCATAATACATTAAGGAGAAATCATATTTATTATGGAAACGAAGTTGCTTAAAGAATTGTTTTAGCATAAACTAAACATGTCAACAAAATTTGAAATGCTCGATAGAAAATGATCTATTAAGGTCAATTGATAAAGGATTTGCACTTTTATGATTGTTTTGATTTAATTAAATGAAATTCAGCGTGCGAACTTTTTTGACACCATGTTTTTTAACACCCTCGGCGGCATGGGTGGTATTTAATTTATATGAAGGCGCAAAATGAAGAAATCTAGTCAACATGGCAGCATCAACAGTGAAACTGTAATATTGTTCGTCGTTGAGAAAATGTTCATACAGCTAAAGCTTTAGGAATATACATGCGTGAGCCGTTCTGATTATCTTTCATATTTAGAATATATATACATGTATTCTCACACGCTTTTAATGGGTACTTTGTGAAAAGAGCGCAAACAAAAAAACTAAGAAAACTTTTGGTTTTGGGAAATCTTCTTGTTGCAAACTTTCTCATCAGAGTCACGGAAGCTATATAATATATGCGTTGATATGTATGATTTAGGCGTTGCAAGTTTATGTATGAACTTATTTTCTATGACTTACATGGGGAAAGAAATGTTTTGTAATGTAAAATCCCCACTGTTTGTCCCCCCCAGCAAACAAAAAATCTTTATATTTATAAAAAAAGCTAACACAATTTTCAAAAAATGACCTGCAGTTTATCAAAAATGGTTTTGAGAGTAAATAAGTCAACTTTCAGACACTTGAAGGTTAAAGCAAAAGAAACTGGACAACTGCATTATATCAGTGAATGAAAATATATAATATAATGTAACCTAGTTTCATCTAAGTTCGACACAACAACTTTACAATCCAATAAATGAAAAAGGAAGCCTAATTTACGTTCAAAAGGATGTAAGATATGAAATACAATATCCAAACAACATTAGTAATAAAAAGATAAAGGCATTTCTTTACTTTGAAGATAGATAAACGGAAGAGAAAGGAACGGGAGGATACATCTCCGTGTTCAACGATATAATCTTTATTCGACACAACAATTTTCAAAACAATTTAGAGATAAAACACGGAACAGTGGAATAACAAATGAGATATCGTAAAAACCACGTGCCGTAATAATCCCTAAGGAAACACTAGAGGTGATATTTCTTTTCTTTACCGTTAATTACCCTTGAAGATACTCGTAATATTTTCATAACTATTACATCACGATGCAAACAAACTCTGATAATCAGCTGGTTATTAAGCATGTCGAAAACAAAATATCGCACCAGGGAAGGACCACGAAATTCTGAGGCTTGTTTGGACTTTAACATTCCCCCCAGATAATGTCCGGACAGAAAAGATCTTCTGTTTTGCGTTTTAAAAGTTGCTGTTGATTTCGGTTTAGGGTCTGTTTTGGAGAAAATATAGAAACATCACTAAAACTGTTTTATAATCAGTATTCAAAGTGTGTTCTATATCCATTTATATACGTAAATGTTATTTGTTGATATGTATGATAGAACCTAAAAAGTAGTTAAGAAAATTATGGAACCGGTACGTTTTGGAAGTGATTTTAAAAATCAGCCACGTATTGGTCAGCGTTACATCCAATCAACTGCTGGTGCTGTTTCAGTTAAATCTACCAAAGGTACGTACAGCAGATGCATGAGATGTTTTGGTTTCCATTTTTTTTCATTTTTTAGATCTTTATGATCTTAAGTGTTATGCTTAAAAACATTTCTATTTCGTTTCATTCTATTATAATTATAATTTTAATAATTATAAAATTATAAAAAAAATTATCCTATCAATATAATCCAGAAAATAAACTGATTGGAAGGAGTTTTAACCTGACCACTTTTTATATTATATTCTATCAACTGGACTGGAAAAGCACTTCATCTAGTGAATACTTTGTTTTAGGTGATCTGCAAGTACAAAAAGTAAATGTAAAGAGATACGTTGCTGGGAAAAAGTAATAAACACCATTTTTTTAAATATTCTTCCTTTATATATAAAAGCTTTTTTTACCTCCAGATGTTTTTCTTGTATTCAGACCAGAATGGGCACCTGAGCACTCCAGTGAAGAAGAGAGTGAAGATGAAGGGCAAGAGGAAATGGAAGATCATGCAGACTCACCAAGACAGGTCTGGTTGACTGGATGAGTTAGCCTCTGTAATTTTAATAAAAACTGCCAGTCATTGCAATTTCTAATCTTTATAATTTAATTTTCAGCATGCTCTTTTTATTTTGTAATGCTAGAGTTTTCTATAAGTAGTTTTTAATTCAGTTTTCATTTCAAGGCCTCTTGTATATTGTTTATAGATCCATGCAGCTGACATTGAAGATGAGTTGGCAGAGAATGAAATTGAGAGGTATAGTGAAATTCAAATGTTTCTTCTTCGTGACATCTTCACTAAAATTTACAATTAGCGACTCAAATTGCAAAATGCAAAGTATTTTAAAATTTCCACGAAGCCTCGCCAAGTAATTAACTTCTCGCCAAGCAAGATGGTTATGATCTACATAAAAGATGACAATTTTATTCAACAAATGCTTCAGCACATTACACAAGCAACATGGCTAATATTAATTAATATTAATTATTAATATTAATTTCCATTTTTTTAATATTATATTATATTATTTATATTTATTATTATTCACCTAGTGCCAGTCTTTTTTTTGTTGTATTTTTTTTCGAAGCTATTTTGCTTTCCTAATTCATATACCCTGATATATTGCATAACATTATGCAAAATTTGATATCAAAGAACATAGTAAATCATAAATTTTAGTTGTGAATGAAAGTGTTATAGAATTAGAACAGTCTTTGCAATATAATTCTGAATGCTTGTAATATCTGCACTTTAGAGATGACCATGGGAAGCGACAAATATACGAGCCACGCATAGTGACACAACACCACGACGATGACGATGAGCAGCCCCCAGAAAATGTATGACACTGTCATTTTTGTTTTTGCATTGTTATCTTTTTATGACATGTACATTCAACTGTCTACAGGCTTGTTGGTCAATGTTTTTTCATGTTTTTAGGAAGCATGGGATGAAGAAAGCAGGTGAAATATTGATGTTTTTTTTTTTCCTTAATTTGGTTTCAGTATTTCCTCTGTTGTCATGTATTATAAAGGGATATCTTTCATCTATTTTTTGCAGTTCAGATGTTATTGTGTTTTCATCATGTTAGTTGGTTAGGTTCTGAATTTCTCTTTGATTTTCACTAATGAGTTTTCAGTGTTCACAATGCAAGTTCCTGATTGCCATAAATTCCTGTTATAGTGACACCTTCATTCCTCATACCTCTCATCTGTGAAAGTCTTTCCCACAATTATCGTGCTTCCCTTTCTGTTTTGATGATCTCCAGTTGGCTAAATCGTATAAATGAAATCTTTGTATATCTTCTTAATTATTTCTCAAATTTCTTATTCTAACGTCTCTTAACTTTCCTAAAACTTTCCACTGTACTGGTCGCAACTACTTAAAAAAAAATATTTTTCTATAAACTATCATTTTGTTTACGTTTAAGTCATGGTGAAAATGAAGATGATGATATTGACGAAGAAGTAAGTACTTACTTTTTGTTTACCATCTATGTTTATACATTGCTTTGTTTTATTGTCTATTTCGAGGAAACTTCAAATAGGCGTAATGATATAATATGCTACTGTATTAGTTATTTGTATTACATTCTGATGAAGCTGACTGATTTGTTTTGAAGTCATCTGTTTTTATTCTCATTAAAGGCGATTGAACAACGAAGGCAGATGTTACGACAGAGAGCCAAGAAAGCAATAACTGAAGAAAAGGTAAATAGGGTACATTTCGTAAAATAAGAACTGTTTTTCAGTTTTTGCAACGTTTCATTCTATCGAAACAGCAAAAATATGAAGTTACAATCAGCAAAAACAAAATATTAAGCTGTATGCTATAAATACTTCAGCACACATTAATAAGTAACCAAATCTACTAGCTATTTCAAATATATGTCCTTTATTCACTTTGTGAAAATCTCCATTCAGTTCGTAATTTTTGCGAAGCTATTTGTCTTTCCTAATTCATATCCTGGTAAATGTGTTTTACGTTTTTTATATATTTTTAAAATTTTTTATTTGTTGATTTGTTTGTCTTTAGGACTTGCTTGACATTGAGGACGAAGATGACGACGATGATGATGATGACGAAGAAGAGGTAATTATCATTTTATGTCACATTCCATCTGCACATGATCTATTTTGTCGGTTATTCTGGGTTATTCTGAAACTTTTTTGATTGTTGGATAACGACAACTCTTATAAATTCCTTCCATTATTATATCTGTGCATATTTTCTATATTGGCAACCAGTAGACTTAGATGAACATTGATAGCAACTGTTGAAAAATATTTGTTTTTTACGAAATTCTGTTTTTCATTTTTAGTCATCTGAATATGAAGAATACAGTGATTCCGATGAAGAAGCTGGTTTGAGGCTGAAACCAGTGTTTGTGAGAAAGTACGAGTTGACTGTTGACTTCTTCTTCTTCTTTTGTAAAGACTATGATTAAAGACAGATGGACAGATGCGTGACTCAGCACTTTTATTATTTAGAATTGATCGTGTTACAGTACAAGAACGTGAACGATTACAAGAAGCAACTGATATGCCTGAAGAAAAATTCAAGAAAATTTTAGAAGATCGGAAACGTGAATCAACAAAGGTACAGTCAACTCTCGCTGTCTTGCTCTATCTGAAATGTCTGTTATCTCCAATGTTATCTCCAATATCTTGTTATCTCCAATAAAGGTCTTGGTCCCTAGAGCGTTTCATTGTCTTAGAACAGCTCTCGCTATCTCAAACATTTTACTCAGTCCCTTGAGAGTTTGTGTATGGAAAATTTGACGGCATTGTAAAACAACTTGAACCGTTCCTCCCTTTCCCGTTTTCACCTCTAACTGGTAGTTATCTTTGTAAGTAAGTAAGTAACGGGAAGTTTTAATGTCCATGGGGCATATCCATTTATCTCAATGGCTCTTCATCCCCTCTGACAGTCAACTCAATAGTTAACTTACCGCTAGAGATACGTTAAGCATTGCTCTAACTTGGCCACTGGCCAGCATGTGTTCAGTCAATGGCTCCTAATGGGCTGAATACGTTGCCTTCAAAGCGCATCAGAGTGGAGTATCGATTCCAGTTTCTGCAGTAGGGATTGAACCCCAACCACACTAGTGAAAACCTCCACTAAACCATCGCCGCAATAATTGTTGGTTATTTTTATCTGTAGGATTGTCTAACTAGATACGATCATCACTAGTTTGCGGTTAAAACTTTATTGTTTTTATCTTGGGTAACGAGAAAATTTTGTGCCTGGTTCTTTCAAACAAAAATAGAAGTTTTCAACCCAAAAGTTTTATGATCGCAACTTGTTAGACAAACACACTCTTTTGTTAAATAAAACAATAGTGATTGATTTGTTCTTTAGATTGTGAATGAAATAATCCGAGGAGAATTAAAAGAAGCACAAGGAGGTTTGGTTTACTTGTTTTTTAGTCAAAACTGAATAAGTTTGTGTGCGTTCTTGTGTTGGCTTCTACACTTTAAAATATAGATAAAATGATTACCAGTATTTCTGTGGACTTGAGTATCCATATCGATTAGAATATTAGCAGAAAGTCTGTAGCTTGCTTCAAACGAGTAACACAAGACGCAACAGTGAATTGCAGAAAGTATTTAGCTTGCTTCAAAAGAGTAACACAAGACGCAACATTGAATTGTTGAGTTATGGATGTTAAATGACTCTCTTTGCTAACAAAAAAAAAAAAATATGTGTATCATAATCTTTTTAAAGGTTTGAACGTCCCTCGTTTACTTCCAAATATCTGAGAGATATGTTTATGTGATTATAGTTACGGAAGTTGAAGACATCATTATAACTGATGATGAAAATGACGAAGAAGAGGTAAGAAACAGTGAGGAATGATTTGGTGAATTTATTTGAAGAATTGTGATTTAATGATTTGTAATAGATATTGTAAAATATCCTGTTAGATTGTAAATTATTAGATGAATTATGCTTTAAATTAAAACCTTTTTTCATGATTTTAATATATATTCTTTTCTTCGTTAATTGATTAATTTATGGGTAATTTTGTTAAGGTCCTTTAGACGATAAACTATTCCGTAAACTAATCTATGCTAGGTAAGTTTTGAGCTTAGTTTATGTAATAGTTTACCGACAAAAGGACCTTAACAAAGATAGTTGTCATGGTTTTAACTTGGAGCACCTGTAGTATCTCAAGTTTTACGAACAGACTTTGTATACTTCTTATATTTTTGTTTGGATTCACACTGAATGCATTATTTTTTTGCATTATTTTGAATTTCATATTCTCACGTGGTGAATTAGGTCACGTGACTTGATTAATCTTGCTGAACCCTGGGTTAGTGTAGTTGCAGAAATCCTGAAAAGCTTGAGTGCATGGGTGTATAAAAAGGTGTCCGCTTTATAGAGAATTTGACTGTAAATCCATCCGTACATGGAGTATGTGTCTGTTACACGGAGATGTCCGCTTTAAGTGGGGTTTCACTGCATTTGAAAGGGCCATTAGATTGTCCACTTTCTCTATTGAAGATAATCACATAATTTCTTGATTTGTTTATCTCATAGTATGAAGCTTGGAAAGTGAGAGAGTTAAAAAGATTAAAAAGAGACAAAGACGAAAAAGAACAGTAAGACCATTGTCTATTTCAGCCAATCAGCAGCCCTTAAATCTATCAGTCGATAGTTCATTGGTTGATTGGTCCTGTCCTTTTATTTTAGCTATTGTATGGCTATTTTTCTTGTTATCTGTAAAAACCGAAGCAAGCTTCTGTGTTGTGGTCATAGTTACTATCATTATACTGCTATTATAGGCGCGAGCGTGAACGTACTGAGATTGATCGCATGCGAACTATGACGGAGGATGAACGTCGAGATGAACTCAAGAAAAATCCAAAGGTTATCACGAACAAAAGTGTTAAGGGACGATATAAGTTCCTTCAGAAATATTATCATAGAGGTGCTTTCTTCATGGTATGTACATGTTGCAACATTGTCCCTACATTTCTTGCTACTTCAGTACTCACTCAAACTGCTTATATTTCCTTATGATGTCTTTCTGTTTAGCTATTGATTTGTCTTTTTTTCCAACTTTTTTATTTCCATCTCAATGAAAAGTCTCATATAAAAGTTTGACTAAACAAGGATGGATAGCATCAAGCTTACCTACAAAAATTAAACATGTTTTTTTTTTGCGTTTCTTCTAATCGAGAATAACATTCATCTGATGTTTGTGTTGCTAACGAAACAAACTTTTCATTGAGATGTTTGACATTGACTGAGATTGACTTATCGAGGTCTCATAAGGAACTTAAAGTGTCTTGTTTGTATGGTATTTACAAATGCCTCGTCATGTTTTTAGGATAAAGAGGACAACGTCTATACACAAGATTTCACTGGCGCCACTCTCGAAGATCATTTTGACAAGACTGTACTACCTAAAGTTATGCAGGTCAAGAATTTCGGCAGGTCTGGCCGTACGAAGTATACACATTTGGTCGATCAAGATACAACACAGGTAAGAAACGCCAACGAGGGTGAGAGCAGAGGTTAATGTGAAACCTCCGTGAGGAAGAGTGATTGGGTGTGTCCCTTTTGTTCGAAGGATCCTAGACAGACGTGTAATTCACTCACGTGACATTTTTCTCGTTTTATTTGTAGGCGGACTCCCCATGGTTTGCCGAGTCAGCACAAAGTATGAAGTTCCATTCGAAGATTGGCGGTGGACAGAGACAAGTGTTTGAAAAACCAACCCGAAAGAAGAGATGAACGATGACGTCATATCTATTAACAGCAGATACTTTGGATGGACATGTTGCATTATGTGGAATTTCTACGCTGTTCAACGCTCAGATGAAGTACTACATAGCGTACGGTGCGTTGCTTAGTGAAAGCCTCAGTGGCTTTGAGTATCGTGAGAAAACACTTAATGGAACCTTGTTGGCCACGTGTTCAAATAAGAAATCATAGCTCTGTTATGTTTTTTAGTTATAGAAAGCATCATTATTGTACCGAACCAATCGATTTTTTTGTTTTGCATTGAAATGCATCAATCATCCAATGTGTCAAAAAAGCGTAGATGTTTAGCGTGAAATTTAGGGCGTTTCCAAAAAGGGGCGCAACTTTATTTAAATGGCTAATACACTTCTAGATCTTTAATGCCATTTGTTTTCCGCCTTCACACACTTCCCTTTTTATGAGTTAAGGATGGCGGTCTCCATCCGTTGCTTTTACGTGACTTGTTGTTATTGTAAAATTAGTTGACGAATGTAAAAACTCTTTATGAACAGTGTGGTTGTACAAGCAGGGAAATAGTTACAGTTACTTACTGTAATAATGTCCTGTGTGTTAGAAAGTGTTTACAATGTAAATCTGATGTTGTACAATAATGTCCTGTGTGTGAGAAAGTGTTTACAAAATAAAGTAATCCACTGATCTATCTAACCATCCCAAACGACTGGCAGGAAACTTGCATTATGATTTTGAAACATGAATCTTTAACGTAATTCGAACAATCTAAGAATAGAACCTGTGTCTTTGCTCGTATGTTCAAAATATGGTGAATCTGATTATGGTATATTCTCGATATCTCATCTTGTTTAAAATTCATCGTCAATACCCAAACTTCTATTGGAGGCCCTTATGCACAAGGCAGTTGTCATAGGAACCCTGATACTTGCAAGGAACGCCTGTTCCCATGGTGATTAGGGAATTCCCCAATGTTGCTGTTGCTTGGACTCAATTATACCAGATATGGAAATGTCTTTTTAAATAGTATTTAATTTGATTCATTTAATTTATATATTTTTTGAATCACCTTAGAAGAAGTATAAACGTTTTGTGTTTATGGTGGTAAGTCGTAATGGCAAGCTTGCCTATGTTTGGCTGTCTGTCACCTGGTAGACTGGTAAGGATCATTTCACTTTGTCAGTGTACACATCTATCTTCCATTTATAACCAGCTAAACTTCTTGGATTAAAAGCTTCTTAAAATCGTCTGAATTAACGAGGCCTGACCCTTACACACACTTACCCAGACAAATTTAACAAGGTTTACACAACTAACTTCTTAGCTGGTTATAAAACGATAGATAAACTGTTTGTTGTGTTGCTTCTGATTTCTGTCAAACTTTCGACCAGCACTTCATAAAATGTGCTCGGATAAGTATTTGGCTCGTTCATTCAGACTATATAATATTGAGTTTTTTTCTACTGGAAGATCTGATGGTCTCAAGTACACAAGACCTTGAATGCTTTTTTAATGGTTTTTCTCCGTTAACAGGAGTTAACAGGACTCAGTCCTCAGTTTTCAGGCTTCTCTTTACTTTATGGATTTTTATATGAATTTCTGAATACTTATAAAGGTCCTGTTTTGACGGTAAACTATTTGATAAACTATAAGGTAAACTATTAGATAAACTATGCTCAAAAGTTACATGAAATAGAATAATATACGGAATAGCTTATATCTTGTTTTGTATCTTGCTTGAATTATTCAAAAAATTCATTAATTGACTTCAACGAAGTAAAAGAATCAATTTCTATTACGAAAAAAAGGTTCTACTTTGAGCATAATTTATGTAATAGTTACCGTGTAACAGGACCTTAAACTTTTATTTCATATCTACTAGGTCCAGTTTAACGCTCAACAAGTGAGTGAGAACCAAGTTGTCTTTGCACTACAAGATTGCGAGCATGTGAACCATGTTGTCATCTTTTTAACTGGCAGTCAACCGCTTCCTAACGGCTTTGTGGGCAGTATTTATTTATACTGGCCCAAACCCGCCCCTGTTTGGTATTTCCTAGGTTTCATATCGAACGAAAAACCAAGTGTCATATATAAAATCGCAAAGGTTCGTGTATTTATACGGTTCGATATATCTTATAGTGTTAATTTGATTTTGCTTGGCGTTAAAAGGGCCGGCGTTAGATGCTCGTCTATGAGAGTTTGGGCGTGATATTTTCAATAATAGTGCCAATAAGGAGCGGCGTAAAAAGGACCAATAGGGTATCTTATCACTTGAAAGCGATAATCCTTTGTTTAAAGAATATTGAAACTGTTGATGTATTGCAGAGATGTAGTTGCACTAATAATATTGTGGAAATTCGATGAGACCCTCTATAGCAGACACCTCCATAGCAGACACCTCCATAGTGGAAATTTATTTATTAAGTCCCAACGCTATATCGAGGTTCCACTGTTATGTTTAAGTTGTATGATGCTTCAAATTCAGTAAGAAGATATAAGAGATACTGTCAAACCTCTATATAATAGCGACTGTTGGGACCTAAAAACTGTCCGTTCTAACAAGGTATCTGTTTTTCTTCAGAAAATTTCAGTTGTAAATGTCCATTATATGTTCCTTATATGGGATGTCCGCTATAAAGATGTTCGAATATTCCTCTAAATTTAAAACATGTGGATGAGTTCAACTGTTTGTATTCTTGGTCAATGCTTTCATCGATGCTTTCTCAACTCCCAAGGTGACTCGTCATTGGCGCTTAATACTTGTCCCAAGGGCGTCTCTAAGGGCGGATTTGTGCTAGTTGAACACTTTGATTGGCTGTTTGGTCATTTGTTTTTTAGTTAGAGTCTTTACATTTTCTTTGCAGCCTAAAGAAGGTGGCATGCAGAACTTATTTCCTGGTTGGCAGCCGGTTGTATCTGATAGCGCCCAAATCGGCATTGCTATTGAGGCGGGTGTAGAGGTTCTCCAAAAGACTCCGTCTGGCAATCCAGAAGTTTCTAATATTAGTTCATTCGTAGAGTTTACGCAAAAAATGTTGAATCACGTGTTCAACTATTGTTCATCGTTCGGAGTAACGCAATCACAGATGACAATGCAACCAAACGAGACATTCGTCCCGTTGAGTGCTTTACAAAAATGGTATGAAACATTCCAACGAAAAATGAGCATGGATCCAAACTTCTGGAAAAGTCTTTGACAACAACAATTCCATGCTCATCCATTCAATTCATTATTCATTTTGACCAATCTAAAGCAAGGCTAGTGTATTAACCCAGGCTAGAGATGAGTCATCACAAGCAAGTATCTGCATGTGGTGAAAGATAACTTCTTCTCAACATTTTTATAGTTTGTATTTTTGGATTAATCCTGTCTTTTTTTTTATTAGAAAATCATCTTGAACTAAAGCAGTCCCTTATGACGTCATTTTTAACGTCGTAGACGTTGTAAAGACGTCCATATAACGTTCAAACGACATCGTGTGTTTTGGGTTAGGATTTTTTTAACATCTTTCAAGAATACCCAGTGTTTCGTGCAAGGTGATATTTGCTTTTTTTTTAAATAAGATTTCCTCCAACCAGTGGGTTTGTACTTACGCTTGTGCCCGCTCTATGTTTTCTACTTCATATACTTGCTTTCAGGACCCCGAAGACAGGTTTTGGACCTGAAATAGACGGATTTAACAAATCCATTTATACATATACAAAAATAATAAGTTCCTTATCGGGGAAAAAATCGGGGAAATGTATCAGTTCTGTATCAGCGAAAACATTTCTTCATAAATTTCTATCAATATGTTTTAAAAAAAGTATAATTATCTTTTTCAAGTGTGTTTTCAAAGAAAATCCTGGGAATTTTATTTTGGAGTTCTTGTACGAACCCTGCATTACTACAAAATATCCTGGTCACAATTTGATCACATGACTTATTCCAACCAATGCCAAGTATATATTTGCTATCGCGTGATCAACGTAAGCGCAAAATAAACTAGAAGTGTCTAGATCGGAGAATTTTCTAATGGCTAATGATGGTTAAGAAAAAATTCTTCGTATCACTTTACCGCCAAAAATATAATTGGAATATTGCGTAGCAAAGAAATCCATTACAATAATGTTTTGTTAGCGGAATTGGAAATGATATAAATAGCAATATCGCAATTTTTTTGTGATTATAGTTTTTTTTGTATCTTTTCAATCGTTAAAAAATATAATTTCAAAATTTAAGGAATTTTTAAGGATAATAAAGGAAAAAATCTTTTTTGGAATTTTTTTAAATTTATTTGGTCAGGATTTTTTGAAATTGTACGCATGTTTGATCAAGAGGTAATTAAGTACTATTTTAGTTAGACACACTCTTGCAGAGTCAAAGAATAACGGATTGCTTTTTTAAAACTTTCTTGCTGCGAGCCCCTGTTTTTTTCGTTCTCGTTTGAAAGAGCGAGGCTTGACGTAGCTATGATCTCGCTATCCCAGGTCGAAAGTTTTCACCATAAACTTTGACTGGACCAATCCGTTAAATAAACTGCTGAAAGAACTTAGTTTCTTACATGAGAACCTCGTCCCCAGGGTTTCCTACTGAATGAATTGTGTTTGTCTCACTTGTTCCAAAAATACTTGGTTCGTAAGTAAACACAAAACTTTTAAAAAAGAACCCCGCGATGTTTCTCACCACCCCCTCCCACTCCTCCCACCCTTCCCGCCAAACACACACACACGCAGACACACACAATTAAATTTAGAGAAGGACTGATCATTTGGAAAATATTATCACGCGATCAATTTGAAATAAAAATCAAACTCAATTTAAAACAATAAAAATCGTCTTTCCAACAAAATGGTTTTAGTTGCTTTGGAGACTGTGAGTCATCTCGCTTATCGGCACAGTTATTTTAACGTCAACATAAATTTCTGCATTTAGGATTTTACCGCCAATTAAATTGCCATTTATAAAATCTATTTCCTTTCGCAATCATATTTAATCCTAAATTAAATTATTGACATAAACGATAAAAACCTAAGCCAAAAATAAAATCTGTCTTCGACGGCGTTGAGTTGAAATAGCAGAAACCTGGCCTGTAAAATGGCGGAATTGTATGGCGCATCGCCAATGACATTCTTTCCATTTTGTGTTCCATTGCCGTTGCAGATATGCCCGAACATTTGCGCCCTTACTCCCTCTACTCACATCTGTGGTAGTCACTGGTCATAAAACCTTTTCCAACCTGCGCCCCCATTTCGTAAGATTCGTTTTGTGTTCAGAAGATTAAACCTAATATCCGTTCGTTTAATGGAGCATTGATCGTCTGTTTAAGTGTTTCTGTCTTTTCCGTTGCCATATTGAACGTAAATTAATTTTAAATGGCCTAGTAAGTACTTTTGCTTTATCACTTCGTTTTCATTCATTGGATGTTTGAGGAGGAAATTACAAAGAGATGAGATTATAGTTTTTACTGGCGTAATAAACACAGAAATCTCTATTTAACCATTGGTGCGCCTCGCGGTTACGCTTTCAGTTATCAAGGGATCCGAATTATAGGCAACGATTGTGTAGTTTTTTTTCTCAAGGAATAAAGAAGAGAAGTCATCGCATTGCTTTTTTATTCCATTTTCTTTTATTTATTTTTAAAAAAAGCTCTACATCACTTTTGACAAAATTGTCAATTAGCGAATCTTTATTGGGGCTATTAAGATTAACAACATTAACAACAACAAGACAACGCGGACGATAGTTTGAAAGAAATATTTTAGTAACCAGACCATCAATTGATGAATTCTAATATATCTAGTATCAATTTGCTAACTTATGTGCACTGATATGGCAAAACGTTTGACAGATTTTTCCATAGACGCCATTTTACAACTGAGTGCGAGAAGCGACGTGGAGAAGAGTAGAGCAGTGGAGGAGAGTAAGAAATTGTTTTTATTTGTTTGTTTATCTAAATAATTTGCCTTAATTGGTTATCTAAATTGTTTGTCTTAAATCCAATTACTTGTTTACATCATGACTTTGCTGATTTTTTAAAAGGTGCTCTTATGGATGAATGTAAACGTGAAGGGGAGGATTCTCCTCCCGATCGTCGTAAAAAGACCCGAACTGTATTCACACGTCAGCAGATTCAGAAATTAGAAAACGCGTTTGATCGAAAAAAATATTTCACCAACACTGAAAGACAAAAGTTGGCTTCAGAACTACTTTTATCTGAAACACAGGTGAGTTACCATAACAACTTTACTAACCAAAAGATTTTTGTCTAAGACGTTTGGCATACTAACACCTCACCATGACCTCGCTGATCTTTCTGTCAATGATGGTTAAGAGAAAAAGAGTTTTCACCAAATAATCAAAAGCGCTGTTTTTACAACGGTTGCTATAACTACATAAAGGATAACGTAGTGAAAATAGATGAAATGTAACTGGTGTCATATGTATTTTCATGCAAAGTTTGGTTTGGTTTACACTTTCAACTTTTAAAGTTTGGTTTGGTTTTTACTTTTAACTTTTGCTTGAATAACTGATATGTATCTGAGAGTGCTAGGACTCACTAATTAAGATAGAAAAGATTGCTGGTCACTTATCAGAGATTAATCGAAAAATGTCAGTGTTTTTCTTTAGGTTGCACCAAAGCAAAATATTTTGATCATGTTGACTTTCAGCACTTCGCAGTTCGCCCAAATGATAGTAACCCAGTGGGCAAAATCTTAAAATGGTCTCTGTGGCGGAGTGTTTGTTATTGAAACAGCAGGCGATATTGCTTGTCATGCCTATGGAGAACACTCCTCCTCATAGACTTTTTGAAGATTGTGCCCACTGGTAAGGAGTCAAAGGATTAGTCACAGGAAGAAATGTTCCATCGCCCGTCTGGCTCTTTAGTCACTTGAAATAACGATCGTTTGAATTTTGGAGCTTTTTTTAAACCCTTCAGTGCCCAGGTTTTATTAAAAAAAGTTTTTCCAAAAAACCCTGGGAAATCTCCCATGTTTGTCAACTTTAGAGCGGCAGATCGATCCAGTCATTCATTCGTCTTGGAATTTGGATTTTCAAGTCGGTTTCCGTGCTGTGACGGGTTTTTTTTGCCTCCGGTTGGATTGTTTATGGCATCATTGAGTCATTAAGAATTAAGAAGGAATATATATTTCATTTAAAAACCGATATAACACTAAAATAACTTCTTTTCTTTCAGGTCAAAATATGGCTTCAAAACCGACGGAATAAATGGAAAAAACAACTCGCCCAAGACCCCTCAAATTTACACGTCTATCGCAGTCTAATTCCACCAGATATAACCTCTAACTTCCAGGCTAAATTCAAAAATTCCAGCTTATCAGGAAATGAGTTCGAGTTTTATGACTCGGAAAATCGAAAAAAAATTCTTTTGCGGCCAGATTATTATGAGTGAACAATGCAGGTAAAACAATGGAGAGTGAAGATGTAAGTGAAGAGAGCACTCCATCGCGGTGTGTATTCTCCTCTTTGAAAGAAAAATCCTGTTGTTGATCCGTACGGCCGAGAAACCAGCAAATCAGCAAAATGTCAGAAGAAGAAAATTTTTTTTGCGTCATCTGATTGGTTATCTCATAACGTCCTATCCATCATTTAGCGCCATCTTCATCATTTAACGCCCACATGTCAGTGGCTTGGGTGTTGGTTTGTGTATGTGCTGATTATTTCCTAGTATTTCTTGACAAAGACATTCCAGTTAAATGTCGCAAACATTTTAAAAGGAATACTTCAAGAAGAATTCCGCTGGGTAATCACTAATCACCGATTTGTGAAGTGACGTATTTTTACAGATGTTTTCTTCCGGCTTATGTGGAAGTGTGAGTGGGCTATAGCCATAGTGTGCATGAAACAATTGATGAAGAAATCAAGTGCACATGGTTGGTGTTTGGTTAACCTTTTATTTTGAATCAGATAGACTTGTAATAACATTATTTGTAATAGTTATATACTTAGCTCTCGTGAATAGAAGTTGTTCACAACACTTTCTACAGTAGAACCCCGGCAACTCGAACCTTCGATAACTCGAATACTGTTCATTGGTTCAGAGAGGTTCGAGTTATCAGGAGTCAACGTGAATTACTTCTGAGCATTTAAAGCCTAAAAAAGAACACAGCCTGGAAAAAGAAAAAGGAATCCAGTCCCGGTAATCGTCCGGACCTGCCGCTCATTTAAACAGCCCCTAAGCAGAATCTCCACTAGACAAATTTACATTTTTCCGCACTCTTATTTACGTCTATCTACCATCTATCTATTAGATATATTACGTCATCATTCGGTGAAGGTAAAACAACAGAGTAAGTGAGTCCAATTTCTTCGAAAAATCCAATCAAATAATCTCATGATATCACGTGATATCCCTAGAATGGCAACTGTAAAAACAGACACTACCCCATACTGGTCCCCTCCAATCGACAGCCAATAGAAAATGAAACCTGCCGTTTCCCGTACGAAAACCTCCCCGTAAAAGACTCCTACCATCCATCAACCACCCAACGTCAACTATTTAAGTCTGAGGCGTGTGAAATACTGTTTTGGGGACCAGCAGGCGTTAGTCTACCTCATCGGTAAGATAATACTCTCTAGCTTTAGTTAGCAACCTTGCTAAATATGGTTTCTCGATAAAAATACGTTTAAGAGTAAATGGGTTCACATCCCAGAGGGCAAAATCTGCAAAAAGTCTCTGTAGAGGACTGTTTTTTATTATTAAAACAGCAGGCGATATTACTATAGAAAACGACTCTCCACAGAGACGTTTTGAAGAGTTTGCCCACTGGGATATGCTTTGCACTACTTCCTTGTGTGTTAGTTTGGATAGAGGATGATAATTGACCAACCTGTTTTCTGAGTGCTTCCAGAAACTGCTTCTATCAACAGTTGGATAGTAACATTATATCTGTTGTTTCACGTCGCGTATGGTTGTGCCTCCCTACATTTGTGTCCTGCGAGCAATCCCGAGACCACACTTATTCTCTCTGTCAGTACATTCTAGAGAGGTGCGGAAAGGTGACTTTCTTATGGTGAATTTCAGGTATCTCATTACCATCTCCTTGGCGGTTCTGATCATTTGTTGCTTCGGATGATGTGACACTGAACTGCCCTACACCTCAGGAGACCCCAATCTATTCTGACCATGGTGACAATTTCCGTGCTTTTCCTCATGATGCTTCTTGATGTGATATCTTCTCTAAACCTGCTGAGAACTATGCCATGAAAGTAACGTCCTACAACTTTGTCAGCATAAACACATTCATTTCACCCCCAAAATACCAGTTTAAACCTCGCTCTTCGCCTAAGTTTTATTCTTGACCGTTTCCTCTATTTGAGTTCCTTTGGAGTGAAACTCTCTTTGCAATGACATTCGTATTTTCCCACTTTACATTTGCTGACCCTTCTCACTTGCTTGGAATTAGTGCAATCCTCTTTTCTTCGTGATCGTAAAATTAAAGTTCTATAGAACGATCTATAGAACGATGATGGCTTCTAACATTTAACTCCTCAAGTGCCTTTCAATCAATTGCTTCAGCACTCCTTGCCTGCAATTTCCTGCAATTTCCTGCAAGACTTTGTTTTCCTGTCTTTTTTGTATCACTCTCTCACACGACATTTCATAGACTCTATTGATCGTACCGTCGAAAGGTGATTTCTTTGTATTTTCTAAAATATCATCACGGCTTAGATTGTTCTGAGGTGCTCTAAATCCTAAATTCACCAATCAATTGTCGTAAAGCTTTCCTCGTACCTCTATGGGATTCTCACCATCTTTCTTTCCTTTCTGTTGTGACCATCAGTCGTTTTAGTCCAATATTAATCGTCAAAATGAACCTATTTTCTATTTTCATTATGAATTCTCCTTATTTTACAGTAGTCTTTTGAACGAATCTCTATCAACAACGGTCTTGAAGGCAACCTTTTGCAATAGGGCGGCCATTTGCACCTAAGTGTTTTAGGATGATATGCATCCTAAACACCTCGATAACAAAGACTTTTTCGTGTAAATGAAACCCATTTGCTTCACATACGAGAATTCTCTACTTCCGTCCAAAACAACAATGAGATTTGAAAGATTCTAAACCTTTCTTACGAAGTTTTATGAATGCTTTATAAGTAGCTGCGCGACGTCAGGCACGCAGTGAGACCAATGTATTCCGTACAATCAGCAAAATCTTTGATAAATGATGCCTAAGTAACGGTTCGTCGTCAGCATGTGATCCCATGCATTGTTATGGTCAGCAGTTCATAGTTCAAAAAGTCTATGAGGAGGAGTGTTCTCCATAGGTATGACAAGCAATATCGCCTGCTGTTTCAATAACAAACACTCCGCCACAGAGACCATAGACATAGTACTTCTGTCTGTTCATTATTGCACAGTGGGCACTGGACTGTTACCGACAGAAATGGGAAAATGATTTGTAACTACGCTTTGCACATGTTTTTAATAAAAGTTACTAGTTACTAGTGAAGTTACTAGCGAAGCTTTTGGTGGGTGACAAAGGCTGAAAGTGCGACCCATTTGGTACACGTGAGAAGTGTCGTTTTCTATCCAAGAAACATTGAGACTTTTTTAAGGTACCATATCGTCGACCCCAGTCCGCGGAAAGTGACACCATTGCATTGCGTACTTAAAAAGAGTAAAATATCTAAGGGCTAAGATGTGTCAATAAGCAATGGGATTAACTGATGTCTCGATATTGGTCACTAAGTCGTATGGCCAAGAAATTTAGGACCAGGAACTGTGCCAGTAAAATCTTTAATCTACCATACTCAATGAAAAATGACCCACAGATTTGAAATCAGCACCATCAAATTGTTCTAAGGGAAAATGTTAATGCCAGTTGAAGCACAAACGGAGGAAATGAAGAGGTGGACGAGAGGACGGATTAGACTTCACTTTCGACGTCCCCGGGACGTCCTAACTGAACCTGTGCCTACTGGTACCACAAACATATCATAGATATTCAAAGTAAGTAAGTTACAAAATCAGTAAGGTATCCATACCTTAAGATTACCAGCAAAGGGGCAATTTTCCCCCCCATTTTGGATTAATCTACTATCGTGGTCTTTATAATGTGACAGGTATTAGAGTTGATGTTTTATTTTCAAGCAAGGTATTCTAATGATTCAGTGCAGTCACGAGCAGAAATAGATTCGTATTTCTATTGTCGCAACTAAAATTTGATGATTCAAAAACCAGAGCAGAACGATGGAAATGTAACAGGTTTGCAGCTTTTCGAGAAATTTTTGAAATGTTCAATGAAAATTGTTCAAATTATTTGATCCCTGATCACTTCTTGTCAATAGATGAAACTTTGTACCCAATGCGACATCAAGTTTCTTTTCGACAATTCAATCTAGATAAGCCACTCAGATAAGTATGGAATGTTATTCAAGTCATTGAATGCAGGGAGAATGTCATATTTATTTCGTGCTGTGGTTAATGCTGGAAAACCAGATAGAACACCTAATCAATTCTATAATAAAGGAACATTTAGCTACATTGACTCTCTTGTCAATGGCATTGAAAAGTATGTGTCTTTGAATCGCTTGTGGAGGAGTGTTTTTTTATTGAAGCAACAGGCGATAATGCTTGTCATTCCTATAGAAAACACTCCTCCTCGTAGACTTTTGGAAGATTTTGCCCGCTGGAATATGTCATTTCCATTTCAATCAAGTTTTCGCATCTTTATCCCATTCCCAAACAAAGTGATCCTCCCATGGATCGCTTATCACTTATTAACTGCAATCCCAACAGGTAAGTAGTTGTTAGGTAAAAACATTACAATGGTAATGGTAGGAATGGTAGGAACAATGCAGAAAAATAGAGCTTGGATTCCACTTAAAGTAAAAGAAACAGAACACAGAGATCCAAATAGCACAATAATTTACTGGAGTGAGGATAATTCATTGGTCCTGTCATCCTATGTGGTAAAAAAGAAGTGTGGTACGAAAAATGTTCTTTTGTTATCCACAATGCAACCACTGTTAGATGTAACAAAAGCAACCTCGAACCCAGGGTCTCTTGTCTTTTCGATTTACCGATGGCGTCAAAGATCTGTTTATCGAAATGGTGCCCTTTATTTAATTTTGAATCAAAATACCCAATTGGAAAATGCAAATTGTCCTTGGTACCACCGTCACAGGTCGTAGACCCAGCATTGATGTCGAAAAAAGAAAGCACTGTAGAGATTGTATGGAAGCAATTACTGGAGGACACAAAAAGCAAAAGGATAATATAAAGAAAGTTATCACTACTTGTCAAATTTGTCATATCCATACCTCCCCGGTCATCTGACTAGTTTATGTTCAACCTGTAGAGACTAAGAACTGCTCTAATCGGACCTCACATGAGAATGATATTTTTAGAGAGACATAAACGGACAAATAGTTCTTTACCGGACACAACATATTTATTTATTTACGTACTATGCCCCAAATGTTCTCCAAAAATATTCCGAATTTTTTATTAATCATCAAATTCTCCTAACATCAAAACTATTAATATAGTGTCCAAATTTGGGCATACTGTTGTATTTACAGACAGAGTAATGTAAAACTTTGCATGAAAATTCGTGATACCTATAATTTATGGTTTTCAAAAACATACGTAAATTCCAAAATTATGCACAAAGGAGACCAACTGATGACGTCATGACGAAAAGTGATGATGTCATGATGACATCATTTCTAGTTATTCTTGTAGCTAAAAGGTTCCTTAAAGTCTGTACTAAGTTTATAATCATAAACATTAACGGTTTAGCAGATATAAGGAATTATTTAGGCGCGGGCCAAATTGACCCCCCCCCCCCTCCATACAAAGGCCAAGAAAGCTTGGTAGGAATAGGAATAGGGCGAAAGCATCACAGAATGTCAAGTTTCAGGTATTCCAGAGATTTACGCCTATGTTTGGCGTCACTGCGGTCAGTTTGACTATGCGGATAGGGTTTGTTTCATCAGTTGATAAAATATAAAAATTTCCAAAAGGTTCAGCTCATGCTGTGCACCGAAAATCAACAGCTGATTTGAACAGCAGATTTGAAATAATTTCCAAACCAGATATTTACTCGATGAACTCATATATAACACGATGTCAATCGATAATAAACCATATCGATTTCAAATCTAGCGATTTCAAATCTGTTTGCAGTGAAGATGTCTCAACACAAACAACAATTTGTAAACAACAATTATGACAATTTGTTGCTAAGTGATAGGGTAATTGCCATGGTTACTTTGAATTTGATATACAAATATATTAAGACATGATAATCAATTATTTCCTATGGAATGCTTACATTGTTATAAGCAGGATACATACAGACACTTTCTTGCCTCCATCCGATGTCGATAGAGGAAACTGTTTGACATACTTCAAGGAGATGATATTGGACTAAAATGGGGGACATTTCGGTTCAATATTGGAGTTATGGATTCTTTTTGAAGAGGATCAAGGGACAACCTTGATAAATATTCTGCAAAACGCATCTCTTCAAGCGCAGAATACTATAACCGGGATTTTATGGCATAAGAACAAACGTTATTAACAGTAGGAACGAGAAAAGAATATATTTACATATCTACAAGTACGTACAATTTTTTACAATAAATCATTCAATAAAAAATCTACGAATGAGAGCTCAATGTTTATTACGACAATAGAAAATTTGCCAGATGTTATTGTTTCTTTTTTTAAAGGCTCTCAACCACGGATGTTTAATGCGGAAGTCACATTTCTCGGTGTACCGAACTATGTCGTCGAACATCAACTTTTCTATAAAATGATTTTCCGCAGAACAAACACGAATACGGTCGTATTCCCGAATGTCTTCGTTGATGAGTCAGCATATTTGAGGATTGTGAAAATCGTTTTCCGCATGTTTTGCATTCATATGGTTTGCTACCACTATGTACGGCCACGTGCTTTCCTAGGTCAGACTTTCTTAAGAATGTCATGTCACAATGACTACATTTATATGCTTTTGTGTTTTTATGGATTAAGCGATGATTGGAAAGGCTGCTTGCTCTTTTAAACCACTTGAAGCAAACCTGACATTGATAACTTCTATTGTTGACGTCGGTGGAATTTTTAATGGCGGGATTTCGGTCGTCAGAGTGGATCATACTGGTCGGCGATAGCGAGCTTTTGTCATCATCAAAGGTGTCTGCTTTTTTCCCCACCGGTGACGGGATGATAACATCACTAGTTGGCGATGCTAATGATGAGTTAGTCTGCGATTGAGATGTGATATTATTGAACGGTAAGGTTTGGAAGTCTGTTTGGAAAAGCCTCTGTTGTAACATGTAATATTTTTCGGGTAAATATAAACCAGATAGCGGTGGTAACAGTATGTTAATCTCGTCATGGCTGGTTTCCTCGGGTGGACGGAGATGACGAATAAGGAAAGATGGATGATTATCTAAAAAGGAAAAGAAAAAATTATAGAGCTATAAAATCAGATAATAGTGCTAAATAGAATTGCCTTATATGACTTCCAAAAGATTATTGGTTACTGATATAAACCAATCAAAAAGGCCGAGAGACATTGCCACTTGTCAATCATCACTAATTTCTTGAGCTTGAAATATCTTCTGTATTGTCTATGTTTGTCAACTTGTTACACATGAGACGCGTATGATCCGTACAGACACGACTTAAGTGTGAAGTAAGGAGTGTGTGTTAAGCTAACAAGATGCGATCATTAAACATTTTAGTTGAAAGTCTCTCTTTTTTGTTTGAATGAACGAGGCATTACATAACCTCGTTTAACTCAGACAGAAAGGTTCCACCACAAAGTTTGTTAACTTATAGTAAGTACAGTATCTCTTTGGCCTTACGTAAGCTTCTCCTCTATCAGAGTTATACGAAAGAAATAAGTCTAGTAAGTGAGGGAGTTATTCGGTGTTTTTTCCATGGATATAGGTTATAGTTCTTCCGCCCGCCGACTTGCAACTAGGAAGTTGATTTACCGCCAGAGATACGTATAGCATTGTTCAAATTTGACCGTAGGCCACTGTGCAGTCAGTCGATGGCTCCAAATGGATTGATACGATGCTTTTATACGACGTGACTGAGACTCGAACACGGGCCTCAACGGTCGCACTCGAAAGTACTATCCACTACACCATCGCACTTAGGAAACACACACAGAAGGCTATGAGATTTTCTGGGGGAATATGCATAATTCTTTACGTTGCACGACATTATGTTCAACCGCAACGACTCTCTGACGAGCCAAAATTAACGTCAATGTTGTTGACGTTGCCATGACAGAAAATTGAATGAAATTGAATGAATACAAAGCAAAGTAAAACAGAAATATTCAATTTAGATTGTGAAAAACGAATCGCATCGTTTAGTAGGTTTTCTTATCGTTGTTTTATAGATTTGAGTTGCGTGTTCAGTTGCTGTATAATATAATTAGAAACAGTCAAATTCACAATAACGAGATGAACGGATCGTGAATGTCACGAGCGTGTGACCTTGATAATTAAGGAGAGAAACATCATGAAAGTTTCGAAATCTGATGATTATCGAGTGGCTATCGAGTGGTTATCGTGCTGATCAAAACAATTGGTCAAAGCCCCTTCTTCTCATGTGGATGATGCGCATTCAGTTTCATTCAATGATATTGCGATGAAGTATGACTTCTCACCTTGAAAATATGCCGGTACTTTGTCTCTACCGATTTTCATCATCTTTTTCAATTTCGTGTCGTTAGACGAATGCTGTGTTTCTTTCTTGCACGCATATGCAGAGTCCACCAACATACGCTTCACAAGAAAGGCTTTAGGCATCTTCTCTTTCTTTCTTACTGCTTCTTATAAACAACAACAACAACAACAGCAACAACAACAATGCGAGCACAAATTTCCTGAAACCTGTAATCATCAAAATTAATAGAAGTAATGTCACGACTGACTAAACTGCGACTGAATTTAAAAACTATCAACACGATTGCATAAGAGCCACTTATCAGTAATTTTAGGTTACGCGATTGAAACAATAGTAACATGACTAGATAGTTAGCTGATTAAATAATTAACAAGAAATTTTTTCTGATTATGCAAAATTGTCTTTGAAATAAAACAAGAAAATCATGTCTGAGGCGGAACTCCACCATGCTAACTCGAAATCACAAAATGATTGATGGAGGGGTGGTGACGCACTACGTGAGATCATAATAAAAGATCAAACGTGTGAAACTATTTTATATTTTTTGTTATTTTTTTCAGTTGGCTAATTAATTTGTTTTTCGAGAAATCTAAATTGTAACTGTCAATTTTCATGCAATCGGAGATATGACGTCATCATTGATTAGAGCAAAATCACGTTTAGCTGACATTTCGTTCTAAACACATGCGATAAAATGGAATAAAATTATGCTCTAACATGAAAAGCAAATCTCATCCATGTCTTAAGGTATTGTTAGACACGGTAAACTATTAGATAAATTATGCTCAAAGAAGAAACTATTTTTTATAACAGAAATTGATTTTTGATTTTGTTTTCCTTCATTAACCTCGATCGATTAATTATTTGAATAATATGGGTAAGATAAACGATAAATTATTCCGTAAACTTATTTATTGTAAGTTAGATTTGAGGACTGGCTAATAGTTTGTCGTCCAAACCGAACCTTTTCGTTTGTTCTTCAAAAAGTCCAAGTCTATCGTCTTAACATCGTGAAAGGTGCGATGCCACCGGTATTATTATTTTCGGGAATTATTTTGTCTCCATCTTTTTTGATGCATTTACGTCGAGATCAAAAAGCGAAAAATATTTCTACAATGCGCCATATAGCATGATAACTGCAAATCTCCGTCCAATTTATCATTAACTTCAGTAACAATCTAATGCTTTTTTTAGCATTTTTAGAGCCTTTGTTCATATTTTTATGTGTGGTCAACTTCCTATTTGCAAGTCGGCAATGAAAAGCCAATGAATGAATAGCCTTTCGGACAGAATTGTCAACTAATCACTTACTCGCATATGTGAGACTTGCATTGCAAACTCATTCTTTACCAAGCAGTTATATACATGCATATATTAAGTAAGTAAGTAACGGGGAATTTTAAGTCTTAAGGCTTCCATCCGTAGTGGTTGGTATTCTGCCCGCTGAGTTGCAACTAGGAAGTTGACGTCAGATGTTTTACTAAATCACACCAGTGTTTGGTTTAATTATAATGCTTCGGATATTGTTTTGCTGGCCCTCACAATACCGATATGCTATGCTTATGATATGCTAATGATTTCTTTGTTTGTTTGTTTACCTTTTTTTGTGCTTTTTTGTTATTGTTGTTTGTTATTTATTAATGTTATGGATGAAAAGCCGAAATATATACCATTATATACCATTATCATTATCGTTCACAAGAAGAACACACGTAAAAGGGTCATTACTCTCGCAAAAATAAAATCATCGAGTATTAAACTCTCGCAAAAATATAATCACCGAATCTGATCAAAATGTGTAAATCATTTGTTAACGATGAACAGTTACTGAGATATATTCATATATTCATATATTCGCGTTCGTTTTCGGTACGTCAAGTCTTCATCAGGTGAAATAACAGATCATCAAAAAATATCTATCAAATATATAAATATAAATCAGTAAACAGATGAATATTGAAATAATTAAAGTATTTTTATTTTTGAAGCCAATACGAAAATAAATTGAACCCAATTCCCTGTTATTGATGGAATCTTGAAGCGATAAAGTTTTCACATGATGATTATCATGATGGAGATTATATGAAATGTGTGAATTGATTTTTTTCAATGATTACATATCATACTATGACTCAAAAGTTTTTTAAAGATACGATTCTAATTGTCCTGTTTAACGGTAAACTATTAGGTAAACTATGCTTAAAACTTACTCAAAATAGATGGGTTTAGGGAATACCTTATGGTGTATCTTACCTAATTATTCAATTGACATCAATGAAGAAAAACAAAATTAATTTCTATTATAAAAACATCTTTCTACTTTGAACATAATTTATCTATTAGTTTACCGTGTCTACCGTGTATTCACAAAACTAATCAGTTGACGTCAATGTTGATCAATTTCTATATTATGAAAAATGTTTCTACTTTGAGCACAATTTATCTAATAGCTTACCATCTAACAGGACCTTAAAATTGCAAATCCTGTTGATTTGGCAAGAAAGAACATCATTGTTTTTCTACAAACACAAAAAAGTAAGGAGCTGTTGGAATGAAGCCAATTTGTAACAGTTTTATATAGTTTCCTTTTCTGTACATTTATCAAAACAAGCGTTTGGGAATGTCAATTAAGGAAAACAATTTTAAATTGTTATGTTGAAGTTATTATTTTTCTTGTTGTTAGTTTCAATGAATACATTCTCAAAAGGCTCCACACACACATTTTGAAGTTCAGAAAATCATAACAGTGTGACAAATGTAATTAGTAAGAAGGAAGATAAATATAATTTTTATTTAACATTTAACATATATATACCTGTGACACTTGTCATTTCTGAAGATAAGAGTTTTGGGACAGCCTGGAGAAACTCAGTAGAGCAGGGATAGTTCAAATGCTTTATAAAATACACAGAGGTTTGAAGGTGTTACAAACAAAGTGTAGAACTTGATTTTTGGATCACTATTTCCTTCAAATGACATCTATATCATCACAATCAAGTTCCTTTCTACTTTAATAAGTTATACAGTTACCTATGAACTTCACCACGCCTTCCTTGAGATTCATTTCGTTTTTATACAAGATTTGGTTGTGAAGACCATTCAGCATTCTCATTAACTTTAAACTATATTTATCTAATCTAATGTTTTGTAACGCTATTACGCCTAGGGGTTTTAGGGGCTGTACAGGACTAGGGTGAGGGTGGGGATGACTATCCATAGAATTATTCCCGGATCGTGGTAAATTAAGACCCGGGAAATTAAGCATTAAAAGCCCTGAATATCCCCCAGTAAATTAAGATTGAGCTGGATAAGATTTTCGACACATTCGCAAACTTAATTTCCGTAGGTCATGGAGTTTTGGGAATTTCTTTCAATACAGAAAAATAACAAACAAGAGGTTAGTTTCAAGTAAATATTTTTTTAGTTGTTAAGTGGTTCAACATATCTTACATGATCAAAGTCAATAGAAAATACTCTGATGTGGTCGTATTTGCGTTCGTTTTGATAACACGACAATAGAAGAAGTTCAAAAATTCGAGTATGTACAAGACCTGCGCTTGATGAAGAAAATGTATAGGATCATGTCTCTACGAAGAACCGTTACAGAGATATCCTTGATTAAAGATTTTAATGACGTCACAGCGCTCCGTCCCTAAACGTTTCCCAAAATTCTTTTGTCACCCCATCGCCAATGTCGCGGACCCCAAAAAACATCATTTATCCCTATTGGTTATCAAGATAATTTCCCCTAAATCTTGCGTCGCACAAGAAAAATAACGTTGCTGGTTATGAGACTGAGCCTAGTCAACAAGTATATTGAGCATTGTAAATATTTTAAAATTCAGATCCAGTCCTCTACGTATAAAAAACGGTCGTATTATATTTTTCCTCCAGTTTCTTCCAACAACAGGTAAACGCTTTTTTGGAATGTGGGAATTCTTTTGCTACGTGTGCAAATCAAAAGTTTTTACATGATGCTTAGGCTTCTATAGAAACGTTCCCCATCATTTCATTACTGACAATGTGAAATACTTAAGCAGCGGCGGATCCAGGGTATGTCGAAAATTGTGGTGGAGCACATTAACATAATTTCTGTTTTCAGTCTGTATCACCATTGGGATTAGTTGCACGCTTTCTTTTATCCTTTAATAGCTAACACTCTCCTCCACCATTGCACTCATTATTTTGGTTATTTTTCTTCCCTTCAGTGACCTAGTGACTACTCTTCTACTATAAAAGGTAATAGCAGAAGCAATGTTTTTGTTGACACCTTCTTAGAGCTGTATCATTCCCTGTGTGCAAAATCTTCAATGTCCTCTATGGATGTGTGTTTTTTTTATTGAAACAGCAAGCAATAGTGTTTGATTTATTTAGTGTTACCCTTTAAATAATGGATCAGAAGCCCAAAATTTTAAAGTTTCTGACACATCTCACTCTGTCCCCCTGCTACTCTGTTGTATTATTGCCAGAATGTTCAAACATTTATCATATTCCACAGTGTCATCCGAAGATACCAAGATCTCATCAATCTCTCCTCTCTCATGTGTAGTTCTCGTCGATCTCTCCTCTCTTCATATTTACCCTTTTTAAATTCATTTTATAATTTCTTACCATTTTTAATTTTTTATATTGTGCATATTATATTATATATAATTTATTTCTCATGACAGGAACCTTAGGGATAAAGTTTCCGCTTATCCTGCAAAAAACATGGAACAGGATCCAGTTGGCAAAATCTTCAAAAAGTCTCTGTGGTGGAGTGTCTTTTTATTAAAACAGTAGTCGATATTGCTTGCCATTCCTATAGAAAACACTCCTCCTCATAGACTTTTTGAATATTTTGCCCACTGGGATGTAGCTACGTAAACTTTTCGTAATTGATTTTAATAAATTTTCATTTTAATAAATTTTCATTTTAATAAATGATTACTTATGCATTGGTATTTCTGCGCACAAAAATAATACTCTTTCCGTAAAAACGTCAGAGCGGGTTTCGCCTCGTTTCTAATTTCATGGATTAATATGTACTTAAGCATGATAAGAGAAATTCTTAAGATAATCTTTGCCTGATGTGTTGTTTCCTTTTGTTCACACATTTTGATTTCAACGATATCTTTCGACACACGGATTCAAACAATTCCATTGCTAAAATACAAAATAAAAATGTGAATAAATACACGATAAGAGAAATCTCAACAGATTACCTGTATTAATATTGGGTATAGACAACAGAATAAGTAAATTCATATGTTTTCCTATAACTTCCCCAATGAATAAAACTGAAGAGGTAAAACTCTTATAAAGAAACCTTAAAACTAGACACTGATGGTACCGCTTTTTAGAGATTTCTGCACTGTATAAATTTCTATGAATGCCAATTGGAATTTAAGACGATAAATTAGTTTACGGAATAGTTTATCGTGTATCAACCTAAATTACCAATTGACGTTAATGCAAAAATATCATTATAAATCTTAATAGTTTACCTTCTTACAGGATCTTAAGAACTATTCAGGAGTAAATATTACTTCTCTTTATGTTGCTATGGGAACGATGTCAATTACAAGGGAAGATCCATAATGAAATCCGTATCTTCTCTAAGATTTCAGTGATCCAAAGATACACAAGATGCAGTGTAACAAAAGATTCTCAAAATGCTACAAATCCAATGAAACGCGTAACACGGTTATATTTTTTTAGAAATCATGAACAATAGAAATTTGAAGAGTATACGAGGAAAGCAGCTGTTCCTTTAATCGACAGTTGTATCAACGTGTAAACTTATGCAATTTTCCTTACCGTATGCTTTTTTGAGCACGTTTTCCTTTGGAATGTTTGTTTGATCTGGTTCAAGCAATTTACAGATAACTCTTTGGTGTAGCGCCACTTATGCACTGTTTTACTCTTTAACAATCTTTTGATGGATCTGAATCTTAAAGAAAACGACTATGAAGTTCACAGTTTAGTATCGCTAAAGTTTCTCTTACTAATTTCCACTGTTAGATATTTTTTTTCGCGCACTTCTTCACATCAGAGGTTAAATAACAGCATCCTTTTTCTTTTTCTTTTTTGCTAAGATCAATGTTAGTTTGTTGTATATGTTGTACTTTCGTTAGGTGGTGAGGTGGTGGTCTTCCTTTACGAAAACATCGATTGGTGGCATCGATTGCACACTGGCCTGCGGGCAAGTTAGAGCAATACTATAAGTATCTGTGGCAGTAGGTCAACTTCATCGATACATTGAAACCGCTATTGATTCGTCAGAAACGCGCAGAATAGATGTAGGTAAGAATATAACCAGGGGTACGTGACTTATCTGTCGAGTTAAGTGGCGGCGACAGCTATGGGCGACGCAAGTTAGAACTTTCGTGTTAAAAGTTTTTTATATATTTAACGATCATCCATAACATGTAACTTCAACGCTACGGTATAAAAGTATTTATTCCAGGTAATATATGAATTTGTTTCGCACAGTAACCCGAATAGGTACCTTCAAATAAAACCAAATAACACTAAAACTTTCAAGCAATGTGGTGTTCAAACTTCGAACGAAGAAAACGTAATTATTATAATCTTTCTCCTAATGATTGAACGTCTATAAATAAAATAAAATATTTTGAGAAGCCGATAAATTTATGAATGGAATGTCTTAACGCCTTGATTCCATTATTTGAAATGAAAATTATTTGTATGAACATGTCGTCAATTACATATTGTTGACCCCACAGAAATAAGGTAAAAACGGGATTATGACTGTTTTTCACATCTGTACTGAGAATTATGGATGTAAAAACACAGTTAGTATCCACCCGTTTACTAATGGTCTACTACCACTTCAACCAAGCTTGTCTGTCTTACTCGTCGAATTTTCAGAGACAAATGTTGGAGGAAAGAAACAATGTACAATTTCTAAGATATATTAATGGAATACAAAATGTATATTACAAATCTTTTCCCAAAAGTGGAAATTAGTAAGAGAAACTTTAGCGATACTAAACTGTGAACTTCATAGTCGTTTTCTTTAAGATTCAGATCCATCAAAAGATTGTTAAAGAGTAAAACAGTGCATAAGTAGCGCTACACCAAAGAGTTATCTGTAAATTTTACATCCAGAATTTACCTTGAGGTAGCTGTAACCTACATTTCTTATTGTAACATATTCTAATAAAAAACCGAAAAATGCTTGTCATCGGATTTGAACCACTATGTACTCGAAAAGAAATGCAAAGCTGTAGGCCACTCGGCCATCTACGCTTACATTGCAGTGTATTTTTAAAAATATATAAAAAGATAAACAATTTCAAAAGCTGTTTAGAAGACGACCAACTGCTTTATATCAAATGTACACACTTAAATAATACAAAAAAATGCTTCTTTAGGTTTTTTAAAATTTAACGTCATTTTACGCATCATCATCAAAACCATGAATATAAAAAATACATTATTGGAAAAAAATACGCTTCTCTTCGACACAGACTTCCGCCATTTAAAAACTGACAACCAATTCGGAATGAGCAGAAAAACGGTTGCACCGTCTTTTTAGTCGATAGACAGAAAGCCTAAATAAATAAGATTTCTCCCGTTATGGGGAAATCTTAATGATAATACCAACACCTTCAAGTAATATGGTGTTCAAACTAACAAAATATAATTATTATAATTTTTTTTCCTAATGATTGAACGTCTATATATAAAATCGAATTTTTGAATCGGATGTCGAAGTCATAACACCTTGATTCCAACAAGTCGTCAATAAATATTTTTGAACCCACAGAAATAACGTGTCTTGACCAAGTAAAAAGGGAATAATGACTGTTTTGCACATCTGTACCGAGAATTATAAATGTAAAAACACAGACAGTATCGGCCCGTTTACTAATGGTCTACTGTTAATTCAAGTTACAGAAGAGTAGTTGAAAACAATTTAAATATTGAAATCCAGGCTGGACATTAAAATCCCGGTGCATAAAAACAAAAATTCCGGAAAGGTCTATTGCCCAACCTCTGGCGCTCTACAACCCTCCACCAAAATTATTGAGACTATTTTAAGGCAAAATCAGGTTAATCCACGCCGAAAGATCAAGTTCCTATTACTCTGCAGAAATTCCGCAGTTTATTTATTTAGGCTGGTTCAAATTCCATCTTATGTCGATAAAGCAAAATGCATACTTCCTCAAAGAATATCGAACACAGTTATTCCAAAAAATTGTGCTGTGTCAGCATTTTTTATAAAAGACATCATAATTTTGTACTATTATAATAATATATTTAATATTTAATAATAATATGTTTAATTCGATCACAATGACATAAAGAAATGGCCAGTTCACAGACATTAAAGCTTCATAGATTTGTTATTGTTTTAGCTGATGATTCACACCTTTTCTTACTTTATATTTTATCGTTTCAACCAATCCCGAAATCATGTTTCATGTTTTTTATCCTCGTTGGTCATCCAGTTCATGATTATGCCATTATTAAACATTTAACTACAGTACAGGCATTCCAACCAATGCACCAAATTATAACTGAAATATTTTTTTTATATGAAGAGGTTTTCCTAAACAATCTATTTTTATGAAAATAGCAATCCTATGGTGGATTTAAAGTATGAATGATGACAAGACCTTGAAATGTGATGGGGAGAGTTCTTTATTTCATTTTAACGATTGCGTTAGAACAATAATAAAGGGAAAAATGAAACGACAGAATACTTTGAAATTTCAACAAATGTTTAATTTCATTGCTGTTACAAACAAAAAAACGAACTGCTCAAGATTAACCACTTTTCTCCCATACGAATCTGTTACATCTGCATCCTGAAGGATAACTGCACCGACCAAATGTTAACGACTGAATACGGCATTTATGATATTGTCCGCATCTTAATGTGCACCCCAAATTAATTCGCCGGATCCAAGGCGGCAGTCGGATTCTTGGAATACGGATTCTGGGAAAACGGATTCTTGGAAGACGGATTCTGGGAAAACGGATTCTGGGAAAACGGATTCTTGGAAGACGGAACCACATGGGATCTTTTTTTAGTAACTCTTGTATATACTCTTTATCCATTTCTTCGGAATCAAACTCATCTACAGAAAGAAAGAAAATTTTGAAATACCTAATAACCAGGAGGATATTCCTATTTCACACGTTATTCAGAAACGGCATGGTCGGGTGAGTTAAATTGACGGTAAATATTTGCTTGCTATAGCAGCGAAAGGAACGAACTTTAGGAAGTCTTGAACTATAAAAAATCTCATTTTTCCAGCATTTAAAATGCGCTTAAATAAAAAAGAAACTGCTTTGATAGTTCCACTGTTTTATTCAAAAATCTTCATTTTTTCATTTAACTGACCTTCTGGACTGAGCTCAATGTCTTCCGTGTAGTCATGCTCATCATCATCTTGGTTTACATTGTCTTCTTGTTGTTCTTTTAAAAGATTTTGTAGAAAGTTTTCATAATCCATATTTTCCGAGTTGAGATCATCAACCTCATTGTTGGGAGCATTTTTGAACGCTACATCAGCCTGTTGGTCCTCCAAAGGATCTTGGAGAGCATTATCATGTACTGATTCTAAAAACGGAACCACGTTATCACACTATGAACATGCATAGACAGTAGATGTTAGATATGGTAATGCACCAGAAAATTATATTATTCATACCTGCACTGGTGAAGATAGCAGCAGATAGCAATAGCAAACACAGCAATGTCTTCATCTTTCTCTCGCAAGTCTTGCTTAAAAATGATTTAATTTCTGAAAGACAATCCAGCATTTATACTCTTACAATAATTTAATCCATTTAAATGATATTATCTTCCGGTTTGTGCTATTCCCAACTGGTACATGGAAATACATTCGATACGGCAGTTCATTTAGAAGCTTAAATCATACCACACTAGACGTCAAAAGATTTGTTTAATTTCCAAAAGCATAAAAATTTAGTCGTTTTCTTTCCCCATACATAACAGACCTTATCGTTGCACTTAAGGATGCTCAATGTTGGCCATGTTTCTGAGAAAACGCTTCCAGCGAAAGTTTCGAAGGGTGTTTCGTGATATCGGAAGAAATAGTTTGTCTTATTACATTAATAAAGTTTCGAAAGGTGTTTCATGATTATCGGAAGAAATAGTTTGTCTTATTACATTAATACACAATCGTAACTGGCTGTGCCTATGTACTAAATAAAATAAAATCTAATAAGACAGTTTATTTTTTGTAAGGTTAGTCACCGAGCTTTTTTTGCGTGGATCCGTAACATAAGTTCACACAAAAAATACTATACTCTTTTTTTTTTCCACGTCAGTACGAAACCATTACATTGCATTGTAATATACTTCCCCGTAGACTAAACCTAGCAATAAAGCATTTCTTAAGGCTCTTTCAATGCAAATTTAATTCAGAATTAATTATTTTGTTACATGTTTTTCGTTGAGGAAGTCTAAATGAAAGAAAAAGAGTGTAGCTTCAATGAATCCATGGAGTTATAAAACGGAAGGAGACCGAACTTAAAAATTCTTTTCTACCATCCGGGATGCATAATTTTAATTTTTTTTACTGCCTCAGGTAACCATCACATTCTTATGAATCCTCTAACATGATCAAGAATCGTTACAATAAAGTAATAAAAACGCATAATCTGAAGTAAATGTCATAATTAGGGATGAACGTCACGATTATGCAACGACAACAAAGTAATTTCAGGTTCTTAAATGTCAAGATACCCAAAGATATTGGAAATAACCTGTGGTTTTTGAATAGAGAATCATTTAAGCTCTTGTCTGATTGCACGGCACTAAGGAGACGCATCTAATTTGAAAGATATAGGGACTGAAAGTTTTAGATAAATCATATGATATCTTCAAAACTACTTAAAAATATAGGTTCTATTTTGTCTTTCTGTAAAGATCTTAATTTTTGTAATCCGTATGACCTTACATAAGAAAAATATCTATGATAAAATGGCTGTCATTTGGCTTTTAAGTTGTCGTTATTTTTTTAAAAAGTTGTTTACGATGTTCTTTATTGATTGGATTGAGAGTTTTAACTGAGTCAAAATGACTCACAAACGGTTGTAATTTTACAGTCCGTAACAAGAGTACCTTTTGTGAGTCATTTCGACTACGTTTAACTGAATCAAAAGGTAGTCATGATTCTATAGCTCTATATTACTAGTAATAAAAAAAACATATTTTACACAAGGAAGTTTTGTGTTTCAAGGAAAATAATTTCATTAGAAACTAAAGTATTATGTATACAACAAAATCTTGTTAACTCTTAAACTTAACTAATATGAAACCGTTAGTTACTAAGTTCAATATTTACAATCATTGAAGGAGATAAAGACAAAGAACCAGTTAAATTCTTGATCCTGTTTTTAATCATCTAAACTCTGAACAAGATTTAATCTGCGCATTTATTGCTATTTTACACTTAACTTAAGGTATATGCAAACAAAGACTTCCATTTTAGGCAAGGGATTTCCCTGGCTAGAATTTGAAGTTCAAAAAGAACAGGAAAGTTTAACTGTTAGTGAACTTTCAAGCTCTTTAGTGCGGAGTTTTGATATAACTACCGAGTTCTTATTTTGAACTGAACCTGATCTAAACTTCAGCTTGTTCTTATTTTTTGATACAATCTGGGCTTCAATATTCTTATAAAGTGTGTTCTTATATAAAATAAGAGTGTATACCATAAATTTCTCACAATGATTTACAGCAACTTGGTTATTAATTTTGGTGAATTACTTGTTGACTAGGCTCAGTCTCACAACCAGCAACATTATTTTTCTTGTGCGACGCAAGATTTAGGGGAAATTATCTTGATAACCAATAGGGATAAATGATGTTTTTTGGGGTCCGCGACATTGGCGATGAGGTGACAAAAGAATTTTGGGAAACGTTTAGGGACGGAGCGCTGTGACGTCATTAAAATCTTTGATCAAGGATATCTCTGTAACGGTTCTTCGTAGAGACATGATCCTATACATTTTCTTCATCTAAGTAGCGCTTTAGGTTCTGTTAGTTTGAAAAAATATAAGGTACTCAAAAAATTATTCGCCATATTGCACTCGGCACTGTGCGATACCTAATACATATTTATAAAGATTGTGAAAAAACAAGTTTCTTCTATATTGCCTCCAGGAAATTGTTTCTATTAGATAGCTAACTATTTAGAAATTTACAATACTCTTATGTACCGAGAAAGGGAAATAAAAAAAACTTTCATCGTAATCATCAAATAAGCCTTCATGACCATCTGAATGAATCTTTTAATTACATTAATGAATTACTTTTAATAATCTTTTAAGTGTCTTTTCTGTCTGACAGTTTTTTTGTGTCAGGTAATGTACCAAACAACTGCTTTGTCATTTGTAAAAATAAATGCAACAGTAATCAACTGAACTGTCAGACAAGGTTAAAAAGAAAAAGAAACAACTGGACACATTGCCACATCATTAATGAATATCAAGAGAATAATTACAAAACTTGAACAACCACGCTTCTTGTTCGAACATTGCAACAGAAACTTTAAACTGGGAAGCGCGTAAATAAAACTGTCGAGGTTTGAAAATATGAAAAACAAGAACAAAGCCGGTTGTCACAAAATTTCATAAAAACAAAGCTTTAGAAAAGAGCTTTATATTAAGAAACCGAAATTATTATCATATACGAAACATGAAATACCCTGTACATATCCAGAGCTTAATCACACATACGTGCAGCTACACACAGATCTCCTTGCTAAAGAAATGCAATAAGCTACTTAAAAAACTTTATAGCAAACTTAATATATAACTTAATAAACCTAAAGATTTACCTCTTATAAACAGAATTTCTTTTTTAATACGTATTCAAAGTATATTTCTCCATTTCAAAACTTCAAGAACCAGGCTTCTTGTCCGAACATTGCAACAGAAACTTTAAACTGGGAAGCGCGTAAATAAAACTGTCGAGGTTTGAAAATATGAAAAACAAGAACAAAGCCGGTTGTCACAAAATTTCATAAAAACAAAGCTTTAGAAAAGAGCTTTATATTAAGAAACCGAAATTATTATCATATACGAAACATGAAATACCCTGTACATATCCAGAGCTTAATCACACATACGTGCAGCTACACACAGATCTCCTTGCTAAAGAAATGCAATAAGCTACTTAAAAAACTTTATAGCAAACTTAATATATAACTTAATAAACCTAAAGATTTACCTCTTATAAACAGAATTTCTTTTTTAATACGTATTCAAAGTATATTTCTCCATTTCAAAACTTCAAGAACCAGGCTTCTTGTCCGAACATTGCAACAGAAACTTTAAACTGGGAAGCGCATAAATAAAACTGTCGAGGTTTGAAAATATGAAAAACAAGAACAAAGCCGGTTGTCACAAAATTTCATAAAAACAAAGCTTTAGAAAAGAGCTTTATATTAAGAAACCGAA
Organism: Turritopsis rubra; assembly: GCA_039566895.2. NCBI lineage: Eukaryota > Metazoa > Cnidaria > Hydrozoa > Anthoathecata > Oceaniidae > Turritopsis > Turritopsis rubra. Next base: position 1,913,912 of record CM077622.1, read on the forward strand.
ATTATTATCATATACGAAACATGAAATACCCTGTACATATCCAGAGCTTAATCACACATACGTGCAGCTACACACAGATCTCCTTGCTAAAGAAATGCAATAAGCTACTTAAAAAACTTTATAGCAAACTTAATATATAACTTAATAAACCTAAAGATTTACCTCTTATAAACAGAATTTCTTTTTTAATACGTATTCAAAGTATATTTCTCCATTTCAAAACTTCAAGAACCAGGCTTCTTGTCCGAACATTGCAACAGAAACTTTAAACTGGGAAGCGCGTAAATAAAACTGTCGAGGTTTGAAAGTAAGAAAAACAAGAACAAACCGGTTGTAATGTATTTCTTGCTATCGTGAAAATGATTACGCGCGGAAACTGAAAAAGAGAATGGAAACGAATACACTTTTCGGTATCATGGCAGTTGCTTATTTACATGAACCGAAAGCATGTAAAAATCTTCCACAAAGCGTTAGTTAGATAAATAGATTGTTAGATACACACTGAGATTAGTGTCTGAATAATCGAGTGAACTCTAATAAGACGGTAGGGAAGTTTATCTTAAAAGATGATTTTTTTCCGGAAATGAAAAAAAGAAAGATTTAGTTCTGCATTTTGTGGTGCCGGTGGTGGTGCCGCTTGGGGTTCAAAATATCTGTTGAGAGATCTGGACAGTACAACTTCATAAAAACCTGTGTATATTTCATTTATATATAGCTATATTGATTATGTTTGTTTCCATTCAAACTCAAGCTAATGGTTTTTTAAAGTTAGCCATCATCATCCAATATATTCATCCCAATGAAAAAATGTCAGTTGCTTGGATATATCTGCTTTGATAATTTTACGAAACCATCACCAATGAATTGTTTGTATCTGTTTCATGTCATAATTATGTAATATTTTTGTCAAATATTATGGCTTTGCGAACAAATGAACATAAGAACATCCATTGGGTAAAAAAAGCCTCTAAGATGGATATTTTTTTTACCAAGAATTGTATGTTTGGAATTTATTTATTTATTTGAAATAAATGTTATTTTATCACACGAGTTCCTGTGTCTCCTCTACTTTGACATTTTTATGTGAAAAATCCAAAATGGATATTTCATATCTTTATTTTTTTAACAGCTTCATTGCGACAACTGTACATCTCTCTTTTTATGATAGAAAGAAAGTAACATCTCCGTCATTTAAAGTTCGACTTTAATTCAGTCTCTTTTTCCGATACGCAAACGTAATATATACTAGTAAAATATGCAACATTTTGCGGAAAAAAAACAACAGTACAGCCCGAAAGAAACTTGTTCGTGCTCACGTTCGAAGAAAAGATTTTCGTTTACACTGTCATTCTATGACAAAAACTTTTTAATAAAATCTCTTGTCTTCAAATCGGCTTAATAGAGTGGCGTTTACATTATGAATTGAGCGACTGTTACAACAAATCGATTTGTGAATGCAAAGAAAAATTGATCGAGTTCTCTATTGACATTCTGTGGGAAAACAACTATAGTACAGCTAACCAGAAAGAAACATTAAAAAAAAGTAAAAAAAAAGAAAAAAGAAAAAAGAAGCTGTTCAATTTATCGAATGTAAAGTAATCAAATGTTAAGTGCACATGAAACAAAAGGCTGTTAAAGACACCGATATATTGTTAAAGCTTATTGTCTTATGTGGAAACGTAAAGTTATTTTTACACTGCTCTTTACTATAATCAGTGTAAACACTCCATGTGTATCTTCACAATAACAGGATAGTTGGAATTGAAATATAAAGGTTTTACTCTTTAAAAACAAAATACAATCTGTATATAACAGGGAAATTGTGAACCCCCTTCGTTGTCCACTTTTTCATCTTTTGGCGGTTGCCTCAAATGAACAACGTAAATTGTAAATTTGTTTGATGTTGATGAGAGTCAATTATAGGAGGTTTAAATTTGGAGTTAATATTTCAACATTTTCAACACGTCTGTATGATTATATCTAAATTTTCCTATTTTCGTTTTGTAATTTTGCGCTCTATAAAAACATTAACTAGAGAAAAACATTCACTCTATAACTTATTTCTACTTTTTACCCCGGCCCTTAACGGCGTTAATTTTCATGACTTGCGGTCAAAAGGGCCGGCGTTAGATGTTTGTCTATGAGAGTTTGACCGTGGAGTTTGACCAGTAGAGACCGGCGTAAAAGGGGCCCACGCAAAAAGGGCCAGTAAAATGTTGTCTTATTTCTTGAGAGATGAGGAATGTTGGTCGAAGTTTTGTTACACGAAATCGTTAAATGGAAAATCGTGTATTGAATCGCGCGACAATTTTAAATTTGATATAAAACATTTTTGATATGAAATGTGAATAAAACTGGGTCTTCCATTGAAAAAATATCAAATGGAATTTGTCTAGTGGTTTGTTGAGGATTGTCATAAGTTGTGGTTGTTTGTCACATAGGAATTTTTATAAAATTAAGGCAAAGGATCCGAGTTAATCCCTTACAAACACTACCGACAGTTACTCATCAAAATGTACGTTTTTTCACGATAATTGTAAAAAGAAATACAAACTTAAATGCTTAACGCTAAATAGATTTGCATCTGTTTTCACATACTCTGTTGTTGAGAATTTATTTTGAATTGACTTATCGGCTGAAAGTAATTCTGAAAAATGATCAATCTGTAAAAGCCGTGTCGCCACTCACAAGAAACTGAAACATGTAACAATATGTATTAAGTTTTTATAAGAAGCGTTCGTTCTCAAGATTAACTTATTCGCCCGTTAAATCCGTGCATTTGAAACAGATTAAGCAGACTTGTTTGTTCAAAACTATAAACATCCGTAAGGAGCACCGTATGCGCATGCGTTTGTACATTCTTTTATTTTATTATAAACGGTATATAATTATTGAACATGGAACGTCGCATAATTTCAACTTTATGAAGTGGGTGTATTTCTGCGGATTAACTAAATAATAATAGCATTTAAAAGGATTAAAACATTCTTCCGTGTATAAAAGCTTCGTTCTGTTTCATTTATGAGCTAAACTTACAAGAGCAAGATGAAGACTCTCTTGTGTTTGGTATTGCTATCGGCTGTTCTCTTTGCGACTGCAGGTATAAATATTTCTTCTGCACTACCAAATCTAACTATCTTCAACTAGATCCCCATTATGATATATATTATGGCTTTTTTTAATTCTTAGTGCACGGAAAGATCCATCACAATCGTTATTACGACCGACAGGATGATGATTATGAAAATGTTCCTGAAAAGGCAGACTCAGACGATGAAGATGACGATTACTTGGATGATGTTGAACTCAGTCCTGAAGGTAAGTTTAATTACAGAATTAAATACAAAGAAAACGTTTGATTAAGTAGTGAAAACAAACGTTGATATCTTAAAGTTGAATACCAATCAGTACAGCTATTAAGATTTGTCAAAGCTCATATTTATTGCATTTAACTCATTACCTTCATCTTAATTCTCTCTATAGATGAAGTGTCTTTAGAGGATATGGATGAAGAGGATATACAAGAATTAATGAAAAAAGATCCATTGTGGTTTCGCCTTCCAAGAATTCGATTACCCAGATTTCGTTTACCCAGAGTTCGTATACCCAGAATGCGTCTCCCAAGGTTTCGGCGCAGTTGGTACCGACGTACTTGGTTCCGACGATTCGGTTAACTGTGGAGATACATCCATCTTTGATAACGATGAAACTAATCATTCCACTAATCAATTTATTTTACGCTGCTTATAACATTTTTTTTATATGTTGTTTCTTTTCTAATGGTACTGTGTTCCATATAAGAGGACCGGAGTATCTTATATTATGTAAACGTAAAATCATTATAGATAAGTCTTAAAATTCTTTCATGAAGTTTGTTTATTTAAAGTCTGTGCTGTGGAACATCCACACTACTGGTGCAATATCTAAATTGCGATTCATTGTTTTCACAACTCTTTTTCTATTTGTGAAATGAATGACATTTTACAATACTTGTCAGTGCACTCAACTTTTCCCCTGCTTTATTAAATATATTAGAAACATGAGTTTCTTAGAAACAATTTTAGTTGGCTATCTATGACAACTCCTAAAAGTTTAACACATATTTCCAATATTTTGTCTTCGCTAAGATCCGCCCACATATGCTCATGTTTTTAACAACCAATCAGAAAATGACATTTGTCTGTGTTCAGTTTCATACAATAACTTTGAAACCAGCAAACAGCAACCTAAGACTCATGTCCTAATCTTCGGATCACGTTTTCTAATGGCCTGTCACAAACAAAAGGCGTGGTGTCATCAGCGTAATTGCAGATTTCGCAATCTGTCAATTGAAAAAGAGATTATTTAGGTATATATTGAACAATATAGGACCTAAGATAGAACCTTGAGGAATTAACTCAAATTAAATTAAATGTATTAACTGTGACCATAAGCTGTCTCACTCTCTGTTCTTTGCCAACGGTCCTTTAAGTAATTTAACACTCTTTCAAATGAGTGATTTTGTAAACCATATGCATTATGTTTGGCAATCATTAGTTCATGATTTATGGTATCAAATGCTGTGTTGACTCGTGCCATTCTCTTTCATGCAATACATATGAGATTTTGAACACTCGGTAAAAAACCGACAATTTCAACTTAAAAAAGAGTCTATTTCGAGCGGGTATGAAGATATTAGGTGCTACTTATAACGACCCCCAAAAACTTCCTTTCCAATAAAACGCAACAAAATCAAAGGTTTCGTTCTTTCGATATGTTGCAAAGTATATTTTCGTATATATACTGACGTTTGTTTTTATATCTCGTAAGCTATAAGCGTTTTCACATAGTTTTCGCAGATGCTAAGTGGTAGAGGATCTGGGATGTCGCGTTTGAAATATTTAAATCGAAACTTCTTAGTAACGTTAATTCCAGTCTTTAAAAATTGTTATGTATTGTAATGCATAGTAGAAAAAAGACATAATCTGAAGTCACCTATTTAAAATAGACTGCATTACTAATAATTAACGTTTGAGATTTAAACTAATGACTTCTGTTATAAGAAGCAATAGACTTGCATCTATAGCAAGATAATTCATGTTTGATTTTCATGCATTTCAACACGCATTGCACAAAAGAAATTATATGGTTGTTACTCTGTCTCTTCCTATATCTCTATGGTTTGGCCAAGATGCCGGTTCCTAGAAAATCTGTTCGCTATATAGCATGCCCGCTATAGTGATGTCCGACCTGTATTGCAATTTCTAAATTTGGTTGAAATAGAGAAATAGGAGGTTTATAATGGTTCATAACTTCAAATGCGTGCATTTTTGGACCATATTCAGCATTAATTTATCTTTCAAATCAGGTATAATATATATTAATTTTGGGCAATTTCGAATTTTTAGCCTATGGACAGATATTCCCAAGTGGGAATCACGGGGCTTTTTTGGGGTGAATCCATAGGGAATGTTTACACTAAAAGATAATAACAACATAAAATACCGTCTCGATGTAAATGCCGAAATATTATAGAAATTTACAAGTGTTCCATTCATGTCAAAAGATCAAATTGCAAACATTTTAAAACTGCTACACTGGAAATGGAAATATGTCTTGATATGAACGTTTTGTAATTGAAGAAAAAAGATAAAGACAAAAACATTTATCGTTAGCCCTGGAAATCTGTGTTGACGTTTCATACGTTCTTGCTTGTACACATAATGCTGTCTCTAACCCTTTGAGTACCGTTGACGTATTAGTACGTCATGGAAAAACTAACGCCAGACACCATTGACGTATATATACGTCCATCTTTCACTTCCGCCAACCACCGGGATTTTGAAAATATTCTTTGTCCAAGACACCAAGGAGGTATATATACGTCTTTTCTACACATTTCCGGAGCCACCGACTTAAAGAGAAAAATTCTAACTCTGGACGTCTGGCATTTTGGAAAAATCATTTTTCTTTAAAATATTTTTTTTTCAAGAAAATAATAATAATAATAATAATAATAATAATAATAATAATAATAATAATAATAATAATAATAATAATAATAATAATAATAATAATAATAATAATAATAATAATAATAATAATAATAATAAAAATAATAATAATAATAATAATAATGATAATGATAATAATAATAATAATGTTAATATGATATAATAATGATTATATTTCAGTTCCAAAATATTTATAATTGGCTATTCTACTGAAATAGCGTAAGATAAGCAGTAATATATACGTTTTTGAATAAAAATATATAATATATATACAAATTTTTACACATCCTTTTTTATTTTTATTTTTTAACAATAGAACCCATACAATTCGAATACTTAGATGTGAATTAGGAAAGCTATAGTTGAGACATGAAAAGATCGAAACTAGTTTCTGTTATACAATTTATGCAACTTATATAACTACCAACGAGAAATAAAGGAATAAAAATTATATGACGCAGTTTGTTTATTTTCCACTTGAATGATATTGCTCTAAACAAGGAGCTGGACAACCCCGGGTGGTTGCTACATGTTTAACAAGGTTTCAACACGTAATTCACATGTGATGCGTTCCAAATTGCAATGCAATGACTTCTTCATTGACGAAATTACATCTCAACCACCGAATGAAGGAGTTTGTGGCATGTTCTGAGCCACCAAAGCTAAGTTAATTTGCTTTAAATTTGGACGTAATGATACGGTGGCGGTTGCTGAAACAATTTTCTTTGGACGTATATATATACCATGGTGGCTGAAGAAAGTTTTTTAAAACAAATCCTGGTATCTGCGAATTAAAACTCCGTGACGTATATACACGTCAATGGTGGCTCAGAGATTAATTTTAGAAAAGACGCGGGTGTCTGAAGAAAGGTCATTTTAAAATGGCCCGATACTCAAGGGGCTAAAATGACATTTTAGGCCACCTGACACTAGAGCTTGCATAATATCATTCATGTCATTTGTCATTTTCACAGAGGGTCCTCAGAAAAAGCATAACGTAACATCGAGCATTGGAATTCTGGCTGCTGGTTGGCTAAGCCAGTCACCACAGCGTTCCAGCGTGACTTCCATATTTTGAATGCTGCAAAACGATCGAGCGATATGGGTCTAAAATCGGTGGTGTCCACACGTTTTGATACTTTTGTTTTGAGCGTCAACCAAGGCTAGAGAAATAATTCAACCTTCTAACAATACGTATCTAACATATCTAAAATATCTAAAATATCTGCAAGGATCACACGTCTGTTGACAAGATATTCTATGGTAAGCAAACCAGTCTCTTTACCTACTTCTTGATGAAATCCAACATACTACCATGTTCTATGTGTCATGAAAAGCCGGAGCGAGAGCACAAGCACGAGCGGACATAACATATATTTAACATAATGTAGGTACAACTATTGGTTGTATATAGGCATTTTTATCATGTAATCATCAACAGTAAAAAATTACACGGTACTGATTGGCTTAGACGGTATCTGAAGAGCACAATTAATCTCTATTTGTACTATTTGTATATACATTGTAATCTATATATTGTAATCTAAGAAGTACCAGCAGTGCTAATGCTAAATATTACTACGGTTAATGCCATCTATGTAACCAGGATTCAGGGTTGAGAGAAAGTTATGTTGTAAATTGTAAGTAGACATTACTGAGTGTGTTAATTCACTCATACTGTCACATCAGCTTAAAATACATGGTCCAATGTGCTAAATGATTCGTAAGAAAATATAATCTGTATATATATAATACAACTTATATAATATGCAACTGATGAAGGCATGTTTGCAGGCCGAACTATATCTTGTTTGTTTTCTTCTATTTTTCACAAAACTTCGGTTTTAATCAAGAATGATTGCATGTAGACAAAACTTTGAAAAACACGAACGGTTTGTAACTTGCACAAAAATAGGCATAAGGCTCTGTTCTCCTCCGATAGAGGGAACAATCCCTCAATTGGAATAGAAAACAGTCTAATGCGGAATCAGCCTGCACCTGGGGACAAAAAGAGAGACAGATGGTCGGAGAAACGCTAATGACCAGTATTCCACAATGTTCAAAAATACATCAAAATTTGCGTTCCTGTGAGTGACTAAAATCAACCAATTAGTGTGTAATTCTTAACTGCTTAATTGAATAGTTGGCGTGTTTGAAATTAATAATATAAGAGTTCACGACAATTTACAATTACCAAGACCAGAAATAGGTAATTTCAACAAAACAACAGACTCTAAAAAATGAAACATACGGCTGCATGTTTAAAAATGTACAGAATAAAACGTTATAATGTATGGGCGCATGTTTTTGTTTTTTACTCGTCAAAACAGAAATAGGACGTCTGAATGAGCCACATTATAAATGCAAGGGCAAATATAGGGATACGTATGAACAACACAAGCTTACACAACAAACTGCAACGTGAGCATCCCGTTCTGCAAATCAAATCATTTCGATCCTCAACGTGATTGGAGCCAACAGGGGCTTAATCAATCAAAAACAGCCAAGTTGAACCTTCGTTCAATGTTTGTTTTTATAATACGAAATGTAACGAATGTAACTTAGTGTAGTAACTCCGCTACAAGCTTCAATCTTGTAAATTTTCCTACTACTTCTCGGATTAACTTCCAGTTTGTTCAATGTACCTGTGACAAGTGAGTGAGTGAGTAAGTAGGTAACCCGGCGTTTTGAGTCCTTGGGCTTCCAAACGTATCGGTGGCTTCTTTAGCCCGCCGACTTGTAACTGGGAAGTTGACTTACCCCCAGAGCTACGTATAACATTGTTCTGACTTGCGCGAAGCCCAGTGTGCAGTCAACCGATGGCTCCAAATGCTTCTTTTGTCAATCGTGTGACAAACGAATCTGTAATATTCTATGAACGATAATGTGACATAGAAGGTTTAAGGGACGAAATACTAGAACAGTGATTTTAGCAAGTAAGCATTAAAGCTTTTTTCATTAAGATTTCCAAACTCCAACGAATAAAACTTTATTTTTAGAACTTCTGTGAATTAAAAGACTTTAATTAAGTAACTACAGATAATTTAAGGGTTAAATGAATACTACAAATGAGATCATTTGCGTCTATAATGTGGTAGATGTTTTCAGAACTGGTTACAAGCTCATAGTGCACTTGTAAATACAATTGTCTCCACGTTTAAAATAGGTTAGTATTAGTATTAACAAACAAATATTGACCAATTTTACTACCAGGAAAGTTCACTTAAGTTCAAGAAAGTGTAGAGCAGCGCAAGTCTCTCATACTAACTTTTTCACAAGCGTTTTGAAATTGTGATGCAAAAATACTTTTTGCCTGAATTTTGGGAAGGTTAGTCCACCGTTGACAACCCTTAAAAGGAGTGCCGTAATGACAAAATCCTTCAGGTGGCAACGATAAAAGCTTATTATGAGGTAGACTGAACGGTGGATTTAGTAAAAATGGAAAGCAACTATTAGGAAATTCTAAGGCTCTCTGCTTTAATGAAAATATACACAAAAATGCGTTCAACATTTAATGTCATAGTTGATGTGAAGAAATGCCAAGTCACCTAACTCATGATTGAAGTTGTAACCCAGTTAGTGAAACCCAATACTAGTAAAATGTGTTGCTAAGTGAAAGGGTGATACTGTATGTCCTGAACAGCTGTTGTGTTTTAACCATTAACACATTGAAAAGACTTCAGTGAGCATAATACGAAGACGTACTTTGTGAAGTGAGACTAGACATATGGCTCATATAGCATTACCTACAGAGCTTGAATATAGCTATTTTACTACAAGATATCTAAATATCAGGTGCATAGAGGAAAGTGGATGAATATATAACATTGTAAATTTTAAAAGATTGTTCTAGCCCAGTGTGCACGCATCTGTCCTTCAGACGTCCTCTCGTCCACCTCTCGCCCACCTCTCGTCCACATACCATTGTGGACGTCCTCTAGACGTCTTTTGGCCAAAAGGACGTATTTTGAACGTCCTCGTCAAGTCCCTGTTGGACATCCTATTCAAGGAACGTCGCTGTACCTACTGGGAGGTTAATGTGTGTAACTATGAAACTGCCTCCTAGCCTGCTCATGAAGAAAACCTAATGTCTGCTACCAACTTTCAAGCCCATACCGAATATTGATTGATTATATTCACCATATGGAGCACGCTTTTCATAATTTCGTGTAAGAACTTATTTGGGTTCACGAGAAGGCACAGCAAAACCAAAATGATTTATTGTAACACTGGAACTTCATAGCGGTTTTTTATTGTATTACAACATTTACGAAATCTCGGTTTTCTTGAAATTAATGTGTTAACTAGTCCATACTCTCGCATTGTTTCAACTTAAAGGCATAACGAACTACCCAGGGTCTGTTTTAATTGAGTGGGTCTGACGAAATTAAAAGTTTAAGTGAGAGAATATATAAAAAGAAAGTACTTACCTGATGTTTTTCACCATGAATTTAGTATTTAAGTGTATCTGTTTCTTCTAAAACAAATTTTTAAGAGAAAGTTCTGGTAACAGATTACCAGAGCAGAGTGTCTGTAAAGATTGCTAATTAAAAAATAGATAGAACCAAAAATAGTTCACTAGAATTGCACAGAACATAACTAGAAATATTGAAGAATGCTTTTTATTATCTTCGTTGCACTAAACTGTGTCTGTGCATCGAATATTGCGAAAAAAACATGAAAGGAATATGAAAGAGCGAATTTGTTTATAGCCGATATGAATTGAATTGAGTCCTATTTTATTGGTTTCTAGGACCGAAGTAATGATTAAGAGGGACACTTGAGGGCATCTGTATTTCGTTGTCAGAGGTGAAATTCTTGGATTTACGAAAGACGAACAACTGCGAAAGCACTTGCCAAGAGTGTTTTTATTAATCGAGAACGAAAGTTAGAGGATCGAAGACGGTCAGATACCGTCCTAGTTCTAACCATAAACGATGTCGACTAGGGATCAGCGGGCGTTATTGAATTGAGAGGTCTTTCCACAAGTATTTCTATTTTGTGTCCCGACTTACGTCACATATTATTTTGAAATAATTAAATCTCGCTACTTTGGCTGCCATGATGATTTAAAATATCCTGTTGCTATGACTTATAAATTCCCCTTTCGCACACTATTAGTTTTGGTTCACACAATGCACATAATTAATAAAACAAAGCTTGTATGTTTTACAGCTATTGATTATCCTCTAGATGGTGCCAGTCATAAAAGTTGTGACAAAATACCAGAACACAGAATATATGTTTTTTTCAATTTACTTTAAGTTCCAAAGTATCTTTTACAATTGTACAAAACAAAACGTTTTATGTAAGTTGGAAAATTAGAGAAATACATTAAGTATACAACAAGAAGGCGGTAAAGAATACTCACAATCTCGTTAGCTAAGTTACAGACATGCAGAGAAGCCAAGTGTGAAAACTGCTTTGAACCTGAAATGTACTAATACCAATGCGAAAACCGCACATTGCTTCATTCATGAAAAGGTAATCACAGTGCTATTCATTTTCTGCGTCTGAATCATATTTCTATGGCTGAATATATAAATATAGGATATTCATCTAAGCTATAAATAGATTGTCATTATGTTATAAATGTCTCTGTTCAGATGCAGGTGATTAGAACTTATACTAACACGAACCACAGGAGGAAGTTGTGGAAGTTTTTTTTCTTCTAAATTTGCAGAATACAAAGAACAATCAAGGTAAAAAATCTTTTTCCTTGAGAAATCTAAACATCCTTTCATCTTAGCTTCTTGTTGTTATTTGTGTAGACTCTGTAGAAAAAAGTGGAGGAGTCCAACGTTATGATATTTCTTTTCAGTCTTTAAGTGTCGATTAGGTTACTTGCACGTTTTCCTTTTCTTCTTTACACGACTTAAATCTCCTCCACAAATTTTTGACTGAGCTCTAGCTACGCTTCTGAAAAGTAATATTAGGGAGGGACAAGAAAGAAGACGTTGCAGAAATTTCGATTCGATTTGCCTTTATTTTACCTGAATTATCCAGCCCTCTCATCAAAACAGTTTCCGATAGCTCTGCATAGGGAGTTATTTTTACCATATTTCTACACATTTTTTTATATTTCTTATTATGATATTAGAATTATGGCTTACCAAAAATGACTGTTAAATGCCCGAGGCGCTTATTTGAAATTTCGACCTGGACTACAGCTTACGTTTTCAATAGGGGTCAGGCGCGGATACAGGGTTTAAAAGAGGTTAGTCGTGAAGCGCCCAAAATGCTTTGCGGAGCGCAGCTGTTAACCTCCCAAGTGGGGTATGGGACGAAGTCCCGAACAATTTTCACAATTTGGGTAATTTATACACTAAAATCAACTAAAATCTTATCTTGATAAGAGAGTGTGTTTGTTTAGCAAGACGCGTTTATAAAAAACGTTTTGGTTGAAAAGTCTCTTGGTTTCGTTTGAAGGGACGAGGCAATACGCAACAAAATAACAAAGTTTTTACAACACAATTAATTGTAAACAGACATCAAATTTTTGTCTGTTTCGCCTAATATCAAGGCTCATCAGCATGCCTAGGCTCATCCACTTATTAGAAAGATGGCCGGACATGGACAGACATATTACGAACGTACACAGCACGAAAACGAAGCAAGTTTACGGACATGTGAATGCCGGGCCAGTGACTCTACATGTAAATAGTACGAAACCGAAAACGAGTTAACGGACGAGCAACGAACAGGGTATAAGCTTGTAATTAACTATTATCCTTTTAGTCAGTCTAACAACTAAATCTTAGAAAGACTTCCTTATTGGAGTAAGGTTAATTACTACAATTGTAACAAGTAACAAATCTGAAAATCCTAATGCGATAGGCGTATTCAGGGTCAGTCAAAAAAGTCCAACGTTATGATCTGTATTTTCAGTCTTAAAGTTTCGATTAGGTTACTTGCACGTTTTCCTTTTCTACTTTAAATGATTTAACACTCTTTCACAAATTTTGAGTGAGCTCTAGCCACACCTCTGGGAGGGGAATAAGACAAAAACACTATGGAAATATTGTCTAACTAAATCATTCAATTGGCATTTCCATATTTTCAACAAGGAATGCGTTATAACTAGTTACATGGTGAACACATTCGAAATATACCGATGATCCAATGTACCACATGCCATATTCACCTTGCATTTTCATGATTTTCCAGATGACTCCATCCTCTATATCACTAACAGAATAGCGTGGAAAATATCGCCACGTCTTACTGTCCACAATCTTTATGCTGCTTGCAGACAGTTTTTTGAAATGGTTTCTAATCAACTGCGCCACTTCTTCGTCTGTTCTTCTTGGTATGCTCTGCTGATAGATAACATAAGTTGTCATCGGTTTGTTGTCATCAGCCAGGGGATATTGAACTGACTGGTACTTTGGTCCAGTGTAGTTGTGTATTGTAGAATATGAATCAAGCATGGCATGTACTCTTCCATCACGTTGCTCTATCATGTTCTCAGGGAAAATATCCGCTGGGTAGAGTCCATGTCGTTCATCTTTTGAGTCCACAATACTTACTGTATAATAAGTAGGGATAGTTCTACTTAAAAGTTCCCTTTCAAGAGGAATTTTATTAACCCATCGTTTCATGCTCGTTTGCATCTCAGGACTCCAGATTAAAAAGTCGAAATGCTCCCACGTAGCCTGCTTGTTACCTTTAGCCATATATAACAATACTTTTGGTTTTGTATTGTCATCTTCGTAATTCCGGTAAACCTTCTGAATATCGACGTTAAATGTGACGCGTAAACGCTCTTTTTCCACAGTTAGCTGCCATAACTTCTGGTATCCGCATGTGAACATGTACGATTTATCATCTTTAACTAAATAAGAAAAAATACAAATGCAACCGATTTATGACTTAAACAACATCAGAAATAGGAAAGAAATTCATTAATTCACGGAAAAACAAAGCTGCAATGCGATCTTCAAAACAACATGAAAAATTAGCCAAACGCGTAGATCTGCGTTTCGTTGCGTCACACGCGTTTTTGACCGTAGTGATACGGACAATCATGGCATTCATCGTTTCGGAAGTTTATTTTATAAGTAGCTACACTTGGTAAAACGGTGGAATATGTAATAAAGATCGTTCAAATAGGCCTTTTCATAAATTACATTGTTACATCAATGCCTCGTCTTCGCCCTAACATTAACGACGCTTGGGCGGTTAACAAAGATAAACGATACCTCAGGGGAAAATGCTTCACGTTGTTCTTTTATAACGCTTAAGTACGGAGTTATTATATATTTCCCCATAGGGCGAAATATATGTTAAAACCGGCGTTTTCCTTCTCCTCCTTCTTCGTTCACTTTTATAGCCGGAGTTCCGCAATAGAACTTGTCCATTAAAGCTTAGAGGAAGGAACAGGGGCTAGTGTTTAGTGAAGTAGCTTGTTGCATACACCATTTTGTAAACCTTTCTATTGAAAGAGTCTTGATTTGTTGTGATTTTTCATCTGTTTACTGGTTTTGCAAAAAGGTACTGGCAACAGATAGCTTGGATTGAACCCAATTTTTGCCAACAATGCAGCGCAAGATTTTGAAAGTGTTGTTTCTTTGTCTTGTTTATCATATAGCAAACTTATTGCGAATAATTATACACACCACACCACTGTGGATGGATAGAACGTTAAAATGTTTTCATTTAAAAAACATGTATTTTAAGACTAAAATGTCGAGGCTGCAGAGTTTACTTCCATAAAGCTATATTTTGGTTTATTTGTATCGCCATTAAATTAAAAGTAGAAAAGATAGAAGCCAAGTCGGTACATATGTACATGTGAATGATGTTTTCCACACCACGACGATAACAAACTAATGCTATAGGGTATACAACTGAAGTGACAACTCATAACAGTAAAGTTCTTGATGCCACTTATACTTTTGCAAAAAGTGTAAAGAAATATACAAGAGTATTAGTAAAACAAATTGTTCTGAAATAAAAGAAGATGTCCATGAATGAAGAACTTGTAACTGTTTTTGGTCAATCACTGAAGGATGAAGACTACCTTATTTCCAGAAATAAAGACCCCTGTACTTATTTCCTAATTTGAAAATTTTGCCCTGCGTTTATTCAACACCATCGTTTATTGGAGGTTCGTGTTTATTTGCGAGGAGATGGCTATATACTTCATGTCAAGAAGCGACTGTTTTTTTTTTCAGGGTTGAAACACAAAAGTGATTATTGATTTCAGTTATATGATACTACAACTCATTAGTCTATGCTGTTAGTATATATAGGTTACTAGTAGTTCACGAAATCAAATCTATGCAAAAATTGAACCACTGCCTTTGATGTTATGTGCCGGTTATATCACTTCAGCAGTGATTCAGAGTTTCTCGTATTTTGCACGGATTTATTTTTGTGGAATATCTTATTGAACAAAACAGTGTGACAAACTGCGGAAATGATTGCCGGGATGGGACAAAAAATGAGATCCGGCTTCACTTAACATTTCCCTCAAAATTACTGCTGTGTTTATAATGAAGAATTTCTGTCCCGGTGCGATTTCCTCCCGTCCCTTCTGCTATTATTGTTGTCCCAGCTGCAAACCATTGAATTTTTTTTTTTTTAAATTAAAAGCTTAAAAACTGTTGTACCAACCTGTATTTTTCATGTAAAGGAGACATACAATGATATTGATTTTCATCCTGTCCTGTCAATGTCCTGGGCATTCTTCCATATGAAACACCCTCTAATTTGGTGTTGATCTAACTACAAGTGAATGTAAAAACTACTCATCGAATCATACAAAAACCTTATTTTTCAATTATCTCTATCTTTCAGTTTATTTTGTGGACATTGTTAGGTTTTATAAAAAGTGCTAGAAGAACTGCCCTAAGCCAATATTATTTAATTGTGTAGAATTTAGAATCACTGCCATATTGAAAATATAGTTTTTATCCAATTTAAATTGTATTTCTATCTCTTTATTATCTTTATTGTTATCTCAGATTCCCTGTAGGGTTAGTTTGGAATTTAACTACTGAGTAATTATGTATTTGTTTTAACTGATTTAAACACTTACTCTTGCAGTTCCTCGGTGAAGAAGTTAAAAGTAATTATGAATACTGAAAACTTCTTGATTAGGCCTTATGATTGATTCATGCCAGTTTATAGAGCAAGTATGTGGTCTCATTACCATTTTTCTACTGATAAGATTTTAACAGTAAAAAAAAGAGGATAAAAATGGGGAAATATAGTCACATCTTATGCAAATCTTGTTTTAAAGATTAGAAACGAGACGTAATTTATAAAAAGGTCTATCCCTGCACTGTGGACAATTGTGAGCTGAAAGTTATTTTTATTCATTCACCTTTCCCGAATTTCTGCTTTAACACTCTGTTTAGCCCTAGCCAGCACACTCGTCTTCAATAAAAATGGTACTAATATTATCCTACCGAGAGTATAAATAATTGTGGTAATTACCAAGTAATGTAGCCCAAAAATTAGTGAAACAAATAAATTCGCAAAGGTTGGATGTACTGACAGTACAAAAAATTCGGGCAATGCCTATTCCTAGAGATGTATGCTAGGGGAATGAAATTTATGGAGGGTGCGCAATCGGTAATAAAGTTAATTTTTAATATCTGTTTTGCTTTTCTCTCTTTTACGACATGGTGTTTCAGCAGTGAAGTATCACACATCATTAGTAAGTTTTGTGGAGTCACCACAAGGGAGGAGACCCTTACAATAGATGCATATATTGAAATTCGGTTACTGTTATAATGTATTAAAATTAATATTAAATTCAGTTTGCTGGTAATTTGTCAACTCCGTTACGTACTAGTCTGATCAATTTACACCCTTATTCGCATTTGTTGTATCTGTTTACTGATGTAAATAAATGAAGTTATTTTCAGTTGAAGAATGTATTAGAAAATAACAACATGGTCCGTGTGACAGCCCTGTGCAACTTCTTGTTATCAAAGGACCGAACCACAAATTCCAAGCTCCCAAATTCCTGCCAATTCTTTGTAGGACGTCGACGTCCTACAAAGACTGAATATTCCTACGACGTCGACGTCGACTACAAAGGCTGAATATTCCTACGACGTCGACGTCGATTACAAAGGCTGAATATTGTTCGTCGACGAAGTCTAATCCGGGACGTCTGAAGGACGGATGCGTGCCCACAGGAACAGATCAAATCCCATTGAGATTTATTAGAATACAGACGAGCTTACCTTCTGATGCATAAACGCCACTAGCATGCATGTTATTCCATACTAAACCATAAAAAGCTGACATTTGATCCAAATAATTGTAACCATATGTTTGGGTGGCGGATAGAATAAATGGAATAAGTATTGTCATGTTGTTCCTCGCCAGATAGTCATAAAATGTTCCTTTAATTAAATCAATATTCTAAATACAGAAATAAAAATCTAAGTTACTGCCTAAAATGAACAATGCTTCATCTCAAACTTATAACTTTTATCAAAAATATCTTATTTGCTTTGTTTAAAATAAATTTCGGTTTAAGACATTTATCTTTAAGTTAAGTTTCGCTTCACAGATGAAGATATCTATTGTCTTGATTCGGCTGTTAGAACTAACGAATTTATTCTTTTCACTGCTAAGGGGACGACGACTTAAGGCTGCTTTTCAGTAAACAAACATTTTCTACCTCTATAAGTTCAAGCCAGTTGAACGACGTTACTAACATCCTATAATGGCTCCTTACACTCTAATTTTTAATATGATTCCCTTATAATTGTTTTGTATTTTGACTCTGTCATATTTCATCACAAAGGATGAAAGCTCATTGCAATTGAGGCTGCCTGTTATAAGTTTAGAGAGGATTACTTTTCCCTGCTTCTTTTAGGAATTATTTAAAAAACACATAGATCTTACCTTTGGTTTTGGCAAAACAGCACCTTCAAATTTGCCAAAGATTTCTTCAAATATCACATCATACCTTTTCATGGCATTCACAAACTCAGCATGAATACTATCATCGTCCATTTTTTTGTATTTTCCTCCTAATACGTTTCGTATATAGTACAAGTAAGCTTTAAATGTCTCGGGCATTGACCAGTTATGATACCAAATAGTCCGGGTCGTCATTTCTGCCAACTGATTTGGCAGGAATTTTTTCACGAGTTCGTGAATATGTCGAAAATTGGTTAAGAATTCGATCGCCCCGAAATTCAGCGGGGTGTTTCGATGATAAACTGTGTGGACTTTGCCTCCAAGTCTAGATGACTTTTCCAAGATATGAACGTTAGTGAAACCTTTTTGTTTGAGCAAGTAAGCCATATGAATACCAGACGGACCAGCTCCAACGATTGCAATTTTATCACCAAATGATTTTGGTCCTTTGATTTTATAGGGTAACTTTATTTCAGCATTTCCTCGGACAAAGAGACAACTCAGATGTATGGTGAGCAGTAAGGCCATCTGTAAGAAGTCACGATGACTGTAGCGGGCGCTCGTAAAATGTGAATTCATTTCTCCTAATAAATATTAACAGTAACATTAAATTTTGCAAAATGAAAACATTCTCCTTTGAATATATTTTCTGTCTCAAATACATTTTATTCGTATACACATTAAAAAAGAATATGAAAAAAATACAGATAAATACATTTAAAAAGCTTTCAATAAATTACTAACCTTTGACGAACAGAAATGTTCCTGTTTGAAAATGTTAACGATATGATTTTGTGCAAATGTTTTTAATATTAACTCTTTATCTATATATATTTAAAACTATTATGTATAAAAGGCCAGTTTACATTGTACACTTTTACAAATAATTAATGATTTAATAACAGTAGGGAATCTCCATATAACAAACACTGAAGGGAAATTGAAATCAGTTTCATACATCGAGAGTTCCTTAAGTCGAGAAATTATAAGGGGATTTGTTTGTGTGTAGGCCTATTTATTATCCCTGCGGTGCTGTTTATTCCGTTTAAGTATATCAAGCGTTAATTTGATTTTCTTACGCGACTCCAAGATACTGTTTTGAGAGTGATTTGACTCGTTCGAATATTTATTATACACAGAATATATCACTTTAGTAACAATGATATTTGTTGTTTTAGAAGTGGGTCCTGTTTCCCTTTTTAGGTACCAAGTCTCTATCATACCACTGTGTCACTGATAGCGTTTGCGGTGGCAGTCACTGTACTGCTTGGACACTGTACCGCTCACGACATAACCCATGCAAAAAACACCAATATTATTGGTTATGCTATATCTATTATATATATACTAGTATACCGTGTAAAAATTTTTTACATCTTTCCCAATAAGATGTTTTTACACGCTATACTAACCATTTGATAATAACTCTTTGAAATACAAAAACGCAGTCCAAAACGCCGCCCTAAAATCTTTCATCGATTCATGAATTTTTTACCCGAGGTAAAACTATTGATTTCTCCTTTCTTTGTCGCCAAAAATAGAATTCACGGAACACGGAAGAAGTTTGTTTGTTAAAAATATTATTACATGTTTACGTCGAATCATATTTAATGTAAAGTTTTACTGAAGAAATCAATTTGAGCCATAACTCAAAGCCAATATGGGCCCCAAACGGCAACAGTTAACGAAATAATTATGTGTTTAATGTCATATATATTAAGCCCATCGAAAAAATGTACACAAATTCAATTGTGACCGACATGTAGTCGGCAATACATTTTAACGTCATGATAATGACGTCATAGTTCCATGTCCCTCAAACAACTTGCTACAAAAAAAATTAATAAAATAAAAAAAATTAAATAAAAGGCTGTATTTTTTCGACTTCTGAATCCTAACCAATTCTTAATTCTTTCCACTTTCTAACTTTATTGTCAACCAAAAATTCTTTCAGTCTTTGTGGTAAACATATTCATAATTATCAATGCTAACTCTCAGATAAAAATATTCACAAATTGTAAAATATCTCACTCACCCCACACTACAATACCCATCGCAGAATTAACTTTTGGAATATGTACAGATTTACATATGTAAGATATAAGGTATTAACTAAATCTTAAAAAGAATCATACCTCCGAAGAATGTTTCTTTCTTCAAAGCTGAGTTTTCTTTCTCTATAAATTCCAGGAACAGAGAGATCGCCAATTAGAAAAACGCCATCGGTATTAACTAATTTTACTCACGGCCGAAACCAACAGATTAATCAAATCTCTAATCTTTTATTCCTTCTTGACTTTCTTCTTTCTAACATTGTACTAAAAAATACCATGCTCAACACAGTTTTTACTAAATTTTCTTTCTTTTCTCTGGAAATCTAAAAAAACAAACCGAAACTGGATAAAATGCCGTTTGATATGTCTTATACCTTCAACATTATATATAACTCGTAAATATGTAAAAAATATTCTTCGTAAATAAAAATTGTCTTTTTTATCCATGTTTCTTCTTATCACTTCGTCTTAAAAAATGTAAACAAACGCTTCTTTTTTCTTCAAACAACTATTTTACATTCGTTGTCAATAGCTGCTACGTTCGATTGTAATTCGAAGTCTCCGCCTGATATGCTATATCATGTCTTCCCTTACGTATTTTATATCATAAAACAATTATAAGCACTAAGCCGGAGTGCCTTATGCTAATACGGAATAAACATAAACAAACATCCATTGACGAACTTCCCTAAAATTTTTACTTAACGTTCTTTCTTTAAAAGTTAGGTAAGAAAAAAGCAAGATTGCGTATTAGTATAAGAAGATACTTCTTATACTAATACGCAATCTTGCTTTTTTCTTACCTAACTTTTAAAGAAAGAACTTTCGGAAAATTTTCTCGGGAAGTTCGTCAATGGATATTTGTTTATGTTTTTTCCGTATTAGTATAAGGCACTCCGGTTTAGTGCTTATAATTGTTTTATGATATGAAATACGTTAGGGAAGACATGATATAGGATCTCAGGCGGAGACTTCGAATTATAATCGAACGTAGCAGCTATTGACAACGAATGATAAATATTCGTTTGAAGAAAAAAGAAGCGTTTGTTTACATTTTTTAAGACAAAGTAATAATAAGAAACATGCATAAAAAAAAACAAGTTTTTATTACGAAGAATAGTTTTTACACATTAACGACTTATGTTGTGTAATGTTGAAGGTTGAAGACGTATCAAACGGCATTTTATCCTATCTCGGTTTGTTTTTTTAGATTTCCAAAGAAGAAAAAGAAAATTTAGTAAAAACTGTGTTGAGCATGGTATTTTTTAGTATGTTAGAAAGAAGAAAGTCAAGAAGGAATAAAAGATTAGAGATTTAATTAATCTGTTGGTTTCGGCCGTGAGTAAAATTAATTAATACTGATGGCGTTTTTCTAATTGGAGATCTCTCTGTTCCTGAAATTTATAAAGAAAGAACTTTGAAGAAACTTCAGCTTTGAAGAAAGAAACATTATTTGGAGGTATGATTCTTTTTAGGATTTAGTTAATACCTTATATTGTATATATGTAAATCTATATACACTCCAAAAGTTAATTTTGCGTGGGTAGTTTAGTGTGTGAGTGAGATATTTCACAATTTGTGAATAATTTTTCTGAGGATTAGCATTGATAATTATGAATATGTTTACCACAAAGACTGAAAGAATTTTTGGTTGACAATAAAGTTAGAAAGTGGAAAGAATTAAGAATTGGTTAGGATTCAGAAGTCGAAAAAATACAGCCTTTTATTTAAATTTTCTTATTTTCTTAATTTTTTTTGTAGCAAGTTATTTGAGGGACTTGGAACTATGACGTCATTATCATGACGTTAAAATATATTGCCGACTACATGTCGGTCACAATTGAATTTGTGTGCAATTTTTCGCTGGGCTTAATATATATGACATTAAACGCATAATTATTTCGTTAACTGTTGCCGTTTGGGGCCCATATTGGCTTTGAGTTATGGCTCAAATTGATTTCTTCAGTAAAACTTTACATTAAATATGATTCGACGTAAACATGTAATAACATTTTTAACAAACAAACTTCTTCCGTGTTCTGTGAATTCTATTTTTGGCGACAAATAAAGGAGAAATCAATAGTTTTACCTCAATACACCGCGTTATCAATGCTTAGTATGACGGGTAAAAAATTCATGAATCGATGAAAGATTAGGACTGCGTTTTGGACTGCGTTTTTGTATTACATAAAGTTATTATCAAATGGTTAGTATAGTGTGTAAAAACGTTTTATTGGGAGAGATGTAAAAAATTTTTACACGGTATACTAGTATATATATATATATATTATATTAAATACCTATTTTATTACTTACCCTCTGAATGAACACTTGTTTTGTCAAGTATATATTTTCTTAAAACCATCCAGGGGGCCTTTCATCAGGGACAGCATGAAATGTTTGGTGAATCTGCTGGACAACAGTGCACATGTTGTTCGTTATTGTCAGTTGTATTTACTCAAGTTAAAATTCCAGGGCACTGGTGGCCTTCTGGTACAGTTCTCGCCTACAGTGCGGGAGGTTAGTGCTCAAATCCTGGCCGAGTCATGCCAGCGATTATGACAGTGTGAATTGATCCACTTCAGCGGTTGGTTCAGCGGTTGAAACATAGCTGCGGCTTCCGTAGCCCAAATGGGGGCTTTAAATACTTCTACGCAGGACCCTCGTTGATAACAGTTCTATCCGAACTGAAGAAGCTATCCTGGTTAAACATTAAAAATCATAATAATAATTTATGTTTGTTATTCTGCTGAAAAAGTTAGCTCAAGTGTTACTGGTGTACTTTTTGAGTACAATATTCCTTTATATATTAATGGATTACTGATCAAATTTCGTTATGAACCTTGGGGTAACCTTGTTGACACAGTGTTAATGAATTACACATTAAGACCAAGAACTGATTACTTTGCAGAACAAGAAAATGAAGACATTAACAGTGAAATAATATCTACTGTAGAGGAAGGCGAAAACGTTGCAGATGAAATTGTAGATTTTCGGGTCCAAAGTGAAGGTCACACCATTTCAACTCCGTGTAAGACAGGCCTTGATACAACAACTTATGATGGAATTAATTATTTGATTTCAACTCTAAACAATTAACAACGAGAAGTATTTGATCTTGTTATTGCTTGGGCCAGACGTAAAGTAGCAAGCAATTTATCTAAATATATCGGCTAGGTAGACCCCTTGCAGTTGTTTATTACCGGTGGAGCTGGAAATTGCATTTAGTTAAAACTGTAGCTATAATGCTTATGTAAACCTTGAATTAGTGGTCCTTGGACTTTGAAAAACCTAAAGTTCTGATGCTAGCACCAATAGGGGCTTGATGCAGCTCATATAAGCGAAAATACTATTCATTCTGCACTTGGAATACCTGTTGACTGTAGGGTCTTCAAGTTCAATTGTGCCGCCTCCTTCGTTTTAAACAAATGGTGTAGCACACATGAAGTTATAAATCTAGGTTGGCTACCAATTCAACAACGAATTGAACTCTCATTGTTAAAACCTTATCGTGGACCAAAATTCAATCCGATCAAGAAGATGAAACAATGGAATTACCTTAGAAAAAGACGCTTGCGAAAGTTCATTAAAACAAGTATCATCATCAACTTTTAATGAGCTGCCAAGGAATGTACGCGAAGAATCAAATTACAATCAGTTTGTAATAAAAGTCAAGGAGTTTTTATTTGGATATGCCTTAGCTGATTTGTTGCAGTTTCATTACTGCTAATGTCTGCTAACGTGCTATCGACCGATTCAATTTGAGTTCTCTTTTACTATGATATCTGAGCAATTTTATTTTTTACAATTTTCAACTCTTTTTTGTTGTTTTGTCGATCCGACCTTTATCGTTTTTAAATATACATGGCCAGTATATGTAACTTATGTATATATAACTTCTGCGATTTTAATTTATTTTATTTTTAATTTATTATTTAATTACCGATCAGTTTTTTATTCTCTGACGAATAGCGATGTAATGTCAATGTATAGAGATGCATTCATGTAAAAAAAAAGAAGAAAAAAGAAGAAGATAGAAGATTGAAGAAACTGGGCAATAAGGAACTCCGATACTAAGCTGGTTGTTATGAAAGGAGGGTGTTATGAAAGGGCGGAATTAACTGCGACATTACACACTGACTCACTGACTGACGTATGAAACAAACTTTTGCAAACAGTTTTCTATGACGTTCGTCTCTTTCTTCCCTCTTGTCATCATATCCTTCTCTTAATTTTTTGGCACACCTTTAATTTGTAACTCCAAAATAATTTACGTTTCTCTTACCTCAAGTTAGCAAAATAGTAAAATGGCAATTGTGAAGTCATAACTGGAAGTTGTGACATCATAACTACAATCGTGTACAAAAGGAATGGGACAAGTGATTCCTTAGCACGACACTTCCTCGCCCCCCGAATTTAATGTTTTTATGTTACGCTAAGCTCCTGGAATGTTTTTCAACCATTTGAAACCACAAATAGCCAACATTGATGTAAGGGGTTTGGGGATAAAGGGGTATTCAAGATTTTGTCGCATATCTTTTTGTCTGCGATTGATTTAGACCAACCTATAGTACCCAAGATGCACTTCTTCGTCTTATAGCAAATCGGAAACAATGTCTCGATAAAGGAGGAGTCGTTGGTACTATATTAATTGGTGTAAATTATTTTATTTTATTTTTTTAACTACGGTAAACCAACGTAAAATAAATGTTTCAATTCAATTCAATTCAATTCAATATTCTTTGATATGAACTTATCAATTGACAGTTGCAGGAATGAAGATGTGGATGCTTTTTGTTCATAATTATAAAATACAGATAAAGAAAAGGCATTATGAGCATATCCTTTTGTCTGCGATTGTACTAACTCGAAGTTTTAACAAGAGGTCGTAATTCGAAGATTATCCGCCTCGAACAAGAGTATAGCATGTCATTAGTTTTATCAAAACAGAACAATTTTCGAAACGTTGAGGGACTTCCCCGCCCAGCGTGTTATTTTATTTTTCATTTCCCAATTTATTTAATGTTGGTTTTACGTAGTTTACAAGATACATGATAAATATAAAATGAACTAATCAATACCAACTCGTCAAGCTAAAATTTATCACAAAACCCTACAAAGTTTGCAATTGCATTGCTTGATTAAGTTAATGGATTTAAGAGAGAGTTTAAAAGCATCTAATGAAGGTTTAGACTTAACACTATCTGGTAAGGCGTTCCACGAAAGACTTCCTCTAAATAAAAAAGAGTTTCGCAGACCGTAACAGATGTTTTTGACCATGAATAGTGTCTTCATAAAAGAGGGATTCAGCCCATGGAGGGTTTTGTATATCTCGCATAAAAGGTAGCGTAAATGGATCTCATGTATACGCTTAAACCCAGACAATTGTAATAGTTCTTCATAGCTTTTAGAGAAATCTTGATAAACCGCTCTAAGTGCGCGTTTATGGATACTGTCAAGTTTACTGCATGAAGATCTGCTACAAAACATCCATATAATAGGTGAATAATTAAATATAGACAAAATAAAGGAGTTAAATAAAAGTTTTAACTGGTCCTCTTGGAGAAAATATCTAATCCTGTTGAGAGTTTTCATTCTATAACTAGCTTTATGACAGAGTGAGGAAATATGACCAGAAAAAGTTAGTTTGTTATCGATAGAAATACCAAGAAGCTCAACAGTTTCAACAGAGGTAATTAAAACATTATCAGCATATAGACTAACTGGTAAATTGTACTTAGACTCCCCTAAGACTAACATCTGGAATTTTGACGGATTCGCGGCTAGCTGATTTGCTTTAAACCAGGACAGAACAGCTGAGAGGTCGTATTTTAGATTTGATATAACATCCGCTAGAGAGTTGGCACAAGAATAGACGGTATTATCATCCGCAAAATTACAAATGCCAGTCTTAGTTACAAAAGATAAGAGATCATTAATAAAAATATTGAATAATAAGGGCCCGAGTATGGATCCTTGAGGTACCCCTCTCAATATTAGCAGCCAAGAACTGAAAGATGAACCAACTTTGGTTCGTTGAAAACGATTACTCAGGTAGCATTTAGAAAGTTTGAGACTTTGGTGATCAAGTCCATACGCAGCAAGTTTAGCAATCAAACGCTCATGGTCAATACAATCAAATGCTTTGGACAAATCCATTAAGATTGCTCCAACTTTACCAGACATGTCCAAACATTTATGCCATTGACCAATCATTTGGAGTAAAGCGTGTTGAGTGTTATGCTTAGATCTGAAGCCGCA